>OY740774.1:56102752-56431183 GCA_963513935.1 Aphrophora alni
ACTTTATACATTCGTCAACCCAGCAACTAAATTGAAGAGCAGTTAATTCATTCACTTCACTAAAAACTCACATTATTATTGAGATTATCTTAAGAAACTAGACCTATGCTATACTTATCACCGAGCTATAAACTGATATTCTTATACCG
The DNA here is from genome assembly GCA_963513935.1 of Aphrophora alni. Lineage (NCBI taxonomy): Eukaryota > Metazoa > Arthropoda > Insecta > Hemiptera > Aphrophoridae > Aphrophora > Aphrophora alni. Next base: position 56,102,902 of record OY740774.1, read on the forward strand.
TTACAATATTTAGAAAAGTTCCTTAATTGAAATTACTTGTCAGGCACTTCATTAGTGGGGAAACTACTCTATATAAATAAAAGCTAAGAGGGAGTTGGTTGACATCTAGTTATTACTTGTGGCTTTCAATATAACTAACAGATTTTCTTTACTGTTATTTTATTCCATAAAAGTTACCTTTTATTAAATAATACTATATTTTACGACAAAAAGAGTTAATTTGATATAGTTTATAGCAGCGACACACTTCCCCTTTGTCCATTGTTACGTTAAATTAAATTGTTGTAATTTAATATATAACAGATATAGATATAGTTATATATAGTTGTAAATTGTTTTGTAGTCTAAGCTCAATGTGAATAAATAACGAACAGTGAGAGAGAACATCGAAGAGGGGTTAAGGCCGTGCATAATGGAGCACATGCGCACGCTGTTCCAATGTCCAAAATGCCGGCATGGCTAGCTCAGAATTAATTATGTTCCAGTGAGTATGTACCTGTAAATCTCTCTCTCTCTCTCTCTCTCTCTCTCTCTCTCTCTCTCTCTCTCTCTCTCTCTCTCTCTCTCTCTCTCTCTCTCTCTCTCTCTCTCTCTCTCTCTCTCTCTCTCTCTCTCTCTCTCTCTCTCTCTCTCTCTCTCTCTCTCTCTCTCTCTCTCTCTCTCTCTCTCTCTCTTAAGTTGGGTTAAGTGGAAGAGGAGGACCTGATGGTCCTAACTTCGCCCAGAATAAAGGCTCAAATCAAATCAAATCAAATCTCTCTCTCTCTCTCTCAAACCCAAGAACACAGCATTATACGCCTGTTAGAAGAAACACAGTTAGGAGACTTGAGACTATCTCAATCCTTACAAGAGATACAAGCCCTAGCAAATAGCACTGTGACGAACGAAGTGCTAAAATCAATCTGGTTCAGAGCACTTCCAGTTCACCGTCAGAGGGATTTTAGCCGCCATCTCAGAGGACAATCTTGAAAAGAATCGCAGCAGTAGCTGACAAGTCCTGGAAGTTAGCGCAGTCACCACTGTCTCAGCAAAGTCCACAACTCCCAGGACTTTATTCAGAGATCTCCTATATTAAGTACAATTGATGCCGAGAGGTCATGGTCAGGGTGACGACCAAGAAAGTACCACGCGGCAGAGTAAACGCAGAGAGTACCACGCGGCAGAGTAAACGCAGAGAGTACCACGCGGAAGAGTCAGGCCTCACTCAGCTTCGGGTAGACTTAGTAAAAGCCCTGCGAACAAATAACTCCGCTTATAGCTTCGTTAAATGACCAATCCGTTTTTTGTGGGAATAAATTGAAACAACAAAACATTGCTTATAAAATGACGACTTTGTCATTAACTACTTTTATATGCAAAGCTAACTGATGACTCCAGTTTCCCCTGGGGAGAGTTGATATAGTTTTTTTAATAAGTTTTTTTTTACCACAAATATAATGGTGGTGCTATGGAAATAAATGATGCCCAAATACAGCAACACACAAGTTTTGATCAAAATTGACCCATAAATAACAAAGATATGATACTTGTTTTATGGTAAAAAAACACACTTAGCGTAGAACATTTTCAAACCCCTTTCTTAGTAAAGTTTGCGTCTACAGACCTACCCCAAACCATGTTGAAAAATTCATAGCTCTTGGCTTCTTGGATCCATAGTTTTCGTGATCAGACAGTCGGTTTTGATATATAAATATAGATGATAGACGAACAACATCAAGCGACACCCTTCATTGAGGATCAATTTCTTCCACAGTTAAACGTTTTGCTACCAAACGTCCACGACCCCGTAGATCATATTCCAGAATGTCTGGCAGAAAGTATTGAGCCACGATATTACAGCTTGTGACTCCCATTGTGGACCCACCATATATCCAACGGGAAACAACAAGACCGCAGTTACTACGTTCCGACTCCCAAGAAGCCACGAAACAGTAGTACTAGTACCCAAATCACCACCAAAATGGAGGTAACCAACTTCAAAACCATTCCATATGGACCGAAGTTTGAAAACAAGCTCAGCTCAGCTCAAAACAAAACAACGCAGAGAACTATTTTCACCTAGAGCGGAGGTGTGTATCGATACGCTACCTCTCTGTCATCGTTAATTAAATAGTTATACAAATATAGATATATTTATTTCTCGATTGTTTTTGTAGTCTAAACTCTTTGTAAACAAGTAACACAAAATAAGAGAGATAATACTGGGACAAGGTTGTTGGGGACATGCGCTCGTCGCTCCAAATGTCACCTGCAACACACACACACTCTCTCTCTCTCTCTCTCTCTCTCTCTCTCTCTCTCTCTCTCTCTCTCTCTCTCTCTCTATCTATCTCTCTCTCTCTCTATCTCTCTCCCTCTCTCCCTCTCTCGATGCGTACTATAACGAATACTCTGTTTTTATATAATTATTACTTCTAATTGTCTATCGTTCCATCGTCATTTGTTCCATCCTGGAAACAAGGACACCCCAGTCGTTGTCCATACTGTCAAGCTCTGAGATACACAAGTTAGAGATTTTAAAACAAAGTTTTACATAAACTTATTGTGTTTTTATTTACTTTAATAATACCCAGAAGTTTTATTAAGTTATATTTATAAAGTTCTCATGTTTATTTATAGTCAATCTCAATTAATGACCAGTGATTTCTGAGCGCAGGAAGCGGTGGGTTGGCTTGTCGAACACGAATGGTACCTCATAGTTCATATTTAATTTTATTATTGAGTTATTTTTCTTATATAAGTGGTGATATCAACACTACTCTAATATTAATAAGGATGCGTGAGGAGGCTTGACCAGAGGAACGCGAATCACCGATTTAATTTCCCAATTCTTTTCGCAAACAGACTAAGGCCATATTATTCTTTAATCTACTTATACACTAAAATAATATATGTGAATACTAATTGTAACTTTTATAATTAGGGACTACACTTATATTAAAATTGCACCAGGTTAAATGTGATACGACCTAATCAACCATTTCACTTAATTTTTGACGCCGATTTTAATTAATACATCACATAATTAATAGGGAATTCGCGCCGGCTCAAACTCCTTTGGGCCTAAGACCCATTATTCGGACTTAATTGTCCATATTGACTGTTAGAGCCTTCTGTTAAATAATCGATATCAATGAATAACACACAACTTCTTCTGTTAAATAATCTATATCAATGCATAACACACAGCTATACTCACTGAAGATAACACGCGCTCTGAAGGCGTCCGCTGCTATCTTGATTTTCCTGGAGTGGAGGGGAGGTTTATAAAACCCCGCGGTAGGCAAATTATGGATAACCTTCTTATAATAACTTGGTCATCCACAAATAACATAGTATTCAAGAAATCATTCTTTCCTATCTGCATTCCCGGAAATAAATCTTATATAAACAGTTAGATTGAAATATCAATTTATAATTCAATAATACGTTGGGGAAATTTTCATAATGTTTACAGAAATTCAATAACTTCTCACTTGACTTAAAATTTCCGAACATTGAGTGCCTATTTTTATCTTGACCCGTACTGGAAAACTGTTAGACACCACAGTTCATTATGAAACGTCTATTTTTTGGTCAATATATAAATACCAAAAAATTTACCAAAAAAATAGATGTTTCATAATGTTGTGTGACTAATTTTCATAGACTAATTAGTGTGATGTTGAATTGACTGACATCTTGTTTTTTAAATTTATTTTAGAATACAAAAATCTTTCACTACCATAAAAACTCAAACGTAATTATTTCACCAGCAGATTAAATTTTACAAGACGACATTTCTACAGCTGACATGTTCAGTTGTACACCAGTTTACAGATTTCAAGATATTGGACTTCTTTTTCGGTCTCTGTAAGTATTCGAACTTGTACCTAACTGAGGATGTCGAAGTAGGGAGTAAATTTCTTTTTGCTAAAACAAACCTGTTATTTAGTGAGCCTCCTACAAATATTGGTATATTCTATTAAAATACACTTTTACACAAACAACTTTATAATGAAAAAGAATTGATGAGATTAAAGGGCCTTATTATAAGAGGTTGAGGTTCTTACTGTGGAGCTTACTCCAAATTTCATGAATTGTTAACAAAATAGAGCAGAGTTCACTCGTGGGAGCATCTACCAATCACTGCGGTGTAAGTTAATGACACAAGGTGGTGCTGCACTCTCTTACTATTTAATGAAAGTGTAGAACTTATTGACTAGTTTAACTATGAACTTGTAAATGTGGGGAATAATAAAAATAAATAGATTTTATTAAAAGAAAATAATTGTTCTTAATCATTTAATGAACGTAATAAGTTCGAATTCGTACATTGAGTCTAATCAAAGAACGTTCATGTCTCTGTGATAAGAGTTAAATAGAGATTAAATATAATATACAAAAATTGTATTTGTTAGTACACAATATTTTGCCATAGTGTACACAACTATCTGCTTGAAATAAATAAATATAACATATTCGGTATACATAAATTATACTAATTTATCGCAATGACAGACAAAAAATCAAAAATATCATTTTCGTAAACAAAATTAACAAATAAATAAAATTAATTAATCACTAAACTCCCAAAAATCGCCTCTATATTATATTTTGTAGCTTAAAACAAAATTATCATTTCATTATTATTAAGTTTATTTCCAACTATTTGTTATTGGAAAACGTCGTTACAGTTTAGAAATGTAATATCAAATTTTAATAGTTTCCAATTTTATATAAAAATAAAATGATGACAGTTTGCCAAGGATGTGCTACCTCAAGCTTGCCACTATCTCCACACAGGACGTCCCATACAGTTGGGTTACCTGGCATAGATGTATGTTGGGAAGGATTGGAGCAGAAAATATCTGGAAGAGTCGAAACCACTGGGATGTAATCAAGTCAAGAAAATATTTAGATGAACAATTCAAGAACAATTTAATATTTTCAGACATTGATACCGTTTAAAATTCAAGATACAGATATATTATAAGTTGCTAAACCCCTAATTCTCTTCAAAGTATGTGAACCATAATTTGAAGAGAATTGTCCTTTACACATACTAAGAATTACTACTCAATTACGCCTTGCTGGCAAGAAATATAATTGATTAATATTACAAAAAGACAACTATAGCTTTAACCCCAGTGAAATCTGCCCAATTTCTGTAACAGGAAATGACACTATAACTCACCTTTTGTTGGAATGTGAAGATTATAGTACTTTTAGATGTAAATATTTGAACAATTACAATTTTGTGCAATATTTATATAATATGGAGACAATCTTAACCTCAAAATTAGTACAGGCCATGGAAAATATCTACCTTTTTGTTATGTATAGTCTAAAACTTAGAAAATATATTTTAAATTCAATGTAATAAATTAGTTTGGTAAAATATCTTGAAATAACTAACTCGTTTGTAAATGTACTGATTTTATTGTAGTTCGTATAATTTGGTGTTATAATTGTAAAACATATTTTTGTAAGTATTATAAATACACAAAAAAAAAATAATTAGAAAAAACTAAGGATAAAAACGAACAACGTCATAAAATATGTTATTTTTGTAAATGGTCAACATCTTGATTATGCACAATGTACTTTAAAGCAATAAAGTTGTTATGTTATGTTATTTAAAAATAAATAGAGAAATATTAAAAGTTAGATATCAAAGAAAATGTTTTATTTTCATTTGGGTTCTTCTTCCTGATTATATCTTTTACATCCATTTTAGTTCACTATGTTTTGTCAATAATCTTAATATTTTTCCAAAATTTTACAGTACTTGGTAGTGTCGATTTTCAAAAATTATTCCTTCCTCATATTACAACTTTAAGGAAGATTTTTTTAAATTGTTTTATCGGTAACTCAGCACCTGTCTTTTGGGCAATTGAAGACCAATGACATTTATTTTGACCCATTGATTTTAGAAAAATCTTTTAAAACCACTAAAACGATATTGAGAAAGTAGGAATATCAAATTTGATTTAATGAGAGTTATTCCCAATTTTATCTATAAAGAAATATCTCAATACACAAAAATTAATTAAATATACATAAATCAACATATTTAAATGAAATAGATTCACTAGTTTAACTCACACCATTTTTATAACGACATTCATGGGTTCATAAATATTTGACATTTATAACGAACGGCTTATGGTCCACATGTTTCATCAAAATTAGTTTACATTTATTACACACCTATTTTTTAAACAATCTTAAGTGAAAACTATAAACTTTACTTGTATATTTAAAAAAATGTCATGTATGATATAAAATGTACACTCTAAACGCCTTAGTGAAAATATTAGATTATGTATTGGCAGTCGAACGCAACTAGATAATTCATTATGAAAAAATAAAGCAACTAGTGCTTGGAGTGAAATAACAAGTAAATCTGAAAGGATAAAGGGACAATGAGAGTTTTGTAAATATTATCACGTGCCTAAGGACAGATTGAACGATCAGGTCAGGTCAAGTATTGTTCCATAACACAATAGACACACATTGATGTAGGTGGCTTTGTCTCGGGATTTGCAAAGTAATTTCTGGTAATTACGAGAACAGAAGGAGGGATAGGGTAGTCATTTATTAATACGTCATAGGTGTTAACATTTTCACTATTTTTTAATTTTAGTGATGAAAATGTTTCTTTATGATTTTTATATTTTATTCCATATAATAAAATGAAATATTTGTCCTGTTTTCCTTCATTAAAAAAAAAAAAAAAAAAAAAAAAACTTAAAAATACAAGGCATACATATTGTACATATATTTCCTTAATGGTACTTTTATATAATTTTGTTTTATCAACTTTACAATTTACCATTATAGCAAAAGCAATGTTTTGTCATAGTATTCTCTAGTTGATCAAAAATTGAGTAAACACACATAATTTAAATCAAAAGATAGAACAATAAAAAAAAGTGCAATATTATTTAGGACATAATATTCAATATATTGGCATTTAAAAAAGTAAAAAATAACAAGTATAACAACATAATAGGTAACCGGATTAATTTTGTAATATTACTGTTACAAGCTCCTTACTAATCTGGGGTCAGCTGAACTATTTTCTATTCTAAAGTAATTTCATGGCAACAAATATATCTTTAATGACTGGTCAATCTTAAACAATACATATGATTGTTATTGTTAAACATATGTATTTTGAAATATTATAAATATCTTGTCATATTTTGTTAAGAGACGTTCCATTTGTAATGATAGCCTTTTGTTTAAGGTATTAAAATATTTTATAGTATGTAAAATGGCTTGGTAAATTTCCTATAAAGTATCTCATGGCAAATTATGTTGAAAAAATCGAATGATTATCGAAGTAGGATGGACTTATTTCCTGTACTCTATACAATGAATGTAGGGCCTATATTATACGATTCTAAACTATGAACAAGTGTAAGTTTAGATGTAGTATAGTTTAGAATCAAGATCCTCTTATGATGATAACCATGTTATCGAAAAGTACATTAGGGCATTTAGAGGAATAAACAAAATAAAGTAATATAATTGTGTCTTATTTCTTGTCTAATGATCGTGGTTACGGGTAATATTCAAACCTTTATTGTGAATTCACCACACTGCTCAAAAAGATTGTATCTCAAAAATCTTCTTTTTTGTTATTCTAGGATCGCTCTACTCATTTGAACTGTAATTCATGGTAATCATTATGTACAGTCATCATTTTAAAAACTTCCTTTTTAGATTCAAAAAGATTAAAAACAGATATTTCCATAAAAATCAACTCAAATTCTATTTGTTTATACCATCACTAACCGTCCTCTAAATTACTTCAACGTGATAAAGTTAAAATCGCCAGTCAATATCGCTTGTAGTTGGATCGACTATTTTCGTAACTAAAGGAATCGACCAAATGTAAACTTACACCAATAATTGTAACAAGTACCGCTTTGATAAATGATTTTGATGTATGTTATACTTGACTAACATAAAAATATTTCTTACGCGAAATAAAATAATTTTTGGTATTAAATAACTAAATATATATTTTAGACATCAACATCTTCTTCATTTAGGTTTCAGAATGTCATACTGTATATTAGTTTGTAAACTGGGAAATTCCTTTTAAATGAGTATCTTTGAAGCAAAGAACGTATGTTGACAAACTATAAATCTAAAATCGATTTAAATAGTAGTTAAAACGTCTCCTGTAAATATAATAGAATATTAATTAAATGTTGTTTTCCTAATAATAAAAGGTTTAAGGAAAACTTACATTGTTTATAACTGTAATTGTATCCCAGCACAAACTTTCTTACAAACGTTATTCTTTCAGTTCTAAAGATTTGCAACTCGAGATGTAGTCATACCTTCTTCATGCTCTCAATATCTACTGTATAAAACAATATACTTAATTTTTATATGCATTGGTGTAATATTAAACATTATTTAACTATTAAAACATTATTAGTACAACATAATAACACAGTTATGTAACATTTACTAAAGAAAAATTGAATTTACTTTTCATATTTCTGCCATTCATTTAATGTTTACAAACTAACCATTTATTCATAGTGAAGACACAGATGTTTTAAAACAAATTGACCTTATAACACTTAAGGGACCGTTGAACCCGCCCCTCCTTACTCACCGCCCCAAGTTATCTTGGTCACCATATTGACATACGTAACAATCTAAAACTTTCCAGTACGTTGACATTTTGATTGACGTCACAAGTTAAAAAAATGTTAATGAGAAAAAAGTTTGTTGTTGGATTAGGAACCAGTGAAGTTTTGAAACCAGAGACTGAGTTATTTTGCATTGTTTAGTTTTGTAGGGATTTTGGGAGTAGAGTACATAAGTTTTGTTTGTGTTAGAGCGTTGTTAGCTTTGTGAGCAGTCGCTACTTGCCGCTCACACAAATGTCAGAGTAATTCCTTTTTCTTCTTTTAACTTTTTTATATAGTTTGTATATAAGTATATATGTATATAGAAACATAATACCATATTATGTATTAATATATATATATATATATATTAAATGTGTATTATATTTTCGTTTAGCTGTAATGTAGTACTGGCATAGGGGTTTTTTCTGAAATAATAGCCTAGATTTATAATTTTTCCCTCTTTCATATAGGTACTTAAGTGATGTTGTACGTTGTAATATTATTAGGAAGATAGCTTTCGTAAACAAAATAATACGTAACATGTTTCTTAGCAATTTGTTATTAACTCGATTTGTTATGTATTGTGTTATGATATAAAGACTTTTTCTTTTTTATACATGAAAACTTTATATACATGCCTTTATTAACAGGAACAGGCCTATTACCAATATTACAGTACACAATATGAGAGACGAAGAGACAGGTTTAATTACTAAAATAGAATTTCCGGACTCTAGAAACCATTAAGCTCACATTTCGGTGAAAAATGTGATTTTTTTTTTATCCATTAAAAATGTTCGTTACACTTCATATAATATATTATACAGGCATAAATATATATACTGTTATATGTTATGGAAAAAACTAAAACTAAACCATAAAAACAATAAATTATCTATAATCGCGGCACACAGATAGCGTTAAGTCAACTGTAAATGAAGTTGTAGGTGTTTCCTAGTGGGCATAAGTGAGATTTAGTAATTACATATGTATTGCAAAATACTATAAGGCAAACATAATTTTATAATAAAATAAATCAGGTTAAATCAAATAAGCGGTGCACAGTTTCTCTTACAAATCAATTCATAAAATATGTACAAGTCGAGGTTAAAAGTTTAAGGAAAAGAGTTTTAAACAAAAACTTCAATTAACTCGTATTTGCTTGTGTCGATTTGATAAAAGTATACAAAACTCTAAAGACCCAAACAAAACTGATTGTTTACATCTCGTTTTAGAGGCTCTCTCTTAAGAATATAATAATGAGATAATTTTAGAATATCGCAAGAGATAGCCTACAATTTGGTTGAAATGTATACATTTATAACACAAACCAAAGTTATGAACCGCCGTCGGGTGTCTTTTGTTATTTTTCAAAACAAGACTTTTTTTTCTTCGCCTGGGGTTTAGAACGTTGGACTAGTGTATAAATCTTCGTATTTTGCAAACAATTATGAAATAAGGTTCTTTGATTTATGATACTCAAAATTTTAAAACGCTATGAATTTTTTCTTTTTTTTAACACATAACTTTCGAACCTGCACTTTTTAAAAATAGCAACCAATATGTTTTGCTTAGGTTCTTGGAGAAATATTTTAACATTTTAATATTTTGGAAAATAATATAAATTTTAAATTATGGTTTTGTGCCAGCTACTTACAATTTATTGTAACAATGTAAATTAATAATGTATGTAATAATAAAAACAATTACGAGATATATGTCCATAATGTACCAATATACCAAATTTGATCAAAATTGGTTCAGTCGTTTTCGCTGACGAGCGTTACACAAATGTCAGACAGATAAACGTAAGACACAAACATGTTTTTCCATATCTACCTATTTAGGTTTAAAAAATGAAGTTTCATTTATTTCAACGATTTATGACCCAACACGCCAATGAGACAAATTTCATTTATTGTTTTAGAATAATTTTAAATCGAAAACAACGTAAATGGCGTTCATCTATGTTATTAAGCCATTCAGGCTGGCATGTGTAACCATCACTCTTTTGAATTGTATAAAAATGAAACCTTAAGAACTGTAATATGTAAAATTTAATGTATCGATTATAAAATTATAAATCTTGAACGGATATTAGGACAGTGCCAGTTTTGTAAATATTATTACTTGCCTAAGGTTAGATATTGAACGATCAGCAAGTATTGTTCCCAACACAATACAGTAGAGCTGCATTGATGTAGAGCTCTTTGTCTCGGGATTTGCGAAGCATTTTATGGTAATATAAACGTTTAAAAAGCGATGAGGTCGCTGTTATTGTTATTGTTATGGTTACATATTATTAGGTTTTTTTAACGTTGAAAATTTGGTTTTGTGGTTTTACATTTGATGAAAAAAATAGTTGTTGCTCTTTTTTATTTTTATTTGTAAAAACTCTTAAAAGATTTTGTTAATATTGTTTGTTGTAATATTTAGTCTTTTGTCAACATCATAATGTTATTTCAGAAGCGATATTTATCCATATTTTTTTCAACCAATTCATAAAGATAACATTAAAGAATATAACCAAGAGTGTAAGTAAAAAACAACGTTGAAAAAAAAGTCGTATTTGAAATATGTTTAGTCATTCTGTAATTGCAAAGAAGGTAGAAGTTGGATTTCTTTTAAAGTATATTTCTCTATTCACAATGGCTGCTTATAACCTACACTAAATGAGGGGGGGGGTTACAATAATATTTTATATTTTAGGTCTACTTTCTAATGATGCACAACGCTACAACATTTTTAAATTTTGAGCACCCTACACTAATAAATAAAAATATTTGTTTCACTGTGGTCTACCAACACAAACAGTGTTTTTCTGTCAAGATCATCCTATACTTTAGCAAACTTCTTATGCTCATTGTGATCATCCTTCTTTTAGGTTGAAGTTAAATAGGTTTATCTATTTCTATTTTAAATTTATAAATGCTTGCCTTAATATGTAGGGGCAACACAGAGATATCCGTTTTTACAAGTTTTCCTTTAATTGTTAGTTCTTTCAAAATGATGAATCACTAGTTATTCAAGGTACATTTAGAATTTGTGACTACATCAAATTTAATATTATGAGATGGGATGAAATTGCTAACGATCTCCCATATTTAAAAAGGGATCGACGAAACTTTTAACACCTGGTATATTATTTATTAATTTATAGAACAATATTTGTTACGTGATAGCACAGATTTTATAAATTTGAAGAATATGAATTTAGTTAAGTTAGGTTTAAATGCGAGCAATATAAATATATACTTCTATAATACTCCACCAATTATTACCGTTTTCAAATACTTTAAAACGTATATTTTGTATCACTACATATTAGGCCTACGTATACTCCGACTAGACATTCTGTATAGTATTTTAAAATTAACCTCATAGGTTATACTATTAGAATATCACGATTATGATCATACTTTAAATGCCTCTACAATATTTATAATTTGTACCCAAAGTCAAATTTGGTTTAAAATATGTCCATAAGTGTAATACACGTAGAAACCTCAAAACATTCATTATATAACTTTTATATTCATAGTACTTAAAGACTGTTTCTGAGCCAGTGTTATAAGTCTAGAATTATAATAAATATTTTTATGGACGTTATATTGTTATTATATGCAGATGATCTTGTTAATTTTTTGATTGTAAATAAGATGTTAAGAAAAAATACCTGCACTGAATTTGATTGCCTTTCTAACCAGCTTTAATAAATTTACATAAAATTAAAATTCTTACCGCAATTTTCAAAAAGGCTGCCCCAACAAAATCTGTATTGACCGCTTGTACGAGAGGAAGAATTACATGTCCTCTCGTAATTTGAGGTCATAAGAGCGACATTAGGATGCAGTGATTGTTCAGTCTATATGGTTCAGAGTTCTAAGATTTGAGATATTTAAAAAAGGTCCTCAATCTGCGAGATGTACACCTAATTATATAGTCCAATTGAAGACGGGAATGTTTCATATAATTAATAATGACACCTTCATCATTAAACAATATATATAAAAATAAGCTTTATAATGTTATTTCAGTGACAAGCATTTGAAAAGATAGTTATCTTAGAATTACTCTTGATAGAGTGATAAATCATTCAAACCATCTCACAAAATGACTTTCACCGAAAAGCTAGAAGTTCAACTAGTTCTTTCATTCAAAATGATTCTAGATAAAGTTGTCAAGTGACACACCCTAGATGATAAGGCGAACAAAACAATCCAACATTTTTTCATATAAACCCAAATATAACATGATAGCGAGGAAATTGTCTCCTTGATTTCCTTTGAACTAATATTTGTGCTACAAGAGACTGAAGTACTTAACGTATAGAGAAAGTGTAATTTGGCAACAAAATTTTGAAAAATAGTGAAAAATTTTAATTTTAGCTTATTAAAATTAATGTTATTTCTATTATTGTAAGTGTATGACAATATGTATTTATGTGGGTATTCATGTGTGTATGAGAACTTGTCTAAGTGTTAACAACATGTACGCAAAATATAAGTAATAATAATAGTGTGTATTACATTTTATCTTAATAAAGTCATCATATTTTTTTAAATGTTTTATTGTATATATATATATATATATATATATATATATATATATATGTGTGTGTGTGTGTGTGTGTGTGTGTGTGTGTGTTTGTGTGTGTTTGTGTGTAGTAAATATGAGAGATCCGTCCATGCAGTCACAATTTTTAGTAATTCAAATAATATATAAATTTAGAGTAACATTTAGTTTAGCTTTCAGGGTATTCATCGAATGTGTGTTTTTTATATAAGTATTTGGGTGTGAGTATGTGTATTTGAATATGTAGGTCTTTGTATATAAGCACAGTAATTAATTAAAAAATATGTTAATTTTGAAAGCAGTGATATTTTTTATTTGTTTAAAAAAAGAAAACGCAAAAATAAATGTGTCGCAGTCTTAACTTACATTATACGGAACTTTACACTAGTTTTTCATATATTAACTCTTTACTTTATTTTTGTGTGATCTGAAATGCATAAAAATGTTAAGTGATATGAGCTCATCCTGAAGATCTAATTTGACTATAACGAAACGGCTACAATTTTAGGGAATCCAGACTTACTGTAGACAAAATATGGTATTACAACACGGCTATATTATTGAAATAAAGTAGTTTATATAGTCCTTAGTACGAGGTAATCCATAAATACAATCATGTGATGGAATCAATATTCACTATTTTTCCAATCAATTAATTGAATGACAAGCAAAAAAAAGTATATATTTTAGTATCTAAATAATCCTTTCCGTTCTTTTTTAAAGATAATAGAAGTCTAAAACAAAATTAAATATACATAATGTATGATTTGTGCTTTATCATTTAACAAAAGTAGGGTCTTAGAAGTCATGCAATAAACCATTTAAAACGCTATACATATTTATACTATAATTTGTATAAGTTAAATATTGTAACAATTTCACTAAATATTTATAATTTCCTTTAATATTCAGATGTTTTTAAAGTCGTAGACCTTGATTAATCATTGTTCGATATGCCACCTAATTGTGAGTAATTTCATGTAAATTTCTATTTAAACGAAGTTAAACTATTCAATTTTCGATCCGATTGCGTTACAATCTCATTTACAAAATATTCATTTAAGTACTCAAGAAAATTATATTTTTTAAAATGTACGGATTTTGTAACGATAAATTATATATAAGAAAATTCTACAATCGTTATAAATAGTACATTTATATACTCGGACTTAAACAGAAGCGAGCTTTTTCTGTGTGCGTGTGTGTGAGAGTGACTATGTGTATGTGTATTTGTATATATATATATATATATATATATATATATATATATATATATATGTGTGTGTGTGTGTGAGTGACTATTGCTGCGACCTATCGCTCTCACTATTTCGTACCTCGCTTTGGAACGTTACTTCCCGCGACCTCTCGCTTCTTTTGTGATTCGAACCTCGCTTTGGAACGTCACTCGTCAGGAGTTCGTGTCTGTTCAATCGCGGACAAGACCAAGTTGATCACTTTTACACTTTTATTAATCAAAGATATTGCGAAGCTTGGCTTTTGCGAGTATGAGTTTGTTCTCAATAACTTACAATTTTTTATTCTACGAAAATTCCCTGAATTTTATTTTATCGCTCACTGAATTTACTATTTACCATTACCCTATCTCTCTCTCTCTCTCTCTCTTTTCTCTCTCTCTCTCTCTCTCTCTCTCTCTCTCTCTCTCTTTCTCTCTCTCTCTCTCTCTCTCTCTCTCTCTCTCTCTCTCTCTCTCTCTCTCTCTGGGTAAGTGCCTTTTGGAAGAAATCGGCTCCTGAATTCTGATAATAATTCTTCAATACTTTATATTTCTTATATTTTACCAGAGCACATTTATATTTATGAATATCTTACTCTTTAGTTATTTAAAAAAGCAATGTTAAAAAACCAGAATGGTAAATGAAAAAAATTACACTTAAGAATAAAATTTTATGTCTTATTTATCATTAAACACATTAAAACAATTTTAAATTTTATAACACAACAAACAACAAAATATAACACAATTAATCTAATATAATTTCCTTATTTACTTATACAAATTGAAAAAAGCTTGACTATTCCAGCTAGGACTACAAATAGTTTTTCCTGAACTGAAATAGTCGTCTTTAAGTTTGAAACTATTTTACACCAAAGCAGAGTGAATTGAATTTAATGAAGTTAATATTTCAAAATTTCCCCAATGAATTTACTATTTAAATGAATTTACTTTTCTCGAATTATTCCTTTAGATTTAGTGTACCTTCACACTTAACATGAAGATCTTGAAGTTGTGAAGTTCTTTGCTGTAATCGGTTTACGATGTCCTCAAGTTATTTTCTCTCCAACTCCTGGATATTTTAAAGTTGTTGACTGCTGGTAGTAATTTCGTATCCCTGCTGAGTAGCCTTCACTGTAGATGGATCTTCTTGCAGATTGGTTCTCGAAATTAATTGAAA
Organism: Aphrophora alni; assembly: GCA_963513935.1. NCBI lineage: Eukaryota > Metazoa > Arthropoda > Insecta > Hemiptera > Aphrophoridae > Aphrophora > Aphrophora alni. The sequence continues at coordinate 56,118,533 of OY740774.1, forward strand.
AATTTTTATAAGTTACTTTTACTATTACTTGAAATATTTAACTTGAAATTTGCTAAGTTGAATTTAGAAAAAAATAGTAGAGTGACTAAAGTAACGTCTTCCCTGCTCGGAGTCTGGTACTAGAGTATCCGTCTTTCGACCGACAATTTTGGTTCTCCCTTTCTGTGGGAATGTTCCCGCAAAAGTTAACCACTTTTTCTCCCTTTCGCGAAGAAATGTCTCTTCTGTATTTTCGTAGTTTTAGGGTGCTTTTCTCCGAAACTTTTAGAAACTGCTCTAGGTTTAGTTCTTATCTATTGTATTGTTTTTATTAACTATTTTCTATTAAAAACCCTTTAAATAGATATTTGGATCTTTCTATTATTTCACTTTATTTGTGTTAGGAGTTGGTCAGGCGAGTCCAACTTCTGATCTGTGACGTCATGCTAATTGCAGCGACTTTCATGAAAAATCCTGTAGATTGTGATTTTGAACACTTTTTCGTACATCTTGCTGTAACTTTTGAACGGCTGGCCCGATCTTCGATTTCTCTTCGGATTCCTCTTCCTTCCGTTCTTGAGGGTCTTCTCGAACTCTATTCGTCATTTTCGGGCGCTTATTTTTCGAGTTACCGCACTTTTCCTGAATGTCTATTTGTTCACTATATAACTTTTTATTTAAGTCCTTTTTCAAAATTCCTTTGCACAAAGGTTCTTCTCCTGGTCCTATGATGGAAATAACTTTTTAGTTTTTCGTCGTAGCTCGCTTGGCTCTTGAGTTATTGGTGCTCGAAGACATTTTGAGCTTCGTATTATTTGTTTATAAAATCCCCCCCCCCATTATCAATTTTCAACTCTGCTCTGTTGTTTGGCATTTTTACATCTTAACACACATTATTCATTTCTTATTTCTCCCCTTTAACATTTAATTTCACCGCTTTTGGGCTTTAACTTTTTACATTTTGTTATTATTATATCTCCCCCGTTTTAACTTTAAATCTTACTCTGATCACATATTATTATTCCCTACAGTTGTCTCTTCAATTGCTATTATTTAGTTTATTCCCCTTTCACCTTTAAAAACTTAAAAAACTCTTCAAGAATGATTTTCTAAGTTCATTCCCCCCTTATTATTATTATTTTTATTTATTTTTTATTTCTGATTATCATTATGTCCCCTATTGTTTATGACTCTATTACTTTTGATTTTTAAATTTCCCCTTTTTGAAAATTTTAGGTTTTTGAGCCCTTCTAATTTCTATAATAACTTTTTTGTTTTAAGTACTTTTATATTTATTTGTTGATATTATTAGTCGACTGATTCTACTGAATAATTATTAAACTTAATATTTTAGTTTTTTAATAAAATTAGAACTACCATAGGTTGCCTTTTCATGGTTGGACAAGCAAAGTTTTGCCTTGGCCTGGCGTGACGTCACCACACTATCGCATTCCCACTTTATTGAGTTTAGCGCGCCAATTTAAACGTTTTAAATTTAACATGAGACTAATGATTTTCTCATTCCGTCTCACTATGTGTTGAAACGGTTTGCCGAAAGCCAAAAGTTTCAAGTCAATTTAGAGCAGTTTAAATTCCCGCGATAAAACCATGTAGAGAGGAGGCGAGGTGGGACGATGACGTCACGCCAGCCAGGTGCAAGATATACAGGCTGGAACGTGAAATGTTACTTTGCCTCGTTTCTTATTCTATTAAAATACTGAATTATTAATATAAATAAATGATCAGTAGAATCAACCGATCAATAATATCAACAAATAAATTTAGAATCATTTAAAACAAAAAAGTGATTCAAGTTTTTATAGGGGCTCAAAAACCTAAAATTTGGAAAAAAGTTAGATTCAAAATTCAAAAAACGTAGAGTCATAACTAAGAGGGGAACTAACAATAATCATAAATAAAAAATATGAAATAATAATAATAAACAGGTGAGAATGGACTTAGAAAGTCATTCTTGTGGAGTTTTTTGGAATTTTTGAGTTGAAGGGGGGATTAATTAAAAAATAATAATAAGTAAAATTGAAGAGACCACAATAGGGCACAATAATATGTACTTAGATTCAAATTTGAAAATAAAATGAGGGAGATATAATAATTACAAAAAGTAAAACTTTAAAGCCCAAAAGCGGTTAAATTTGAAGTTAAAGGGGAGAAATAACAATATAATTATATATGTCTAGTGTGTAAAATTGTAAAACATCAAAGCAGAAATAATAATACATAATGGGGGGGAAGAAAACACGTAAAGGGAAGAAAAAACTTTTCTCTTTAAAAGGGAGAAAAATTGGCTCCAAGTCGAGGGAGAATTCCCACGGAAAGGGAGACCATCATTTATCCGTCGAAAGACGGGTACCTTTTGTTTTGGAATCGACGCGAGGAAGACGTATCTTTGGCAACAGACTCCGAGCTGAGAGGAAACTACAACTGTCACTCTACTTAATTGGACTTAGGATAATTTCTACTCATTTCGAACTTCAAGGCAACTTAGCAGAATTCGAGACCAGCATTCAACTACCTTGCAGTTTACAGAATCTGGACCGAAAACATCATATCAGCATCAGCCAAATTAAACAACAAATTCCAAAACCAACGAGAACTTCTAATAAAGTGTGAAGGTATCATATACTTAAGGAATAAATCGCAAATATTAACTTCGTTTCAATTATAACGTCATTAGGGGAATTATTAAAAATTAAATTCATTTTTATAAATTTCTGCTTTGGTGTTATAGATAATTAATAATTAAATACGACTTTTTCAGTACAGGAAAAACTGTCGGTGGTTCTGGCTGAAAAGTCTAGCGGATTTTTATTTTTGTTTAGAATATAGGAAATATCCAATTTGTATTTTTGTCAAATATTTAAATTGTTTTGTTGTTGTTTAATCAACTTTGTTGTTATAAAAATTTTGAATTTGCTTTTTTAACTGTTCAAATTAACTGTGCAAATTGGGCTGAAAAGAAAAGATTATATAAATAATAATTCATTCCTAAATATTGTTGTGTTTTTTATATATATCCATTCTGTATATGCTAATAACCTTGTCTAATATAAATATTATATGTGTGCTCTGGAAATATAATTTGAAATTTTTTAAAAGTTATTATCAGAACTTAAGAGCCGATTTCTCCCAAAAGGCACTTCCCCAGAGAGAGAGAGTGTTATTTTAAAATAAAGAGTCAAATAATCGAGCATTGAGATAAAATTCAGGGAATTTTGCGTAGATTAAAAATTGGTAAGTTTATGAGCACAAGCTCATACTTACTAGAGCCAAGTTTTGCAATATCTTTGATTGCATAAAAAGTAAAAGTGAGCATCTTGGCCTTGTCCGCGTTAGTTCCGAGCTGAAAGGTGATTCGCCCCATCGGTGGTGAGTGTACAGCGAGAGTAGCGACCGAATCGACGTGAGCGAACGTGGTAAGTACCGTTCCAACGTGGGGCACGAACTTGCGACTGAGCGAAAGGAACGAACGAGGCAGTGTATATATATATATATATATATATATATATATGTGTGTGTGTGTGTTTGTGTGTGTGTGTGTGTAGATTTTGATATGCCACAGGCAGGCTCTGAAGCAAAAAAGGGAATTTCTGAACCCTGCTTGGCCAGTTCTTTCGCACATTCCTTACCTGGAATGCCTGCGTGACCAGGTATCCTGTTTATAGTACTAGTAATAATAATAATAATAATAATAATAATCGCCTCTGGGGCACATAATCGCCTTGTGGGTTCGGGCTTTTGGCGATCCCGAGGCTCCCGAGCTGGATATCACCTTACTTCAATTTGTCTTTGGTGAGTTCCCTATTCTTTCCATCTTTCCTATAAGGTCACTCTTGCTCGACTCCAGTTCTTTCGACCCCGACGCTATTAGAGTAATCGAGGGCTAGGGATTCTTCATTTTCCCCAACCTTCTCTTTCTTCCAACTAAGAAATATGAAAATGTGTGATAAGTTAACAATTATACTCCAAGTGGTCAACACTGAAAAGGGAAATCCCACCTTCAGCTCCAATCAAGTGAAAGCCTCGATGGCTGGCGCTGGCCGGACGGATTTTGGAGGCGGCCAATCTCACTATTCTGCAGGAGGGGTGGATCACTTGGCCCACGTAAATACTACAAGTGAAACAAATGTGAAAGAAACTGATCCTTTTAGAAGGAGTACGACGTTGTCGAAAACACCACCCACACCAGCGAGTATGAACGGAAAATCTTCTAAGGAACAGGGAGGTCGAGATGGTAAGTTACGGAGAAAGAGGTAGGGGACGCAGGTCTCGAGGAGTTTATTTTAGAAAATATAGTCACAACTACCAATAAGGAGACGGAGAGTCTTAGGAATCAAATCGATGAAGCTGATAAAAATGAAGAAATTCAGCTGAAATCCATAAGAGAAACCCTCACATTGATGTGCCAAGCTGCAGGAAAGCAGAAGCAGTGTGTGCTGGAGGTGTGGTAAGAGTGACCACAAGGCGACACAATGCAAAGAATATCCGCACTGGGTCTTGTGCACGGAGCGCGGAGCAGTAGAAGCAGGTCATGTCCCAGGTACGGGAACATGTAAGGTGTTTCGGGACGCGTTAGCATTGGCGAAGGACACACGCAGAAAATGGTAAAGATACTGCAGGCAAATATGAATCGAAGCAGGGCTGCTGATGGAATAATTGAGCAACTGGTGCAATAAACCGAAACCCACATCGCCATTATAAGCGAGCAGTACCGGAGCACAGACAGCCAGAACTGGTATGCTGATACTATGTTAACATCGGCGATTTGGGTAACAAATACTAAAATGGTACCGGTGAACGGAAAAGGTCTAGGAAACGGATATGTCTGGATAAAAAGCAGGAAAATGACAACCGTTAGCTGCTATCTATCTCCTAACGAAAGGATAAATGCGTACCAAGAGAAACTCGACGAGATAGAGGATACCATTGGCGAACATCGCAGTAGTAATCTGGTGGTCGCGGGGACTTTTACGCCACAACATGTGAGTGGGGAATACCGTACACGAATAGCAGGGCAGACTACTTCTAGAAATGGCGGCTAGAGTTGGATTGGCTGTAGTTAATAAAGGGAGTACCTGCTGACCAGAAGGTGGATTCCAACTTTCATCCATATGAAACTATTAGAGCCGAGAGATCGGCAAAATATTTGACAAGAGATCGGTGTTATACTTGACAACAAATTGAAGTTAGGGGAATATCTTTGAAAGACCTGCGATAAAGCAACGGCGGTGACCTCCTTGTTAGGGAAGCTAATGGCCAATATTGGGGGCCCAAGAGAGAGTAAACGGTGAGTTCTATCGATGACAGCACAGTCCATAATGCTCTACGGGGCGGAAATATGGGCTGACGCCTTCAGAACTAAGAAATACCGATGTAGGCTGACATCGATACATAGAATTGGAGCGCTGAGCATTACCAGTGCTTACTGTACAGTGTCCGAGCCGGCAATACTGGTGGTGGCTGGTCTCATCCAAATAGATCTGCTAGCGCAGGAGCGGAAGACCATTTGTGAGCGCAATAGAATGATGAGCAATCAAGAGGCTCCCACAAGAGCAAGGGAGAACACTTTGAACAGGTGGCAGCACCACTGGGACAGGTAATCACGCAGCCGGTGGACAGCAACCTTTATAACAGATATTAAAGAGTGGTTAAATAGTGATGATATGGGGAGGTGAATTTTTTCACCACTCAGTTTCTGACAGGTCACGGATACTTTCGCATGCAACAGGAAAAGATGGGGAAGGTTACATCAGCTAACTGCATAAGGTGTAGAGACTCCAGAGATGACGTGAAACATACGCTTTTTGATTGTGGGCGTATTTCTCAACAGAGGAGATATATCAAGAACAAGGTAGGAGACGTAACAACCGAATCCATTATGCAGATGATGTTAACATCCAGAGAGAAATGGGAAGCAATATCAAGGTATATCGAAGCTGTATTGCGATGTAAGATGGAGGACGGTTGGCTAGAGCCATAAGAATAGTAGAAGAAGAGACGTAAACAGGACAAAAGCAGACACCACTCTAATGAAATGCAAGAGCGGTACCGGAGTTGAATAATGCCTGGGAAAGAGGAAGGTTTTAGTCGGTAGGCCATTCGGAGAGTCCGACTCATAAGTCCCCTTGGGACTATTGCATAATAGCATTTTGCCAAACCTCTATAAATAAAATAATAATAATAATAATAATAATAATAATAACAATAATTAAAATATTGTCTTTATTAAAGGCGACGTTAGTGTTATCAAGCGCTCTCTTCCACATATCCCTAGTTATAGTGACAGAGTTGGTGGAAGTGACAGAGTCGGTGGAAGCTAGTGCGTAGCACTCCCAAACGAGCTTGGATGAGATATGCTCCGACTCAAAAGAATTAAGAGCAGCCTCACTATTGGATATTATAACTATGTGTTTGTTGGTATAAAGCTTAGTTACAACTAAATTGGCTCATCCCAGAATTCCCGAAAACTTGGTTTTGAAAATTGTACTATACAATCCCAGACTTGTGTTTAGAGCAGTTTTGGGAAACGCACTGTACACGCCATATCCGGAATTTTCCTCACTACAACATTGCCTTAACCTAAATTTATATATTTCTTTCGATTTCACTTTTCATAGATCTCGTACAGACATATTCTACGCCCGTGACATCTGAAGTCATGTTGAGCACAGAGTTATGTAGCGTTAATAGTGATGATTCTATGACCAGTCCTGAGTAGACCCTCACGCCAGTGATCCGCAAAGTCTATAGGTTGATTTGCGAGCTTCTCCCTAGTCGTTTAGGTTACCCAGTGGACTGCTTGTGAAAGCCCCTAACAGAGATGAAAGTCTATGTAAAGTAGCCAGCCTGGTCATGACAGTCATTAGTTTCACCTTTGACCACCAGACAAGCCCTCTATAAGCAACTTAAGGTCTTACCACCGCACTATATAGTCAAAAAGCAATGAGAAGAAGAAAGAAGATCTTATCTGAATATGAAAGAATAGAAACAGACAGACGAGTTATGATGACTATAGAAAGAAAGACTCCCAGAACAAGAAGTAGAAGAAGAGAGTTGGGTCAAACAAAATAGACTGTTTGAATGGGGATCGCCAACACCTAAACCAGTTATACGGCTTTATTTGAATAAAATATAGTCATCTACACTAAATTTTATATCCCTACCCCTATTTTGTGGCCTCTAAAGTGCTAGTATACAACGATAACTACGACCGACGAAATGTTGGACATTACTTTTTCGGTTTCGTCAGGCAATGAAATGTGAACATTAATCAATAACGGAGGTAAACAACATTGACAAATACAAACCTTACCCTATACTTTGTATAATTGTGAAACCAATAGGTGTTTCATGAAATTATCTGTATCATATATACAGTGGAAGTGTCCATTGCAACGTTTGGGGAGATTTTAATCCAATTTCATATATGGGAATTTGTTGGGACATATCACGATATTGGGTTTTGGAATGACGTGCGTGTGCTTGTGTCTGTTTGTTTGTCTATCTACACAATGCAAACAAGTGTACTATGTTTAATCAGATTTGATATGTGAAGATAAATTTGGAGTTATACCAAGAAAAAATAAATTATAATATGATATAATATACTTAAATCTGCTCATCCACTTATTTTTAGTTGCACTACGGCCGTTTCGACTGTTTTTCAGCCATGACGTGCTATAATGTTACCGAAAAGAAGCATGTAACCATGGCAGACGTATGTACATTGTAACATATTTTAATTTAAAAGCTCTCCATTTATGTGAAGAATATATAAAAAGAAAATAAACCTTCACAGCTATTTTAATCGCAAACAATTTGAAACATTCTAAAAAAAAAACAAATGAATCGAATTAGCAAAGCATACTTTGATTACATAACGGATAATTATCTTTGAAAATAGTAAGAAAAAGAAGAAATATTTTTAGATTCAAAACTATGCACCGTTTATCCGGTACGTATTATATTCACAAACTTCTATTCAAATGAAACCATGCACTTTGGAACAAGCCCTAAGGCATTAGTGAGATACCAAGCAACAGCTGATCCGCTCTAGGCACTACGACGTAGGATTTTTTCTTGGCTTGTCTGTTCACTACTACGTTCGCAACACGAAGTCCGGCACATATGACTTGATCTTAAGGAAAATTTAAAAATAATAAAAGTGTGAAGTTTAAGGGTATCTAAGCCCAAGAAATTCATTTAAAATTTACGTGTGGACGTGTATAAACAAAAGGTTTTTCAAAATAAAAAAAAGAGTTTTCTTAAATGTCTTAAATAAGTTTTTTTTTAATGTCTTAAAAAAATTTCATACTGTAGTCAGGGTCTTTCACTCTAAGGAATCACCTCACTTTGCTCCAGGTAATCAAATAAATTAAATTCATCTTTCTAAGATAAATTTTAATAAAGTTTGCTATAATAAATGCTTTGTATTTTTGAATTAGGCTGTAATATTTTGTTTAAGTTCTCTTTTCATTGATTATTAACTAGTTTGCTTCAATTTAAAATTTATTGTAATTTAAATTTATAACAGAAATATTTTGCTATACAACTTAATCAAGCTTTTTGTAACGTAACTTTGGTATTATTTGTAAAGTACAATGCCTAAAATGAACTTGAATTTCATCTTGAAACATGAAAACTAAGTTTTCTTCCTTACTAATGCTTGCCTTTGTCTTTGTTAATGCAGTTATAAACTGGTCCAAGAATGAGGCAACATTACTATCTGTAACAGCAAGTTAAGTGAAATTTCGTCATGGTCAGAAAAAAACTAACCTAAATAAATACTATAGGCAAATCAGACTCAATTTTTTAAATTCAATTAGGATGGGACATGCTAGCAATTTTTCGGTTTCACGACCCCTAAGGGGATAGTTTTCTAAATTAATAATTTGACGTAAAAATTTTTGTAACTTTGTTAAATTATATAAATTAGTTTTTTTACTGTTGGCCAACAGAATAACAAACACGTGTAAACACACACATTTATATATACTTCTATATGTATTTTTTCTATTTGTTATATTTAATTTAATTTTGAATCAAAGATCCTTTTGTGAATTACCTAATGACACAAAAAATAAGATATTTTTGAAATTTGAAAAAAGGGATGGTTTATTAAATTTTCTTTTCTTTTGGGGTGGGATTTTTTCATTGTTGTTAAATTTTTTTAAGGGTTATATTAATTTTTAATTTTCTTTTTTATTTAAGGGCGTATTAACTTTTTAACATAAATATATATTTTTTATTCTTTTGAGATGAATAAATTCACTTGTTATTTGTTAATCTGCTTTGTTATTTTCTGTAAATAGTGAACTCAGGTACAAAGGAAGGTAAGCTCAGGAACCGACCTAACCTAGAGGTTCCATCACTTGACATGACCGTTCATTTTTTTGTTTTTGGAGCTCAGTACGACTTTCAATATCTTTTTTAAAATTTTTTCTCCCGAACGGTACAACTATATAAATATCAAATAAAAAATGTCAGTGGAATTACTCACTAGATAAGGAAACTACTCTTTTCACCTCTTCAACTAAAAGTAATATTACTTTTGATTCTTTTGATGTTATGCAAGAAAGATAGTGGAATATTTTTAATTTTATCTTAAAAACTGATCGTGTCCAATATTCACATACATTAGATTTAAAAAGCACCTTCTTCATTTTCAATTCATTTTTAACATTACACTTCGATCCAAGAGGATAAAAGTCCCCCTCTCAGACTCAAAATGTAATAATTACAACTAAATATGTTATTTCAATGTTGCTTACCACGCATTTCCTTTAATAAAAGCTACCTATTTTTATTATTATCAATAGTAGAAAGGCCAAAACTGGAAGCTGGTGAAAGATGTGGTACAAACGTACACAAACTACCAACCCATTCGCCAAAAACACCATTTAATATTAGTTTTTCCTTATCAGTAAATAGTGATAAAGTGAGCCATCATGTTACAATAACTCTTGCCAAGATATCATTATCTCACACGTCTGCTATTCTAGTGTAAATAGACTTATGTACCATACTTTAAATTAGTACCTGTAAAAAATACAGAACCTACCAATTTAAAAAAATCAAATATGAGAAAACATTCCTTAAAATTAAATTATTTATTTTACAAATATTTCAAAATAATAAAATTATTAGATCTACTGTTACTTTTTTACAATGGGACATGTTTGACAAAAACAATAACTACCTTTTAATTTATAAAATAAATGGCACAAACAAAATTAAATTTTAACCATTCATCACCAAAAAAAAAATTCTTTGTCAAAAAAAAAATCAGTTTCGAAGTTGTTAATTAAAAAAATTTAAATAAGGGCCTAAACGTGTGTAATTTGGTCATTTATATGTATTTAACATAAATAATATTTATGATTAAAATCTGTTTTGATGATGAGTAAAATTAAAGCAAATAGATTTTTATAAATCTAATTTTAAAACTATTTCTTCTTTATACTGCTTAAAAACCTGAGAGGATTTGATAAATATTTTATTACTTCTTGATATTTTCGCTTTGAATTATCAATTTTAGTGAATTAGTATTATAGATTGACGGAAAAGGTTTTTCTATAACTTGTCAAACCTGAATGAAAAAAGAAATAATTTTTTAAAAAATAAAACCTAAAATTTGTGTACTAAGACCAAATATTGTACTAACAAACTGTAATTATTACCTTCCCCATTAACCTTGGATTCCGTTTTATATGGATTTTATGTTAAAGAAAAAAAGCAATAATATTTATTTTGAGATAAGCCGTCTAATTAGAATATCGTTAAAAAAAAAGTTTGATGTGTAGTGTAAATTGTGTTTCGCTAACTGATACGGTTTTAAACAGAGTTATAAAATGGCGTTATCGTGAACAGGATACGAAGATTTGTAGTTTTAATGAAGTGGAACAACATACCATACTGACCCAAAAAAGATTCGTAATACCAAAACTGGGTTTGGTTGCTCTACCGTATTATCAAGCATATGTTAGAGTGTTAAATTAAACTCAAGAAATTGTTGAGGAACGCTTTTAACGCCATATCGATATACCCAGTGTGAAAAATACTGACACAACTTTCACAATGTGACTGATGAAGGACATATTTTGTTATAAGAATGAGATTGTATTTTAAGTGAAAATACATATTTTCCCTGTCACTCATGGTGTTCGCGATATGTATTAATGCACACTCACTTCTATTAATAACATATATTGTCATGTCGTTTTTAAAGACATAAATAAAACTCTAGAAATGTTTATATTGTCTTCCCAATGCAAACATTAGATTATTAAATTACTCTTGAATAGCGTAGTAGACAATGAGCTCTGGGGTTTATATTTTTTGCCAAAGGGATATCGTGTCTAACGAACCCTACACTCTTTCAAGAGAGGAGGGAACAAGATAACGTACGTTAAAAAATAATAGCAGAATACAATTTAAAAAAGTTTAAATGGTAAACATAAAGTTTAATTTAATTAACAATTTTGGTGGGTAAATATCTCTAAATGTTTGCCATAATTTCTCAATTGAATGCCTTTTCTTTTAACAAGTCACATAGTATGTAAAGTTTTCCAAAATCTCTCTAAAAAGATACTAAAAAAATTATATAAATTATTTATATTATTTGTGTATACAGATGTAGTGCAGTAAATGTGGGGCAGTTACGGTAGATCAAGTCCATATTTGGATGGAGACTAATAGTGATTATTTTACGGTTAAGGTATTTTTATTGGATAATTCAGTATTTTATGGAATTGATGTTATTCCTGACTTGACCTTAATAAGATCAGACATTTGTTTCCCTTTATTTTTACCTTCATTTCCTGAATAAGATATTAATTGCTCTTAATTAACTTCTATTACCTCTTCATTAAATTATGTGTAGAGAGAGAGAGAGAGAGAGAGAGAGAGAGAGAGAGAGAGAGAGAGAGAGAGAGAGAGAGAGAGAGAGAGAGAGAGAGAGAGAGAGAGAGAGAGAGAGAGAGAGAGAGAGAGAGAGAGAGAGAGAGAGAGAGAGAGAGAGAGAGAGAGAGATAAACAAATATTTATATTTATAATATAATTTCTATACGTTAAATATTTTAATTATTTTACTAAATATTTATCATTTTTTTCAATATTTAGGTGTTTCCAAATGAGTAGACAGAGAAAAATCACTGTTAGATATGACACGTAATTGTAAGTAATTATATGACAATTTTGAATTAAAGAAATTAAAAATTTAGTTTGCAGTCCGGCTGCCATACAACTTCATTTACAAAATATTTGCTACGGGTTGAGAATTTGCAAGTTTTAAAAGTCCGTAATATGCCAATTTTTATAAATAAATTATAAATTTGTATTTTCTATAATTGTCGTTAAAATCAAATTTGTAATATTTCCATTCAATTTATCTTATTCAATTACGGACGTCAACTAAAATCTTTGTTTTAGAATACTCTCGAATCACAACATTCCCTAAACTTTCTTAATAAATAATGACTTCTGTCATTAGCCTTTATATGCCAACAACAAATTGAAATGTGTAAAAGTTTTTTTTTTTAAATTATCGATTGCTCTCTAATCAGGTGAGGATTATCAGGAGAGTATAGTATCTCGAAGTGAACAGACCACGCGCAGAAGAATTGATGGAAGAAAGACAACAAACAATTTTGAATTATTTTGGATTGCCAATTTATCAAGTCTTAAGCTTAATAGTGATGTGCTTAAGCTTAAGCTTAAACTCTTATTTTAATGTGCCACATAAACTGCCTATACTCGGAATGATAGGTATCAAGTAAACATATATTATATATTGTATCATATATTATGAGCAACTCTATGTAAATGTAATATGGTAACATAGATGAAGTCAAGCTTTTACTTACTGTAAAGTAAGTAAGCAATGTGTGTTTCCTACTGAGCAGTGACGTTATTGGTGAAATTATATTTAGGTAATTACACATTACAGTCGAGCATTATAAGGTAAACAAAGGTTCATGATAAAGTAAATCGTGTTTAATCGAATAAACAGTACAACCTTTCTACAAACAAATTGTTGTTTATCGATGTATCGACTGTACTACAAGAGTAGGCTAGTGGGACAATACAATATTGATGGGTTTTTATATTAGCTATTAAAAACAAAGATGGTAGTATTTATGATAAATTTATGAAAAAAGACTACACATTTTAAAAAAAGTTGCAATAGGAAGGAGACAATTTCATATCATATTTGAGTATTTTTCCTCTTGAATTTTTCTCGAAATGCGTTTTTGTTGGTCCACTAATATATACACCTACATTTAGTTCGTGAAGTAATATAACAAGAAGAAGATGCACTCACTTACTATTTAGTGAACAACGTATTTATTTGATAATGAACCACTTTTTGAAGATTGGCAGTTTGATATCGCAGTATAGTCACAAATAGTGTAAAAGTCCCCTGCATGCTAAACTTTACACTGTGGGGAATTAAAAATAACATTTATAGAAAGAAATTGCGTAATCTTTAGCATTAAAATAAATAATTGAGGTTATTACTAGGACTTTGAGACTGAGCTCATAACATTTATGACACGATATGATTTTCTGTGCTAAAGCAAATATTGAAAATGAGTAGTGGAATATGTTGTCCACTAAAATTAATGAAAAATAAGTTTTAGTAGACGAGATGTCACACTTAATGTTTGCAATATTAAAGTTAGGAAAGGAAATATTTACCTACAAGTGTATCTGCGTCATCGAATTTATAGCCGAATATATCTATCAAAATTACGCAATAATTTGATGAAGAAAATTGTTTTGAAATTTAAAACAAAAAAACTAAATAATAAAAAATATCGTGTTTTATTGAAATGTTAAAAATATTTTATAAAATGTATTTAAAATAGGGACGGAAATTTTTTATTATTATTTTTAAATGGATGGAATTATAAGTTTTGGATGCTAGAAATTAGTGTATATAAGTCTTGATTTCCGGAACACTAATAACATCGTTTCGAGTCGCTTCATCGAGCCAACAAAATGTTTCACATTAAATTATTCCGATATTACTGTCACTTCCCTCTCTAAATAACGTATAATTACAATTTTAATAAATTCAGGCTTATATTGATTATGCCAAATGCTAATCCAACTGTACGTTTCGATTATTCAGAAGGTACTATAAATCAGATACTATTGAATGAGTAGGAGGAATTATATTACGTAAGTCTTCACTGAAAAGAATTTATAGAGTTAAATTATCACACCAGTAAGACTTGCATATATGATATATAACGTAGCCTACTTTATTAATTTTTAAGTTGAGACAGGCGCAACAATTTTGTTAAATTTTAATCTTCTCTTCCGAGAGAATATTTAAGAAAGTGATTTCTATTTTGCGAAAACTAATTATAAACTTTATTTCACAATTGGTTCTTTCTATCTTATAATGAATAAAATAAACATGAGTGACACATTTAAAACTCATCCACTACATTTATTTTAAAGGAGTAAATTTGTGAATGGAGCTATGTTTAACTCTTCAAAATATGCAGACCCATTTTGTGCACAAATAAAAAAAAAATCTGTACAGTTTAGGGCCTATTCCAGAAAAAAATGTATATGTTAGAAAAGAAATGAGTTTACATTACACACAGTAGTTGGCTGTCTAAATAACCGTTGTTTACCCCCTGGTTTTGCGTTATTAAAATACAATAAATTTGTTTTAAATTTTCCACTGTAAACTTTATATTAGTGCACTATTGTATGTAAAACTTATTATAATCAGAAACAATTTTTAAATCAGAATAAATTCTTTGTTTGGGTAACGATTCTTCATTAATTTGTCTTTTATTCTTTTTATATTATTAATCTTGGTGGTTTTGACTTAAAATTATAATAATTGAAAATTATATAGCAGAATATGCAATGTCGTATGCTCTCAGCCACCTTCACCGAATATTATTCTGTCTTAAAAAACAAGTTATAAAAAATCATAATGCAGTTGTAGACTTGTAAGTTAAAAAATTACTGTTTTTATTTGTTTGTTTAATGCTTTCTACTATAAATAAGAAAAGGATATTGGAGGAATGACAGTTTTGTAAATATTATAACGTGTCTAAGGACAGATTTAACGATCAGATCAGGCCCGGTATTGTTCCCAACACAATAGACCATCATTGTTGTACAGGGCTTTGTAATGGGATTTACAAAGTATTTTCAGCTAACTATGCTTGTAAAAAGGGGACGTACTTTCTTTTTGGTATACATTCTTTCTTGACCAACTCTTGTTTCCGACTGTGAGGCTGTTGGAGTATTTGAGGATTATGAGTCTTTATTTTATATAAAACGATAATAATTGAGATCTTTTTCGCTATTAACATAAAAACTAGAATAAAATTAAGTAAATTTAATTCCTTGAGTATAACGGTTTACTCAATAATTTAAATAAAATTATATACCATTAGGTTACACTCATTTAATATTTAAAGTAAATGTTCGATAATTTTAGGTGGGCCTGAGTTTGATTCAAAACTAATGTCAGTATTCATAACTAATCCCATTTTTTAAAGTAGGTTCACAGAGTTTCTCAAACATTGTAAATAACAAGTTAAGAGTCTTTTGCTTTTTCCACCTTTAAGAACTTTGTATTTAAATAAAATTATGTTGGAACTAAATTATATTTATTCACTCAAACCTAGCGTGCATAGTGTTACATTATGTTAAGTTTAGTTTAAAAATAACGCTCGTCGTTGTTTTAAATAGAACAATTCATGCCATGCAGTTGAATTCCTTGTATGAATACTCCATTTAAAACAATATCGAATACCGTTCCCCTCACTATTTCACGCCAAGTTAAACAAAGTGTCATTGTTCGTGTAAAATATTATGTGCATTATGTTCAAGTGAGAAAATGTTTGCAACATTTATTACTTTATTTATGTTTGAAAAAGCCATCTAAATATCACTGGGCAAAATTATAGCTACATAAACAAAATAAATTAAATGAAAGTACAATGGGTACCTAGATTCTAGTATGTTACAGTTCTTAAGATGGTTGAATAATTGTTATTGGTTACTTGAGTACTAATTTTAAACTAAACATATTTTATTTGCTCATATGTTATTACTTATATGTTAGTATATAAAAAGAACTTTGAGAAATTGTGTTTTGTAATTTTGTCGTTTTGCTCAATTACAATTTAATATGATTATAGACAATTTGTTGTGCAATTCAACTTACAATTTTAATTTGCTGTCTAATATAATTAGTTCAAGGTCTGAAATTTAAATACTGTTTTCAATATCTAATGTTAATTGCAAAATCCGTGTGTTTTTAGTCCGTTCAAAATTTTAAAGCATGTAATCATATTATAGTTGATTTTAGTTTTGTATGAGTGATAAATTCATCTGTTCGTTACAGCAACTTGATAAATGATCCAGTTACATAAATGTCTATGGAAGGAATATTTATTATATCTCAAGTTAACATCCATTATGTTTTAATTTCTATACTATAATATTAAATTTTATATGACAATATTTATATCATAACTACTTGAAAGATTTATTATAATTGAATTTGTCCAATAAATATATATATATATATATATATATATATATATATATATATATATGTGTGTGTGTGTGTGTGTGTGTGTGTGTGTGTGTGTGTGTGTGTGATTATATATTTTATGTATTCTATATACATTATAGAATATATTGTCTAAAAAGATTCCACACTGACAAATAGGTTGCTGGCATGAGTCCATATATTTTCAGCCTATCCGGAGGCTGGATAGTATGTGCTGAGGAAAGGTTTGGTGGTGGTAGTAGTGTGCCAGTGGTAGATTGCTCCCTACACCTATCTTAAATGAGTGGGTGTCTGGTGTTGTACCGAAAGATTCCATGCGCGCCAGACCTCTTAGTTCCTTGAAGATAGTTAGGTTTTAAACTTTAAACACACAAGTATATGCTGTTTTATTTGTTTGGGGATGTTAGTTGATGTGTTACGACCTCGAAAGTGAATATATTCAAAACTTTGTAAAGCCAGTATGCTTATTGTATAACAATCGTGTTACAGTTTTATTAATATTATTTGTCAATAAACGGCTTCTACATTTCTAGGAGACTTTTGAACCAATCTGTGAATAAGACAAATTTTATTATAATATGGAAAAATAAGTGTAGTTTACCATTAGAATTTAAATTTCTATATTCTGATTACAGATTATTTAAACCAAACTATTAAGGTTATCTCTAAAATGTATTATTTAACAATAATTATTACGTTTTAGTTCTGTGAAATCGTAACAAAGAAAACCTAACCTAATCAATCATAATAGCGAGATTAAATATCCTGTTACGAAATTCAACTTATTGTGTTAGATGACATTTTATGGAATAAATAACGAAATTCATATGAAAATAATTTTGGGTATGTCGTATTTGTAAGTTTTTGATATCCAAAGTTATTATTTATATCTCCTTTACATATTATAGAGTTTCAATGAAAATATGAATTAAATCAAAACAGTTTCATTTTATTGTCAAAATAATCTGGCGCTCTCTTTAGAACGAAACACTTGGTATGAAAATATGTTAATATCTAAATAAATTGTAGAAATTATCGAATAAAAATATAAAATATAAACTATAACTATTTGTAAAAATTACAGATATTGTGATGAGTAAAAACTTTGTTTATAATAGATAGACTTAGAAGTAGAGGAATTGTGTAGACAGAAAAAATTGATATAAATATATTTTATGATTACAATAGTTTAAATATAAAATATATTTCCCACTACTATTCCAACGATATATCATCATTTTAGAATATTATTTGAAATCAAATCTCATGCTATTGTTTTACTGCTTTTGAAAGTTTGAAATTTACATGTACGTCATTTTGACCTTTGTAAAAGGATTTAGCAGAATTATTAACCTATTAAAAGAATAGGAGGGCGAATTTGTCCGTGAGGGAATAATTTTAGTAGTTGGAGGGTTAAGCAGGTTGGAACTAACAACTGGGTTTATACCTTCAATTTAATGAAATTTTCAATTAATCAATCACTCAATAAATATTTATTGCCAAAACATAAGCCAAATATAAACGTTATTTCAGTTTATAGTACAAGTTATTAAACAAACAAATTCTAAAAAGTGTATAATCAAATTATACAATTTTACAAATAAAACTTTATAAATTAGATAATACGAGTAAAACAAATTACAAATATAAAATAATACAGCAAATTATAAAATTATACACAATAATATAACAACAAGTATATAATACTCATTCTATAATTTTTATTATCACTGTCGTAACTTGTTTCATTGTAAATGTTATTATTTTGTTTTTAATCTGGGACAATTCAATATAATTCAATATTTTCATATAATGCCCCTTTATAATTTTCTTGCCAGATTTTATGTATAATAACTTGAAAACTTGGAGAGACTGTTATAAAACTTAACTGAGTTATTTTCAAAATTTTCTATGATAACCTTGTACCGACAATGGTTATTGCTCAAATGTAGACTATTTATCATTCTATACCCATTCCTATATGAAATAAATTGAAAAACAAAACCAAATCTTAATTTTCTTGACATATACATTAAACAATCCATAATATAAATTGATGGACGTGTTAGGATATCTAGTATCAGCAAAGGCTTACAGCCTGACATTGACACCATGCCACACAGTAATCTAACTGTAATGTTAAAGGTCCTTTTTCTATCTCATCATTACCCCAAGTAATAATCCCATATGTCAAATTGTTGCGGATATGTGAAAAATAAACAATCCTCAATACATCCAGGTCAACCGAGATGTACAACTTTCTTATAACGTAATCTATGTGCTTCTCTCATTGAAAATTTGGATCCCATGAAATTTGACAATTTTTCCCACAGGAAAAACATACAGTTTTTTAAAACTAATTGCCAAATGACACACTTTATCGTCAATAATGCTCAATGACTTACCTGTACATAATATATATTCAGTTTTATGATCAAAATAATTTGTAGTATGTACATAAATCATAGGCAAAAAAAAAATATATAGATTTTATATAAACAATTATGAAGGTTAAGTTTAATATAGGAAATGAATAATACTGATCCCGATATTATTTTGAGATAACCCATGAGTTGTAGGCCAATAATATGAAAACTATTTATAAATAAAACTATTTCTATTAAAGAACACAGTCTGATATAAATATCACTAAAAAAATCTTACTCTGTTTAATAAAAGTCAATTATTACCATTTACTACAATAGGCTTTCGTCTATTGTGATTAAGTGTACAAAATGCATGTTGTAAAACATTTCTTTAATTTTATAAATTTTTTAAGTTATTATTCTTTGCAAGTTACAATATTCAGGGATTGATTTATAACTTTTCTGTTAACTTTTCTGGATCATGCATCAATCCACACCAAACATTGACTTTGGGCGAGTCTCGCTGTTGTTCTATGAATTCATGCGGTGGCTCTGACCCCCAAATCCTACAATTGTGTCGATTGACAGACCCACTTACGTGAAATGTCGCCTCATCAGAAAACATGACGTTTTGTAGGAAGTTCTCATTTTCTTCAATGCTGTCCAAAATGAAGACTGCGAAATCGACTCTTTTCACTTTGCCAGTGATCTTGATTTCATGGAGAAGTTGAATCTTATACGCACGTAATTTAAGCCTCTTTCACACCACTTTATACACGGTAGACTTAGGTATTCCCAACTCCAAACTTCGTCTTGCCAATGACTTTTTAGGGCTACGAGTACAAGACGTACGGATTCGTTCCACATTCTGTTCAGAGACTGAAGGCCTACTCGGTGACTTCCCTTTTAAGACATTACCTGTTTCCCGAAACTGATTATACCAATTGAGAATAGTTTTGATAATAGGTGCAACACCGCCAAATTCACATCTATAAATACGCTGAACTGTGATCACTGAACTTGATTGAATAAACCAAATCACACATTGAGCTTTTTCCTGTGGCGTAGCCATGACTGTTGAATATTGACTGGCCGGCGCTCTTCCCCCACCACGCACGCTCCTAGGTCATGCACGGATGCCAACTGCGATCGAATATTAGCCAAAAAATCTTGACAATATACTGAACTCAAGTTCGAAAACCGAAAGTTTATTGTTGGTTTCGTTTTTTAATTATAATTTTTTTTTAAATCAAGGAGTTCTTTTATAAACACCCTGTATAGTAATAATGTTACGTGGAAATAAATAAATCTTCTAACAACTTTAAGTGGGATAAACTGGATAATCTAGGTAAAGTGGAAGACGGTGAGGTTAGTGATATGGCATTGATTAGGGCTGGGGGGGAGGTAGATATTGGGGATCTTTGTAATGGTCGCTTCCAGGGTCGTAAAACTTCGTTATGCGGAAAATACAACTCTGTGTTATACTTGATAGAGTAATGTAATGTGTTTGAAACTGTGGCTATCTAAAAATGAAAATCTTTTTTAATTCTGAAAAAAACTAAATTCATATATTTTAATATAGTAAACCATTTTGAATTGAATATATATGTTGTACCTGAATGTCTGGAACGTTTACCTATTTATTTTTGTATTGTGATTTATCTGTTGAGATGAGGAAGAATCTAATTTGGATTTGCTATTAGACTGAAAATTATGTTGAAAAACAGAAATTTAAATACAATTATGTTAAGTTATCATAATGTTTTGTTTGTCTATGATATGTCTGTTGTAAGAATATAATGCAATTATATTTGTGCAATTTGTATTATATTGAAAAAAGGGTCCTCCCAGATTATTTATTAATATTTTGGAATTTATATGTAAGATGTGTTAATAGAGTATAAGCGAATATATATATATATATATATATATATATATATATATATATATATATATATATATACAGGGGTGCTGAAAAGTCTGGAGTCGGCTTAATATTGTTTATAATAATTTGGCAAGAAAAGTAAAACTCTGAAAATCCATTTAGGAGCTAAAAACTTTATTCTAAGGCTCTTACCGACTCTTCACTTCCAATGGGGGACGGGTCACGAGGAGTCAGTAGAGAATCATTTAAGCATAGGTTGACATAATTTTAAAGGCCTCATCAAGCAGATATAATTGCCGCAAACCTTACTTCATAAGGGTTATTCATTATCAAAGACCCATTCAACCCTTAAAGAGAGACCCATTCAGTTTAAACCGACAAAGAAAAGATGCAGGAACACAATTGTAGCTCAGTATCGCCCAAGCGGTCAGAAGTGCACATCATCGAGCGTATCTACATAATCTTGAGCCATGTTACTTTCGTAACGAGCTCCACACGGAGTGAAATTTATGTTTGTGCTAGTGTTGTGTAGTGTTAATGTATTCTAATTTCCTGATGATGGTCGAATTGACCGAAACGCGATAGATATATAAGGTAAGGCGTTTAAAAAGATTTGGAATAGTTGACGTACTTTAATAAATTTGATATTCTTTAAGTTTGTATTCAAATAGCTTAGGTATTATTATATACTAAACTTAGCCTATTTAAACCTACTTTTGAGGAATCACTAGAACAGACTGGCAGAATGCTAGAAAGTCTTGATCTACGTGATTACGTACATTGTTTTTTCATATACTAAATTTCCATGGGTAAATATCCAAGGTTTTATAACTTGCCCAGCTTTATGGTAAGGGCATTAAGATATTGGCATAGGTGTATTGTAATTAAGTATCTGTAATCTGCACGGGTAAGTAGTGGTCAGTTTGCATATTTATATTTAGAGTTGATACTAAGAGTATAATTTGTAGAACAATAGATAGGTTAAATATTGTGAAATTAATTATGATATAGATTTTGAAATAAATTGAACGAAATTTTGGTAATGATATTTAAAAATGTTAAATATAAATAATGCTTTCGTTTATTTCTCTGTCATTGGGTAAATCGCGTATATTAATTAATTTAGAAAATATACTTAAATTAATTCTTAAACACTTAATTTTAAATCGTGCTGTGTAAAAATCAAAAGATATTGAGAAAACAAATTTTAAGGTTTTTTGTTTAAATATTTATTTATTTTCCTTCTTTTTTTTTTCAAATTGTTAGAGAAAAATTAATAATTTTGTTTTACCTTTGAACGAGTAATACAGAAATGGTTACGTTGAAAATTACACAATTTTTTTATTTATTAACTCTTCTTTGACAAAATATACATTGAAATAGAGCAAACAAAATAATAAGCATCATATTGTGTAAGATTCCAATACTATATATTGGACCGTTGTAATTGTCTTTACAGGAATGTCATGTATAATGGAGTTAAATCATTAAAAACCCTTATATCAGAGAATTCTATGAATTAATTCCATCTATTACAACAAGATATTTAGTAGATACAAATAGTAATGCAACTCTGAATAGAAATACAATTTCCTGACATATCGTTGTCCCTCACTAAACACCAACCAATGCATTGATGGAGTGAGTTATAGGAGTATTTATTACTTTAGAGTTGGTATCAGAGCTTATACCTGGGATTTGTTACTTTTATTTCATCACAATAAGGTATCATCTAAAACTATTCTAATGCAAGGTTAAAATGGTTGGTTTAAAAAAGTAAAAGAAATATATTCCAAGCTAACAACTTTCCTCTGCACAAAACCCCGCAATCTACAGCTCTGTTCATTTTATAATTATTTTTCTATTTGAATTTTTGACATTTATGTACAGTGATCTGAGAGATTTATTACCTATTACATATCACGGAGTGATGAGTATTTAAATTGTGTTTAACATTTAACAACACAAATACTAAAAGTATACTTCCTGTGATTTAAGTCCCAAAATTTGATTAATACAATTTTACAGTTCTACGTTCAAATTTATGCGTAACATGATGTGATTTAGTCTTCTCTTGTTTCAAGGAGTTAATTTCTGGGATTTTAATTTTTTTATGGTGGTAATGTGGTAAAAGGATTTAACCAACATCTCATGATGACATCATATTGGTATTTGCAATTTGGAATTTCAATATATTGCACCGTGAAAATTAACTTCAGGAACTTAAAAAAATTATTATTATTTTTATAGACAATATAATACCATTTCTACAGTATACATTTTTTTCCTTTTATTATGTTTTTATTACATAAATACAAAAACAAATAAACAATTTTCACTTATTAAAATTTTTTGAGATATTTGAATTCTGATGTGGCAATCTCTTTATATGAGAGAGTCAACCTATCAAACAAAAGGGTTAAGGTGTAATATCGGTGGGAGGGGATTTTTAATAATTTAAAACAGCACGTAGGGTACAGACGTGTGATATCTGATTTTAAAAGTCTCTCTGAGACAATAAAAATTGCATAATAGAAACAAATCAATAATTGTAACTACCCTAAACAAAATGACGGCACAAATAATATATTTGTTTGATTTATGAAGCTATGTTGAAATGGAATTATCGTCTCATAAAGCTTGATTTGTATCAATGCTTGTTCAATGGTTCAAATACATTACCGCTTCTTTTGTGAGGAATTTCATAAATTGTCAATTAAGAGAACGGACAGGAATAGAATGCAGAATATGAATAAACCAAACTTTTGAAAACGAGAGAAACTTGTTTGACCAAAGACTGTACTACTTCATGGATGATGTTAAAATTTTTCTTCCTACACCTACAGGGAGAACATTTTGAACATTTAATATGAGACAATAACACATTAATGTCATTCAAAGGATACCAATCTAGTTTCGTAAATGCAATGGTTCTATTGGTAACCATTTTGTTTTTGGTGGTTAAAATATTTCTGTCTCAGAGACGTATTCATGTCATTTGAAATTTTTGAACCCCCTCAAAATTATATACCTGAACATTTGATTTTACAGGATGCCTTTCTCACCTAAAAAGATTGCCGCAAACAGAATTAAAATATCCCAAATTCATCCTTTCCAGCCACCTGGTACATTTGTCATATAATGAAACTGAATAAATGAATTATTTGCAACAAAACAATTTTCCACACATAACAACGTTTTAGTAACTATGGCATCTTCCGCGCTGTTACATAATAAACACAAATATTAACTCTAGGCTATGCGATACTGTTGCCTTACAAATATTTCCCCTTGATAACATAATTCATTACAGATCTTTTATCACTGAAGACGGACTTTTAAATGGGAATATATCTCAAGTTTATTATGTTCTATTATTTAGTTTTTATTCTAAAAGGTTATATCACGAAAACGGTGCCGTTTTGTTCGTAAAAAATAATTGTTTATTGTAAATAAGGAAGTTGTATTTAGTTTTCCAATTATCTTTACTTGGTACTACAGACAGTTTGACCTAGTTGCACTACACAGGACGCTGTATATTACCTTTTTTCTAATTTCTTTACATTTTACGAATCCATTGCTAAAAATACAAATATATATTTGTTACTTGGCGTAAACAATAATGATTGAAATTGAAAAACTGTGGAGATATAATATGTAAATATAACGACTGAGGTTTAGCGTGACAGCGTACAAGACTTCTATTAAATCATATTTTTGTAAAACACACTTTTAACCTAATTCTGTAATCGATACAGATTTATTTCATCAGAATTATCTGAGGGTATAATGAGAGAAGTCAACAAGGCAACGTACCTTATTCAAAGTGTAACAGTTATTTTGTCGGAACAAAAGTTTTAAAATATGTGGTACACTATATGACTAACAAGAGCTATACGTAAACAAGATAAATTGATTAAAAAGGGAAAGCAATTATATAATAACGTTCAGGAACATTGTAAAAACAGTCTAGCACATATTAATAAATTCACAACACAAACGTTTATAGAATAAAAATAATGCAAAATTAAATAACCCAAAGTGTGTTTGATCAAAGAAATGACCAGTAATGTGTCTAAAAATAATTAATTTCTCTTTGAAAACATTTGGAGGAAAGTAGTTCTGTGTTAAATTCAAATGTATCTCTCCAAGTTGCGCAAGAATTTTAACAATTAATTACATTGCTAATGCATGCCACGATTTGACCCAAGTGCTACTCCAGCACTTACAGACTTTAAGACTAAACTAAATTTAAAATGATTACAGTAATTGCAGCTGACATCTTACGATACATTATTGCTTTTTTATTGGATTTGCTCTCAGATCACTTGTAAAAGTAAGGTTAACTTATTTGTGAAAACGCTTTGTTATATCGATATCGTAAATTTAAATACAGTACTGTCAAAAATGTCCACAACACTAACACCAGCAACGGTTTTCTCTTTTTATGTAGATGAGAGTATAACAAACAAGGGAATCATTCGTCCTATATTCTTACATATTGTTTTCTATTGTTATTTAGAAAATTATTAAGGACCAATAAGTAACATTATTGAACAATAACTGTCTACTAACGGAGTGTCAGTATTAATTAGTAAAGAGAATACTAATTTCAGATGCATTGTTTAAAGTAAATAAAAATATTAATTTCGGAATAACCAACAATTTTTACCAGTTTTATTTATTATTATTATTTTAAAATTTTGTGGACAGACAAAAATTAGGGTGGACAAGGTCCATAAAGCGCTACATTTTAGGAATATGTGTTAATAATCATTCACGTTAATTTTAACTAAGTTACGTTAATTTGTTTGAAATAGAATAATTCTAAATTTGTTTCAGTTTTGATTAAAAAGGAAACCAATACTAAATTATTAAAACTACTAAATTAAATAGACAAACGAACAGACACCTTCTACAAAGAACGTATGGAAACTATTTTACTTATAAGATTACGTCTGTAAGTTAACTTTGTTTTTAAAAACCGAATACAATTTGTAAGTTTAAGTAACTTAAAATTTATTTGTCTTGAACTAAATTGGCAATAAAACAGTCTCCAGAGTTTAATGTGTGGCGACAACTGTATTCAATGTCTTTGTTAAGGAAATAAAATATTGTTTCTCGGATTGCTGCTTCAAATATTGCACACAATGCCGTCTTAATTAAATAAAGGACTAAGTAAAGTTTATTCGTTCAGTTTAAATAAACTCTCAAACATTATAACTTTCCAGAGATATTGAACTGTAGGCTACAGCTACCAAACTAATTACCAAAATATTATAAATCTTATAAATTATTTATTGTATTTAAAAAAATCGTTTTGAGTTTTCCAGCTATTTATTTATTTCATTAATAAACTGTTAATGATAATATATAAACTGTTTTTATATAACAAAAACTGCAGACAACAACAATACTGCAGTTATTTATAAATTTATTTATTTCAAAACTGAAAATAGGATTGCTTATTTATATTTTGTGATATAGTATTTCTGTGGTAAAAGGCGAATTGTAGATTAAAAATAAAGACAAAATTAACATTTTATTAATTTATGGCGACTTAACCAAGAATTTCATAAATATTTAGTAATTAGCAATTCTGAGGACACAAAAAGGTCGTTCACGTACGTACGCAAATATGTTGGAATACAAAATGGTGATATAAAATAATGTTTATTTTTGTTTAATCTGATGCATATCTTTTATTATTATTTTTATATATTTTCTTCCAGAATCAATACAGATACAAAATATTGAAACATCTACTACAGCTATTTTATACAATAGTAATCAGTGAGAGAGAAAAAAGAGAAAGAAAAACAAAAATCAAACAAAAAAATTAACAAATCTACAATAGACATAAAGTGTACATTAACCTGTACCATATTCTTAAATATATACACTTAGGCCTACGCCCAATCATACTTACATACCTATACATAAAACTAATATGCACAGCATATAACTATAACATTTGCTTATCTAAACTAAAATTATAAAAAACATTTGCTTCAATAGAAAATATAATATAGTTCAGAGAAAACCACCCCATTTGTCTGGAAGAGAAAAAAAAAGAAAAAAACACCCGGCTCCCCTAAAGTCATAGCCCGCTTTGGGGATAGCCACTCTTACATTTTGCGAAATAAAATATGACAGCCGTAAGACAAAACTAACCTAACAAGATATAGCTCCTAAAAAAAAAATTATAATTTACAATGAGTTTTCTTTACCTTTTCCCCAAAAATATCGGCGAGCATTCTACACAAATTAATATTAACAATTTCACATGTTCTTACTTATCAAGAGAGAAAAAAAGTAAAAATCCAAATCATAATAAAATTGACGCATATTCCTAAACATATGTAAGAGCAATAATACATAAGGGTCACTATAATATTCAATAACTATTAAATACATACAATAAACAAGTGTTTAACCTCCTCCTGTTCAAAGAGCCAACTTTTTAATTTTCGCAAAAAAATTAAATTGAATTTCCCCTTTTGATGTGGCCATGCAGAACATTAAATAATGTTGGCCCCAGGAAACAAAAAGTCTTCATAAAGTAAGTTTTAAAAGGTTTTGGCACTGCAAAATTTACTGCACTTCTTAACCGTACCCTCCTCCCATCAGACCTATAAGAAAGTTGCCTGTTTCCACTTTTATAAAAAATAACTTAAGTACTTTGTAAATGTACAAGTATCTTAAAGGTATTGTTCGTAAAGAGAGGAATAATGGCCTTGAATGTTCCAACCTACTTTTGTTTAGGATAATCCGGACAAACTTTTTCTCAATATTAATTATAGGTATTGGATTACAAATGTAAGTCCCTCTCCATCTATGCAAACCATACTCTATCCTACTCTGAACCAAAGAAAAATAAATCATACGCTTAACATCCGGAGGACACATATTTCTAAGAAAATAAAACACTCTTAATATACTACTCAACTTTGATTTTAACTTAGCCAGATGGACTTTCCAATTTAATTCATTGTCGAGGAATACACCCAAATTTTTTATGCAGTTACTTGCTTTAACAACTGAACACGTATTTTTGCAAAAAATTCTTTTACGCGTACAATTTAATTAAGGATATATTATATCCTCCGAGGAGTCATATCTTCCCTTTAATATAAAATTAACATAGTTCGTTTTTTCCACACTCAGGGCCATACGATTTTTCAAAAACCACCTCCTAATGGCTCTTAAGTCATTATTCATGGCATGTTTAACATCACTTCATGTACATTCAGCATAACATGGAACAGTATCATCTGAAAATGATGTTAAGCTGCCATTTAGTCGCGCATTACAAAGGTCATATATATATATATATATATATATATATATATATATATATATATATATATATATATATATATAAGAAACAATATAGGGCCCAAAACAGACCCTTGGGGTACGCCATACTTGATTTGACCCATTTTACTAATAACACCATTAATTTATCCTAACACATTGTTTCCTTCCAGCAAGATAGTTTTGAAACCAACTCAACACAACTGCTCTGATGCCACAATTTGAAAGTTTTTGAATAAATATCGAATGATCAACAATATCAAAAGCTTTTTTAATGTATAAGAAAATCCCACTCACAAATTTACCACAATTTATGCCTTCATTTACATAACTCATTAAATTTGAATGAGCTTCCTCTGTAATCATACCTTCTCTGAATCCATATTGGTTACTACTAAAAAAGTTAATTTTGTTTAAATAACTCATCAATTTCCGTTTCATTATTTTTTCGAGTATTTTTGAAAAGGTTGACACAAGGGATATTGGTCTAAAATTATTACATACATTATTAGAACCTTTCTCGGGAATTGGAATTACTACGGCTTCTTCTGAGTTGGTCAGGGAAAACGCCAGAACTAAAACTAAAATTAAAAACTCATAGCAAGACATCAATAAATTTACGCTAAGTAAGTTTTACCATAGTAGCGCTAACACCATCAATGCCTGGAGATTTTCTACTTTGTAAACAGTTAATCGCGCAAACAATAGCTCTTTTTAAAATTGATTTTAAAAACATGGAAGAAGCCTCACACCTGCCACCAAAACAAGCTTCAAGATCGGGTGAAACATAATATGAATCATTCTTATAATCTAGTTCACAAGATATATCATCTACAACAGACAAAAAGTATGTGTTAAACTTATCAGCCACTAACTCTGCATTATCCTGCAATTTACCATCTACCATCAAACTTATTTTATTGTTCTTTGATTCACAATGACCAGTTATTTGTTTTAGAATACTCCATGTCATTTTGGAGTCCCTCTTGTAGTCTTCTAGAACACCAAGATTATAATTACTTTTTATTTTACGTATATTGTTGTGTAATTTATTACGAATTTTTTTAAAATTTTCCCCTAATCTGTCAACATTAGGACTTTTTTTTATATTAAATATCTTTTTTTTTAATTCGCTTACAAATATCAGCAGTTATCCATGGTTTTAATTTTATGAATTTCTTATTATTATAACGTACATATGTCGCATTAGATATTAAGCCTAATAATATTCCAATCAATTTAGAATAGGCAAGAGGCGCAATAAGTTGTTGATAGACATCGGTCCAATCTACGCTATCAAGAGCACTATTTAAATATTCGTAATTGATGCGATAATAGATTATCTGTTTACTGGACGAAGTCAACACCCCTCCCTTTAAAGTCAACAATGTCATGATATGATCAGAAACATGTGATTCAAATATGTGTGCCTCTAAATTTATTCTAATCTTATTTAAAACTCTAACATAAACATGGTCAATACACTGAACAGGACGACCTTGTCGTTGAAACGTGTCTGATACTTATGAGACGTATTTTTATGAGAATTGTGTTCTGTTTGTTTGTTATCCTGTATGATCAATACAAGTTTTTGAATCCACTACTATACGGGTATGCTGATTCACCAACGATTCTAGACCAAAACTACTTATTAATGTTTTATAATCATTTGAAACTTTACATTCCTTTAAGGTAATAATATTTATATCACCAATCGCTATCAAATTTTTTGGCGATTTAGTTTCCTCAGTTTGTATAAAATAATCACTTAATTCCTTAAGAAAAGACTCAATCGATTGCGAATGCAATCTATACATACTTATTAAGAAATAAGTTCCTTTTGAAAATCTAAAAACAATTTCTAGTGCGTCTGCTGAAGTGAAATTTAGTTGTGTACTCTGTAAACATTCAACTTGAGAATGTATAAACCGTCACCCCCCCACTCTAATAGTTTTTCATTAGAATTTCGCATCAGATTATAATTTGGTTATTGATAAAAGTTACTATCAGTTTTACTTATCCAAATCTCAGACAAAACTATAATAAGCGGCCAATTTTCCCACCCCGATAACTCAGTTAATAAAATGTCAAAATTTTTACGCATGCTTCTAATATTTTGATGAATTATGTCAAGACGCTTAGAACAATTGGCAACAAGATCAACACAAACTTCCTCTGCTAAATCCAACATAAATTAAGATAAAAACTTGTTCTTCTACAAGTTAAGGCAACATACAGCAGAAATTACAGCCGTGATTCCTTTCTTGTCGCCTCTCGTGCCAAAGCAAACAGCCTCCTTCGCGCAGGTGACAATGATTCATTTATGTAGAGAGGGGTGTCTGTACCGAGTCCCATGTGTCTTGAAGACAAGTCTTATTTTACACGCTTCTTCCGCAACAACTCTTCCTTGTCTAAACGCCTTACAAATTTAACAATTATACCAGGATGGGCATTTGGGTCCGGTCTTTTACCCAACCTATGGCATGCATCAATCATACCTTAACTTATTTCAAAGTCTATAGGGATGCTCACCTTTTTTTACAATTTTGACGACGCTTCTCCCTTTTCCATGGGAACACCCTGTACCTCAATGCAATTACTTCTGCAATACTGTTCAACATCCTCCAATCTACTCTCCAGCGTCATAATTTTCTCCTTCAAAGCTTTATTTTCTGTAGTTAGTTTTTCTATTTCTTCCAGGAACTTGTCGACCTTCAAGGTTTGCTGTTTATTAGCCTCCGTATTTTCTGCTAACTTTTTGCTCTGATTTTCATTTGAGGTGTTAAAATCGTTCACAATTGTTCGCTGGTCTTCCTTTATTTCATTATTTGCATTGATAACATCTTGTAGGCTCAGCTTTCCCTCCCTCGCCTGAGTCTCTAGCTTCAAACTCTTCCGCCTTGTAATAGAACAACTCTCACACCTCCACACTAGATTTTCCGCACATAAATGTTCAATGTCAGCTTTACTACGTTTAGCGCAACCACCATGGAAATGTTTTTACAGTCATCAGATTGTATTTTTACATGCTTCGATGAGATAGATTTCAAACATACATTGCAATTTGCCATTGTGAGAATATAAAATGAGTAAACAAGTATATTAAACACAACAAGCGTAAATAAAGTTCTACAAAATTTCGAGAACACACAATCAATCGCGAACACAAGCCAAACGCGCACTATAAACTCTAAGATAGTCAGGAGCAAGATAAAGATAAGATAGAACCTCACTGTTCAAACAGTCTCATAGCTCCATCTAAGTGGACAATGTGTTATAGAGGTTATTATATGTGAATCTCACTTATGAAATTGTAGAAAAGTAATTTAGTTGTATGAAATTCATTATTGTGAAAATATTAATTAATTTTCTTTTACTGATCGACTATTTCAGTATGTTGTAAACGATACGATGGTACAATAGTCGAAGATATGTAATTGTTTGTCTTAATGTATGTAATGTGGGTTTCTGTCCTGTTATACAACGTATCATTTAGTTTGTTTTTTGTAGTTTCCCGCCATCTTGGGTATGGTGACATAAGTATGGTTGTTAAAAAATAGAAATGTCAGTGCCTTCAATGTTGAACTAAGGATATTGAAAAATTACATATTATTATGTATTTAAAATGAATGGAATAATAAATTTGCTCTTATATTTTAATTAAATAAATAAGTTTCTATAAATATATCTTTATTATTATTATAACAAAGTAGGTTTACCCCTTAGGCACTTCAGCCTATGAGATTTTTGTGTTCTTCTTAATGAATTACCTAACTAGGTAATGGTTAGGGTCAGGATTTTCCTAGTAGGTTCCTTGTTGCTTCATAGGTCTCATCTGTGCCGAAGATCCGTTGTCTTCTATGTCCTAATGGTTCACATTTTTTAAGTATGTATTCTCCAATTTCAAGGCCTTGATTACATAATATGCATTTCAAGTTTTCTTGGAATAGTCTGAAGGTGTTGAGATGTTTCTTGAAAGCGCCATGGCCTGATACGAAGGTTAAGATATTCCTCACTTTCGTTTATTTTGTGAAGTGACGAACTTAGAACGTTTCCGTTCTGGTTAGACCAGTTATCCGTAAAGTAATGGGAGTATTTTGCCCATAGTTCGTCAATTTGTGAGTTTAATCATAGTTTTTTAGTTAGTCTTTTGCTACGCCTTTAGTTATTCCGCATATAGGTTCTAGCCCAATGAAGGATCTCTTGGTCCCATTTTTTGGCAGTTTATCTGCCTTTCCGTTTTCTTCGTATCGTCTGTGACATGGTATCCAACTGAGTTTTACCTGGTTCTGGTCGAAAGCTTGGTTAATGTTTGTTGACATTCCCATACTAGTGATAAATAGTTTACGTGTGAGCTTATAAACCGTCTAGCAGACTGTTGCTATGATTGATTGATAAGCAGTATTATCAATGGCGCCATGCATGTTGAGAAATGCAATTAACGCAAATTCTTTCACATGTATTAATTCCTCGATTCTACACACCAGTTCATGCAGGGCCGTTTCCCGACAAGTATGCTTATTGGTTTAACTACTTTACTACACCTCCATGCTATTGATACATAGCCATAAGCCAAGTTTGCCATGAAGGTTTCGCAAAGTAGAAGGTGTTATTCCCGAGACTTTTGGAATAGAGTTGGAAAGATGCCTTCTTCTTCTGGATACTTAATAAATGAAATGTATGTATAGCCTATTTAACCCTGGATACAGTAATAACGTCTCTGGCAGTTTTCTAGTAGGAACGAAGGCATCGTATAGATGTTACCCCATTATGACTATGTATTATGCTAGTTTTCGTCCACTTTTAGTGTGTCTTTACCTGAAAAAGTTAGACCACATTTAAAATCAACGGATCCAGTTGGATGAATCGGTTCCTTCGAGATAATTATGTGCAACCAAAAGACTGCTTTAGTAGAGTCAATCTCTTGCAAAAGTGTCTCGAAGGTAGACTTCTTAGTAGATCATTGTGTTTCGTTAAGGATTTATGACAGTGGTCCCACTGACAGGTTTATTCAATAATTGCCTACTAATATTCTTCATTCTATCTAAATCTCTATTTCTCCCTTTCGCTCCCATTATTGTGAGTACAGACTGGATGGACGAGTTATTTATTATATGAGTAGATAATTTTCTATTGTATATTAGCCTACATTGAATCAATATCATTTATGTGCCTGACTCTCTTACTAAGGGAATGTAGTCTATAGGTCAATTACTCATGATAAGAGTCCAAGTTAGTTTTTTGGGATTTCTAAACGTATGAATTTCGGAATCAAAAGTTAAAATTCCACATAATATGACAAAGATCTGATGCTGAAATATCACCCAAAACATGCCAGTCAGTTACAAAAGAAGTCAGTTACCTCTTGAATCTTCCAACCCTCTTATCAATACTCCATTTATCCACGGTTTTTGAATAAGGACTAGATCTATGTCCTCAGTTAAAAATATCTGAGAGAAGACTTCAAAAGTAGCTTTACTGTAGTGGGGGTGGATACTCTGGATTATCCTCTGGTATATTGTCCAATTTCTTGTCATTCTTCTGAAATATGGTAAAATGTACTTTACCAAATCCCAGGTAAGCTCTCATGTTTGCTATTTCTAAAGCTGTCAAAGATGTATCGTCAATCTATGCCACTATGGTTTGGTGATTATCTGTTTCAATTGAACCAATTACCTTCCAGTTCTGGGTTTTGAGATACTTTTTTCAGTTTTCGATGTTCTTCAAAGATCTTGGTGGGATCTTTTTTTTAGTATACTTTATTAAATTTGAAGAATACTTTGGTACCTCGCAGGATGTCCTTTTGGTTACCTATCCATAGCTCAGTAGTATTCAAAGGTGTTATATTTGGGATTTTTCTCTTCAACCACCTCTTGGTTTCTAAGTTATTCGTTTTCATTTGTTTTAATTTTTAAATTATATTAGTTAAGATAATCTTGAGAGGATTTGTGTGTCTACAGGCTCATGTCTTCTTTATCTGATGAGATATCAGTTTTGGTATAGCTCAAAAGCCTTCCTACCACCTTATCACATGACCCCAAACAACTGATGTTGTTTCTGTTTCGTTTTTAATAGCAATGTCTGAGCACATTATTTTATTAATGTATTTACTATGTGTAGAATTCACAAATGTTCCCACCATCTTTAACATTTAAGTGGCTATTTAATTTGAAGGGTCGACTGGTCCTGTATAGGCTCCGTTTGATGCACAATTACTCTTGAACAATTCATCCATCTACACAAATTAACCTTATGATTACCCTAAGGACACCTAACATCTTAGATTAACGAGTGTTTTTCAACCTTCTGGTCTAGATTGGCTGTGTTAAGTTAAAGCAGGGTCACCTCGAGCAGGATGGGTTTTTTTGCTCGCGCACAGTGGTCCTGAGGGGAGGTTCTTCGGATGTAAATGTGATTATCATTCCCTTCTAAGCCTTATGATGTTTACACCAAAAATATTTTGTACTTAAAATAAAAAACAATAGTATAAGAAAATATTTTATTAATTTTTTTATTTATTTATTTTTCCAAAGTACAAGAGTGGATTACCTTTTTAATCAGGACTTACATGTAATCAGCTGTTATAATCATCAAGTTTCTAAATAGTTATACAAAATACTCAAAAAAGAAATTTGTATAGCTATGTTAACTATGTGACGACTTATTTAGTTATCTTCTGGATTCCAGTGGTTGTGGCAGGTTTAAATCAATAAGGAAATAAAGGATGAGTATCTCTTTTTTGTAACTACCATACTTACAATGTAATTTAAGTGTATATTATAACATACAGAAATAGAAAGCTCCAAAGGTCAGTACCCGGCAGGCCATAAATCGTCAAGACATGAAAGGATTGACGGACATAAAAAAATGTTTCAACAGGGAAACAACGCACCCAAACCGTCACTCAAGATCCATCAAAATTAAGCTTTTAATACCGAAACAAATTGTAACAAGCCAATCAGAGCAAGTGAATCAGTTCAGAAATAACGTCCAAGAATTGAAACTAGCCAATGGAAGAAGAGCATCATGACGCTGTTTTAAAAAGAGGAGAACTTATAAATAAGGGTAAAAAGGGAGGACACGTGGTTCTTTTTAGGTATTTTGGTTCCGACGTCGTATTAGAAGGTTGTTCCGGGGAAGTGTTTCTCCTGATCGAAAGAGTTAAGTGTTTGTGAAGGACTTTGCCTATCCTATTCGTCGTTTTTCTTTTTTAATAGAACTGTTAAGTTTATAAAAGTCAATAAAAAGTTATCCGTCGTTTTAAAAACTAAAAGAATCATCGTATTAAAGTATAAGAAGTCTTCGTGGTCGTTAAGTGAGATAAGTGTGAAGTTTAAGGAGTCATCGTCGTATTAAAGTTAAATCAGTGAGAAGAAGTATCGCCGTAAGAATTAAAAGCATCATCGTCGCAAGAGTGAGTGAAGAAAGGTGTAACCCGCGATTGGGATCATCTACGGGAGAGGCAAACCATCCAACCATCACGCAATCTTCGAGAGAACCACGGAACGAGAACAACCCAAAAACTGGAAAGGAACACGTCAATTGATAAGTAGAACTTAAAGGACAATACATTTTATAAATTACCACCAAATTTTGTTTTTGTAATAATAAAATAAATTATAGCCACCTAAGAACCAACGAACCCCAATAGAGATTTAAATTAAATTCAAGTAAATCACCTTCAGTTAGCCGGAGCAAATATTTTATAAAGCTAATTAAAATTAGAGTCAAAACTAAATACAAATTAAATTGATGCATTCTTAAATTCCTTGTTTTAGACTAAGTTGTTTAGGATAAGAATTTATAGTGAAGATGTACCTAGTTTAAGCCGTAGTATAAAATTGTAGAATAAGATATTAATCAGTAATATTTTGAGCATCAAGGTAAAAATTATGTTTTAAATGATTAAAAAATTAATATTTAAAAGAGTTAATTATTCAATATGTTTAATTAAAATTGAGTTATAATCCCACATGTTTTGAGTGTTATTATTTTAATCAATTGTCAAATAACTAACGAACTAATAACCAAATGAATAATAATAATATTAATAAATAGTAAAAAGAAATATAGGAGAGTTTTCCTATATTTAAGCGACCAACGTGTAGCAAATAACTAATAAAATAAAAAAGAGAACGTCTTAAACGTTATAATATGGTATATAATATGTTAATAAATTTAATTAATTCATAACTTATTTGTTCGTAATAGACATATTTCTAAATTCTCTTCTTCAGACAGCATACTATTAATAATATTTTAGAAAACAAAATTAGAAGATTATTATTTTCCAGCAATTGAAGATTTTGAAAGCAAGTTGTTCATATTTACTAGTCTTTTTCATTTAAAAGGGTCTCCAGTAAACATTTGCATCTCCTTCATTTTATTACAAGATAAGTTTCCTTTAATATAATTTAAAACTTGAACAATTCATTCTCCCAAGTTAAAAGATTGTAGTTATTAATTAATTAGATCTATCTCTGTAATCCATTACAACTTTAATTTTATTATTTCTTGCACATTAATTGTACAAACTGTTTTATAATTACGTTAGAATAATTTTTTTTTCGATATGACCCAACGTAAGTTACTAAATATATTATTGTTTTTTATTGTTTTGAACCACCTTACTCTGTGAAAACAAAGTTTTAATTCTTTTTTTTATTCGTTGCATTGCTTATACCTATGGTTTCACTTTGTTTGTGAGTGTAATTTAAAATACAATGTCTCTTCTCCATTAAATCTTCTTTCTCATAGGAATGCAGGATTGTCTATGTGACAAAGGAACGCTGACTTTATAAAAAATCCTAAATATGATATCGATTTTGAGGTTCAATCAGCCACCTCCCTCCGTAATCAGTGGCAACTACAAATAATAAGGTATTGTTCTGCTAGATCCGTACTTGTGTCCCTGATGATGAAAACGTGTTCCCTCTTGCAGTTATGTCAAACAACAAGCAACTATCAACGAGGTTTTGACTTATTATTGAATTTCGTCTGTGTCCTGTTACAACAAAGGAGGTTTAGAGAGATAAAACCTTATGAGATACTCACGTTGCCTCTCGTCTTTAAGTACACGGGGGAATTATTATATGTCTTAATCCTTCCCCTATAATTATGCAGTCTGTAATACTTAAAAGTTAGTACGTGATTTTTTCAGTAATATTGTACCTGACCACAAGTGTTGCAGAAATACTCTCTCTTGAAATAATCGTTTTGACTCAAATGATAAGACTAACAGGAGATTGACAATTTATGTAATCGTCGTCGTTTCACAATTTCTCCACATTTATTCGAATAAAACAGTAATGTACTCCGAACACTTTTAGTCATTCCGATTTGAAAATATTTTTAAATAACACTTGGATTCCATTTTTATGTCAAACTCCCTAACGTCATGCTCTGTGATGTCAGAAAACCTAACTTTTTTTTCCCCCAGTGGTATTCGAACCAACTAAATCTGGATTTGAAACGAGAGATTATACTGACTGAACTATCGTCCATGGTATTACTCGTCGTATTCTTTTAAGGTAGTATATAAGCCGCCATGTTCTGACGGTAGTGTCGGTTGTTAATACAGTGTCATTTAAAACTAAATGGCGTCGATAATAGACCGCTCCACCATCCTGTATTATTTTTTATTATATATTTTATCTACAGTAGACGTTGGTTATTTCATGCGCTATTGGGAGCGTTGTTGTTAATATTTCAGTTCCATTTAAAAGTTTACTTTGTGGATACCAGGGCCTACCACCTCATTTGTTTAATTAAATTATATATTTTACCTACAGTATATTACCGTTGAGATTAATGTATATTTTATTTATATGATTTATAGTGTCACCCGTTGGTCACCGCCATTAGAAAGCACTATCGGGATTTTTAATGTTATGTGTAATATATTTATATCTAATATAATTTATCCGTTGTCTACCATAGCGTAGGACCGTGGCTTATATAAATATGATAATTAATTGGACTGATCAGTAGAGCATACCACCCGCATTTCTAATATATTTAATGTTTCTCCGTAATATGGAGTTGAGAGAAATTATTATTTGGTGTGTTTGTAATTTAATACATTACAACATTTAGTAATCGACACTATACAGCAGAGTAAAACTTGCTAACGTTTATTGAAGACAATTAATTATGTTTAAAATTATACCACAGGGAATTCATTCTGTAGAGTCAATATTTTTTCTATTACATTGAAAACATTTAGTGTTAAAATTATAAAATGAAGGTGACTTGACTCAGACTTTAAAATATATAATTTCGTACAATATATCGTATTTGTACTGTATTTTCACAGAAGGAGGAAGTCACTATTGAATACAAAATAAGAAATCAATCGTGTATATTTATGTCGTACAAGTTATACACAAAATGAATACATAACGTGCCTTGTTCGTCTAGAGCTCTCAAAATGACCTGTTTTATTTAGAGAGCTGTAGAGAGACAAAGCTCGTAAAGTAGTCACTCCATCAACAATCAAAACAAAATACCAATAAGTTATATACATATTACATATTATAAAATATCATCTTATTCAGAATTATGTAGTGGAGAGAATCTAAAAATAATTAAATTACCTGACAATTTTGTCTACTTGTATTAAAAAAGTGCATATAATGTTTTGTAAAAAAAACATGTATTACAAACAAAATATATTTGCACTTTATACAGAATCGTAAGATATTGATTTTTTATTCCTCCTAGGTTTATACACGGCATATCCTATAAAACAAATTATACACATTTTTTGTCTCTCGGGGTTGAAATGAAACTCAGAAATAAGTTTAAAATTTACCACAAAAAGTGATTCTACTAAAATTATAGAGTTAAACTATGACAAATTTCAAATGATTATAAAACACGTTTCAGGTAATTTTAAAATCACTAATCAATATTACTCTATTGTTACTTATCTTCTTCTTCCAAGTTTTGACAGATTTTGTACAAGATTAAGCTAACCAAAGTTTGGAAGAAATTTAGAAGACAATACGCGGATGATAATTACGTAAGTCAGATTGAAAGTGAGAATAGTAGATAAAGTAGTAATACATTTAAAGATTATGAAATAAACAATAATTGTGACCATTGTAGACCGAGAACTATTTAAGTCTCTCCTCGGTCTCAGTCTTGGACATCAATACTTACAATTTGGGTAAAGTCATTGAATTTGTTAAAGCATATCCATCAGCATATAATCAACACGTTCAGTGTCGTCACTTATTGTTTAATATATTATTTGAGGTTAGGAATACTATGTTTAGTAGATAATTCTGCAAAAAACTGTCAACAGATAGTAATCAAACAATTATGTAAAGGTAAGAAAGTCAACCTCGTCTGTGAATGACGTCAGCTGATCAAACGTAACCATAGTAAAAGGATTTGTAGTCATAAACCAAAGAGAATAAGATTACTATATTGTTAACGATGCATTTTCCTAATCGATTAATGGGAAAAATCATTGGTAAACATCGAATATTTTTGGTGCAACAACGATGTAAAGTCGTCATTTGACCAGGTGGAGTACTTTCATAATATATCCAATCACATTTTGTCGATAGTAAATGTTTACTATAAATCGCCATCTAAAGTTGAAACTGTAAAATATATTATATTTTTTGTTTGTTATTTTATATTAAGATAAGACCATGACATGTGCGATATTCCAATTACTCCAAATTATCTACGTTAAAATAGAGGTAAACGTAATATAATTTATTTTGGTGGAAAGGAAGTGACTCATCTACAATGGATAGATTCAGAGGTTAGTTATTGGCAGGATATTATACATATCATTGTCATATCTTTCAAGTAGGAAATTGAACATCATTTGTATAATATGTCAAAACACCTGTTGTATCAGCTTGTTGTGTAGCTAGTCATATTAGCAATCACTATGAGTTACAGTTATTTTAATTGTAGTTTTCACACTGCAAATCCTAATGATGATCATGTTTAATAATTATAATACATAACTGTAATTTAAGAAATATATCTCTCAGAATCTTTTTCTTAGATTTACTACACTCTAAATGGTAACTGAACGGAAAGTAATAAATTTTAGGTCTACTATGTATTAGTAAAATATGGTTTGTTATTTATCTTTATTATTATTAAAAAAAAAAAAAAAAAAATTATAAACCACGCGATTTAAACCATGTTTCTAGAATAATTTAAAACAAGTTGTGTTGAATACATATGTCTTTTATTTGAACAATTTTTGAAATATCCATAATAATAAAAACCGTTTTGTACGCAATAGTTAAGACTTTTGTAAGTTTCAAATATTTGTAAATTTGTTTTAATTATTCAACTGTTATATATTATTTACTGCCAACTAACTAGAATTTGGCCCTAAATTCTTTAAGGAAACCATGAGTCCTGAGAATTACATATTATAAAGCTTCAGTCTTCCCTCATAAAAAGTGTTCTGTAATCTTCGCACTTAAGTTAGTATATTGACAGAAGGGAAAAGTACCTATCAAACAACCCCATGTTTCCTAGATGGTACTGCAGTTGGCAGTAGTCTCCATTTTATAAACTTTTCCCCTCTCCCCACCCTTCCGTAAGTACTACCTGTTCAGTAAGATTTATTTTAACGAACAGGTAAATAATTCACAGTATTGGGGTCAATTCAACTGTATTCAAGTTATATTTTTCTGGTGATCCTTCGTTCATTCACATTGAGTCCCTCATTTATAGAGCTAAAAAAAAATCAAGAGTCCTTCCATAATCTCATCCTAACTTTACTGAATTAGGCCACTAAAATCTATGTTCTAGGAATTTGTTAGCTTCATAATACTGGTTGGCCCTGTCACTGGATTTAAACGAACGACAAAACCCATTTAATGAAATAATAACATATTTTAGGGCACAGTAATTTACTATGTCAAATCAATGAAACCTTGTTCGTTATAACACCCTTCCTTTCATAGAATTCATGATATTACCACTTTAAGCAACAATTTGTTTTTCGTCAGAAGGGTGTTGTCCGAAAATTTGAGGAGACTCAATTGTAACTGTTAAAGGCATTTGTACACCTCATTCCCATTTTTTAAACTGTATTCTTGATTCTGGATCCATTCACTTTATTACTTTCCTCCCTTTGCTCATTATTAAAACACTTTAGTGACCAATTAACTATATATTGGACCGTGGACTATCCCAACTACTAAAACAAATGTTTTCCGTCTCAAATATATCTTGTAAAGCCTTCAGGGCTTAGTGTGTTCAGCATCGTCACTGAATTGCTAAAGAAAATAAAGATGTTTACCACCCAACTTATTTCCCTTCTCATAAGATTCCAACACTAATTCGTATTCATCTCCATCTCAAATGGAGCTTAAACTCCAAAATTGATTTGAAAACGGTTAACACTACAGGGCTAATGATGTGACATGTCATGCAACATGTTTTTTTTTTAATTAAGAAAATATTCAGTAAGAAATTCAGTTTTCGAAGATAAATTAAAATATTTGTATTTTATGTACAACAAATAATATCACAGAATAATATTAGTAGCATTATTTTCATCCCTAAATGGTCTTTCTTGATTTTAATTTTCTTATACATATAATTATTAAGAATATCATAATTTAAAAAATTCAACAACTAGTAGTTTAATAAATATAGCAACTTGAGTAGTTTAGGAAACTGCCTTAACCTTGATGTTCACAATAACTCTTAACATTTTAATATAAGAAAAAATACATATCACCGTCGCGGGACGGTAGAGAGAAGTGATTACTTTAACTGTCAATTACAAAAATTAATAATATTTTAAACTTACTTTAAAATTTTATACTTTCAATAAATTAATACAATTAATAATTATATTTTGCATTGATTATTAGTGTGACTTGATTAGAATTTTAGTTTTAATATATATGGATATGTGAGAGAGTTTGTGTGATATTTTTGTATTGATTTTAGTTTAACTATGTATGTGCTTTGAGAAAGTTAGTTCAATATTTTTCGTAGATTTCTAGTTTTAATATCTATGGGTATGTGAGAAAGTTTGTGCGATATTTTTGCATTGATTTTAGTTTGACTATGTGTATGAGTTTGAGAAAGTTGGTGCAATATGTTTCGTAGATTTTTTGGTTGTAATATATATATATATATATATATATATATATATATATATATATATATAAGTATGTGAGAAAGTTTGTGCTATAGTTTTGGATTGGTTACTAGTTTGTAAACTATATATTTTAATTATGTGTATAAAAACTAACAAAAAACACTGATTTAAAAAATATATATAATAAACTACATTATTGGAAAAACTACTTTAAAATGTGATTTATGGAGAACTCTTACTCGGTCTTATACCCATAATACTTAGTAATATTCCATTCTTCTGTCAAATTAATAATAACAATACTTTTTTTCCCTTTAAATAAATACTTATAACAATTTCTTCAAATTTCGTAAAATGTAATCATGGTATATTTCACTTCTATTTAACTAATTATTACTGCTTTTATTTGTTAATAT
The DNA here is from genome assembly GCA_963513935.1 of Aphrophora alni. Taxonomy (NCBI): domain Eukaryota; kingdom Metazoa; phylum Arthropoda; class Insecta; order Hemiptera; family Aphrophoridae; genus Aphrophora; species Aphrophora alni. Next base: position 56,161,170 of record OY740774.1, read on the forward strand.
TACGTGAACTGCAATTTCTAAATTATAAAGTAAAAATGTTCAATTACTTGCTTAACTATCCTCCCATTGTTATACTTCTTCATTTTATGTTAGTTCATAAGGAAAATATTTTAACGATACCTTTGTATATTTGAGACTTAAATCTGGCTGACTAAGAAATAACCCTTGTTTAAAACTGCATGGTATATACGATTTGGTATACCTCGTGCAGAAAATGTAGCTAAATACGAGGAACCAATCTGTAATCTGTCACAGCTCATTTTATAAATATTCTTTCTATCGATATCATGATACTATCATTTACCTATTGTAAAGAAAAATATTTTAATCTGTATAACCAACAAACTTTTCTGAGTTGTTTCAATGTTTTTAAAAAAGATATCATTTGTCATGAAAAATAATACGATATGTCCAATTCATTGTCACGCTTACTTTGCATGTTTAAAGTTTTATGTTTTTTATTTAATTCAAAGACGAAAACCACACCCATCGCCATAGCCCTAAAAAACATCATAAAATATATATCCCTAAACCTCAAATACACTAATAGTGTCAAGGTTAGAAGAGATAAGTTTTGGTAAAGAAGGGTATCCCGGGGACTAGATCAAGATAGGTGTACACCCCTGTATTAACATTTCCACACACAGGTGAGCACCAGAGAAGATTTTAATTATCATTACATGTTTCTAACAGAAACATTTGGATATGTTTTAAAATCTTTCCAGTCATTTTACAATTTATTTGCACTTTTACTTTTTAAAGTTTCGTCCTGACCAAAGTGGAATCACAATTCTTAGATTTATTGTACCCATTGGAACTGAAATGTGATAATCATCGTACAGTAATTAATATTGGTGAAGAGACTCTGTGTATAATCAGTATCTGACCTATGATATAGTTGATAAGATATTATAGGTAAAATTATGTACAATTGTATTACAGACTCAATGAATATCAGGCTTGAATTTGTTCTAATATTGCATTATTTTCTTGCTCAATCTAATCTTTCGTGTCATTTAATTTAATTGATAAACGGTCGAATCATGGTTGATAATACTCGCGTAACTTGTTGCTAATAATGATCTTTATGTTCTTTGTATTTTTAAAAGATAATATTAATTCCTAATATGTAAATAGTTATAATAATAGCAAATATTCTCCTGTTTACCGTATATGCAATTATTGTTTGAAATGTATTACATTACAGCTGTTTCTCTATCACAAACGTCATGATGTATTAATATCATTATTGTCCTTTATTATAAATAATATAAGGAATTCAAGAAAATACACACGAACATTCTTAACAAAAAAGAAAAGTCACACTTTACAAGTGTTTACAAAAGTGCATACCTATGCAAAACATGACCTTTTTTGGAAGTAAATACAAAATTAAATGTCAACATTAATCAACACAATAAAATATATTTATTATTAACGTAAGACTTCATACAAATCTATTTAATTGCCAAAATTAAAATTAAAATAAATTTTTTATAGAAAATAATATCGAAATGTGTCATAGTGATTGAAATATCAAATAAATTACAACTTACGAGTTTAAAATATAACTTATTTTTAGTTCAAACAACATAAATAATTAGTTTGTTTAATGAAACGTTGATCCTTCTAAAACTGTTTATTTTAACACAAAAATGTCCACGTTGTTTTAATTGTACAAGAAAGAAGTCATTAATTTATCAATTTAAGAAACAAAAATCTACATGCAAATCTGTTTAAATATAAATTCAACTTTTTTTTTGTAATTGACTATGTAAATTGAAAAACTACGTTTTCAAAACATCTTATCTCCTTGTATTTTAAATTATGATATAAATATTGTTTTCTTATTTACATATAGCAATGATTATGTGAAACTATATTAATCAAAAAGACAACATTAAAAAAATGCTTATCTTGTTGTTGTAAATTTCATTTTTAAAATGCTATTTATTTGTTAAATTTTTTGAAGTGAAAACTTCTTTATGCACTTTTTGGCAGGGGAAAATTTTATGGGTTCGCGTCACCGACATGCTCATGACTGGCATGCCTTAGACGCTTTTTATTTGTTTTATAATGTTTTCAGACTCAAACTAGTAACCAATCCAAAACTACAGCACAAACTTTCTCACATGCCTATATATATATATAGTAAAATTTTAAATCTATATTCAATGGGTGTTTCGGGAACGTCCTTACATAACTCATTGTTCCTAATATTTAAACACAAACTTATGATATTTCTATACTTTATTTTTTCTCACAAATAAACGTCTATATATTTATTACTAATGTATTGTATCATCTATACTTTTCAATGTATTACATTATATGTTATAGCATATATATTTGTGGCTTACCTAATTTTTAGATAAAAAATGTATTGTAGTGTTTTTCTTTTTCTGTGTAAATAATAAATTATTACTGTGTTGAAGTAATTATTTATAATGAAACACATTAATATTAATTTGTTAATTAGAGTCATTAAAGTTCAAGTACATGTCTGCTTAAGTATTTTGTTAGAATAAATTATTGCTTGTAAGTTGGATAAACAATTGAACCATTAAACAAGACGACTAAATTTGGAATAATGTATGACATATTTTGTTTAATATATATATATATATATATATATATATATATATATATATATATATATATATATATATATATAAAATTAAAGCACATGCCTTTGGTAAAACTAATTATGGAGTGATTAAAAATATAAAAAAGTTTTGGAGAGAATGTGACATGGCAGTGATTGGAAGAGGAAAAGAGAATTAAAAAGTTGCTTGAGGAGTTTAGTGAGAAAGAAAAAGAGAAGTGCATTATGTTTTTGTCACACTTCATCAGCAAACGATAATAAAATGTGGTATGAAATATATTGAGTTGAATGCTAAAGACAACCTAAGAAATAGACATTATAGACAATACTTTTATCAATTTTAGTTTGGATTAGAGTTCAAACACAATTACTCCCAAATTAAGTGATTGTTTTTAACAACAAACATTACAGTTCTATGTAACCACAGTACTTCTGCAAAAGTTAGTTTGTTCTATTCTCTAATATATTAAACAAGGATATTCCTGTTTCATCATCCCTTTCTTTCATGACAATTTAATAACAATGTTTAATCTAAATTTATTATTTTAATTATAAATGTTTGTAAATATGAATAATGTTACAAGGAAGGGACTGATAATAGTTCAGTATTCTCGAACTGCTTGTGCCTAATTTAGAAATTAGACATTGGGATTTATTACAAATAAACTTAATCTACATTGCAGAGGAATAATATAATAACCTAATAAATACCAACTTCCTAATGAATCTTTCGTTCTGTACAACATATTTCATTTTAATTTACAATGTCAACCAACGTATTTCAGATTTTATATAAGAAATAAAATATGTTTAAAGTTGTATTAATAAAGTTATAATTTTCAAAACAATTGTTTTAGGAGATTCTGGAGTTCATATTGTATAAATGAAGACAAAATTTTCAGTTCTAGCATCAATCTGTGATATGGTGTGGTAAAGAAATAAATAATATAAAATATATTTGAATTTATAAATAATTCAAATTAATATGGAATCGAAAATGGAAGTGTTTTTTCAGTTTCAATTATTTTCCAATGTACGTTTTAAAACAACAATAAAACATTAAAACAAGTAAAACGCTTAAAGTATTCGTAAATAGTAATTTTATTTTTAAGTAGTAAATACAAAATTATCAGACATTATATAAAAATATTATATTTTAAGATTTTCCTATTATTTTTCTGCTGTGGATAATCAGACATTTATTATTAATATTAAAGTTAAGTACAATATAAACATTGTAAAAACATTAAGACAATTACTTTATATATTTTTGTAAAATGTAGGCTGAATGATCTGCTTAATTTATTCGTGTCTTTTTATGCAAACAGTATAGAATGGTATTAAATCTTTCTTGCTGACGATTATAAATGAGAGTATAAAGGTCCATTTGTGTTTGAAACGTATATTTAACTAGTGACGTCAGTGTCCTACTCTCATTTTATTCCATATATAAATTTAATATTTTTGTGTTTCGTATGCAATAATTTTGCACGTTAGTTTAAGACGTGAATTACTTTATTGATGAAGCTTTGGAATACACCGATATAGGGCACGTATTATTACGGATATTTTATGCTTTTTTCTGCTTAATTTTTAACACAAATAATTTATTGTCTCTTTACTTTTTCATCTGTGTCTGTAGTGTCATTAGTGTCTGTATCGAGCCAACATGATGTAGGAACTAAGTATATCGAAAAAATAGAAGTAATAAAAGATACACGTTTTGTGTTTTACACTAAGAACACTAAGGTGAGTTACACGTTCAATACCTCCTATTCAGTCGTACAATATCTCTCACTACATGCGTGGTTGTGTCAACTAGTTATTTGATAATTTTATCCTGTATCTGTTAATGATTCCTAGTATATTGACAGTGTTTGCCTGAGATAGATTCAATCCAAATAACAGCTTCCGTCTCATACTAGAGGTTATACTGAAGTTTAAAGTTACCCACCACCTCCTTGTTGTGTCAGTAGATGTTCTTCTTCTTAAGCTTTGAATGTGTTACATTAAAGTAAACTTTCCGCCATCCTGCCACTCAAGCTACCAGCTTCATTCTAAAGCAAGAGCTTACAGGAGAGTATAAGGCCTACCCAATATCTTTACTGTCTTACCAACTTGTTACATTTTTCTCCTAGATACGGAAACGTGTAATGATATACCTTAGCAGAGATATCACCACTCAAAAAAATAGTAAAAAACTTAGGATAAACAAAACCTTATCGCTCTCTCGAGACAAAATGACCAACACCCATCGACTTGTTACGCCATCAATTCTATCTAAATAAAGCAACATAAACTTTAGATATTCTCTAAAATTTCCAATTTTCAACAGATTACTGTGAAGTCAAATTAATTTTATATTATTGTTTTATCTGAGAATTGATGTACATTGTTATGTCGACAAAAATATAACAGATTTTCAGAAAATAATCAAAAACGTCAATGTTTAACTTTAGTGCTGTACGTAGATTTTTTCCCTTTATACTATTAAGGTTGCATGATGAATTATTGTTTTAAAGTCATTTGGAATTAATTGTATTGAAAGATGACAAGAAAATAATTTACAAATTAAAAAACTATAATTTAGATATTTTATTCAAATCTACACGGGTATCTATTTTATTTCAAAATTTTATTTTTAATTCTCCGACTATTATATCCCGCTAACACTATCTCTCTGTCCCCAATATTGTTCCCATGAATGTGTGAGCCTTGTAAACGAAGAGATTAGTGCACTGATTGTTTGGTCAGCACATCTGAGTATCCTTAATAATGAGGGGAAAACGTTGCAATTATTATAGGCTACCTACGTTTATTAAATAATATTTATCATATATCTGTGCCTAATATGAGAGTAAATAATCGTAATTTAGAATTTACGGATGGAGTAAAAAATCTGGGTATTCTATTTAAGGCTCTTCTCCATCTCCGCCTTATTGGATTCATCTCCATAAGAAAAATGCTACACTTGAGCAGTTGTACTGATGTCAAATTTAATCTCAAAATTATCATTAAAAGATCACGTGAACGCGGATGTTTCTCTTTTTTAAAATTGGGATATAATCATTAGTGGTTGAACTAATGGAGGGTACATTTGTAAATCGTTTTCTATTTTACTATTTTTTTGTGAGCCAGTGATATTTTCGAAAATTTAAAAAAAGAAAAACACTCTGTTATTTATTATCTATTACAATAAATAATACTGAAGTGTCTAACTTAAATAGTAGGGCAGATACAACGGATTAAATGAAAAAAACGTACCCATACGTAAACAAATTGAACATCATCACTTCAAAATGGGCCATAAAAATATTTTTCTTTCCGTAAAATATAGTTAGACGTAGTTCAATTATTCTACAAAATTAGCTACAGTGTCAAAACTGGTTTTATAAAGTGGAAGAAGAACGAAATAGTTTAAAAATATATATAGTGTGTCAATTTTAGATTATTCGGATGTATATGCAACTTGAAATCTACAATGCAAAGAAACTCCAAGCCCAGAGCGGTAGTCTAGTGTAGATAAGATATGTGTAAACTAAACAAATGTGAAGATCAAAAGCAGGATTACTTAGTGAATTGAAAATATAAACAAATAGAACTTTCAAGGTAGGATATCAACTGATAAGAGCAACAGAGATTTACACGCATGCGTAGTATAGTCTTGCCTAATGTCTACTTCTTGTTTTCCGCCCTTGGAAATGAAAGTAGGACTATTTTGTGCAAAAACCGCTACGCAAAGTTGCTAGTACAGTAAATCATAAATCTCCCGTGGCCTGATGTTGCGCTGGTGACAATTCGGTTATTTCATTTCACTCCTGCAGAGCCATTCTTGGTCAAGGAATGGTGACGTTGTCTGCAGCTGTATTTTCCTCTCTGATGAAGCTTAGACGTTGAAGGATACACATTCCACTAATGTGAGGGCTCTGATTGTTAAGTCAACACTTTATCCTACATTTGATAATGGATATGTTGTTTACATTGGCTTGAAGGCTGAGTTAGTACTAAAACGGTATCGCGCTCAAAGTGCTTGCGTGCTTTTTGTTTTCCTAATAGGTATTGGTCAACGCGTTACTCCTTTTATAATCAACTATAATCGGCCAAGCTTGGATTTTTAAGAGACCTTGCTTTGTTAACAATTTTTTATAAGTTTCAAAAATTTAATTCCCCAATATATTTCTCAAAACAATAGTTTTCATGTATGTTGTACACGGTGTAAAAACAAGCTCCTCTTCTAAGATCCTCCAAATTCCTCTTCACCGAACAGTTATTTTCAATAAATCCTTTACAGTTAGCGGTTACAGATTGTGGAATTCGAGATTGCTCAAATTAAATGAAGGAGATGTATCTATCTATTTCCCTCTCTTGAGTTGATTAGAAGAGACCACAAAATTGTTTAATTTTGATTGAAATTAAGATATTATTTATCAACTCTCAACTTCATTGTCTCTGTCCCTCTTTAATATATACAGGTTGATTACTTATATACATATTTATACAAGTTTTCGTTACACTTGAATATATTAATAATTTTATTTTTAATGAATAAACAAATCAAGACATAACAAATATTCAACTATCAGCAAATGAGGCCTAATAAGAAGTGTGTACATTTAAATAAACATGAAAAATTATAAGAACATGGAGTTTCAGCCTTCGATTTTTTACATATTATAGTTACAAGGTAATATATTAATTATTCATCACACAATTATTTATGTACTTTGCACAAATTAGTGTAAATTGATTTTTACATTTTCCCCTTTGTATAATGATTATATTTATCTCGTAGAGCAAACTTCTTGTGATTTATTTTTTTGAACAAAATAATTATAAGGAGACAATTTAAGAGCTATTAAGAGGAAAACAGAGGAGTAGGGGGTGGGGGACGTTGTAGCACTGACTTGAAGAAAATAAAAATCAAAGCAATAGTCAACAATTGAGAAGAAGACTTTTGTTCCTTTGTTATTTTAATTAATTGTTTTTTTAATATCAGATTGTAATGTTAAATAAGGATATTTTAACACCGCCAGTAAAATCCAAGTCAAATTAAAACTATTGAATAACGATATGTGTGAATGAGGTTAAAATATTATTACTCTTCAGTTGCACATATAATCCTCATACAAGTCCTGCAATATAATGTTTCATACAAACAACTTAACAGTATTGTATCATATACCTTGAATGAAAGATAAACGAGTTCAAAGGTCAAACTTGTGTTCAGCTATACGAAAATAGGATAGTTTAATGAACGTATGAGAGGGCTAGATCAATATATAATATCAGATTGAGTTTATTTATAATGACGCAAATTACACCAGCTGATACAATATAAACTACGTGTATTACATAACAAACTATGGTAATAATCACTCAACCGATCACAATTTAGCACGATTCACAACAATGGATATTATATATATGAAAATACTTCAATTTTTAGATATTTCAAGATTGCGGTTGTTTTATTTTAAAGACAAAGAAATAGTTGGTAAATTGTTTCTATAGATAAAGTAATAAACACATTTCATTCTAACCGCCTACATCTAACCTGTAACGATATCGGTGATATACAGCTCAAAGCTGGTGCTATCTTGCCCCCACTTAGACCCAAGGGATCTTATTATCCAGCGAAACTGTAAATTTCAGTAGCAGTAAAAATTCTCTCTGATATAAACAATTTATCTCTAAATGTAGAGAATATTTGTAACAAGTAACTATTAGTGTATTATTATAACTAGTCATGATTGCAATAGCCACTGCCTTTTTGTTGCAACAAAACGGTCAATGTTTGGTACAGCTGCATACTTTATTATAAATAAGAAATAAGTAGTATTTCAATTTATGTATGATAAACAGCCAAATTGTTACAATGGACGTCTATAAATATTACAAAGATATTGTATAAAATCATTAAAAATAACAGATATTACATGTCCATCATTTTATGGCCTTACTACAAATTTTAATATTTAATTTCATAATTCCTTAAAAAACACAATTCAATTAAAATTTAATGACACAACAAACCTGAAATTTATAAAACGTAATACTCTAAACATGCTATAAATAATTCCAAAACAAGTGAGCAAACAAGTTAAATGAACTGTAAAATGAAGCTACTCTGAATGTACTTAAAATGAATGCAAAGGATCGTAACTAATTGAAAAAAGTAAAAGGGAGGAAATATAGAGTGTCTAGGCACTCATGATGCAACTAATCATTCATTACGTTTATTGAGTAATTTGTAACAAGTTTGAAGCTAACAAAAATGTTAAAGTATTTTATGTGTTCAAGGTTTAGTTATAAAAATTCAAACTTTGTTTACATATTTACAGAAATTTATAAACTGGATATATCAGTTGGGTATGTATAGGTTGTTCAAAATATACTTCTATAAAGTTTACGTATTTTGTTGAGAACATAATGTGTCATATACGTTTTTACTACAGCCGTTTGTTTACTCCCTAATACTTGCACATACATATACATACACATAGTAGAAATGTTACAGTCAAACATAGCCATGGCAAAGTAAGAACGTTACATTCTCTCTTAATTGAATTAGTATTGTAAAACAAATGTTTCCTTATCTCCAATAGCTTTGAAAGTTGTCTGTAACTTTACAGGTTACCTCTTTCTGTCCCTGACATTCTTATTTCTGTGACATACTAACTTTAAATTTAAATTCTGCTTGATGGATCTTAGCCTACAAATCAGAAAAACAATATTATAACATGAGACGTAGCGTACCATTGAAATTGACATAACTTTTACATGACCAATGGATTAAATTTTTTGAATATATTCAGAGATATTTGTTTGTTATTTCACATTAAATTCTGATTCGTCTTTGATAAAACATCTTTATTTATCCTCGCAATAGTACCTTGATATGTAGAACGAGAATCTGTATAAAATAAGCTGTAGATACATTATGATTGATAAAAAATTAATTTTAAACAAAAGAATAGATAGTAGGATGTGTATACAGATGTAGTGCAGTAAATGAGGAGCAGTTACGGTAGATCAAGGCCATATTTGGATGGAGAATAATAGTGATTATTTTACGTTTAAGGTATTTTTATTGGATAATTCAGTGTTGTATGGAATTGATGTTATTCCTGACTTGACCATAATAACATCAGACATTTCTTTCCCTTTATTTTTACCTTCATTTCCTGAATAAGATGTTAATTGCTCTTAATTAACTTCTATTACCTCTTTATTAAATTATGTGTATTAAAGTTCTATGTATGACATACTCTCAAGATATTCACTTGAATTCACTCCCATCATAATTACATCCATTTTGAAACATTAAAGTAAATTTGTAGAGAGAGAGAGAGAGAGAGAGAGAGAGAGAGAGAGAGAGAGAGAGAGAGAGAGAGAGAGAGAGAGAGAGAGAGAGAGAGAGAGAGAGAGAGAGAGAGAGAGAGAGAGAGAGAGAGAGAGAGAGAGAGAGAGAGAGATCGAATTCCTAAAAACTGACAATTAGTCATATATACATGCAGTTTTGAACAAACGCTATTTCGCATTCCACAAATTATAAATCCCAAAGATAGAATTATCATAGAGCACTATCATTATGGGATTTTTAGTCCAAGTGTAAAACTCTTGGAATAAATCTAAGAATGGTATTTTTACTATTGTTATGTCAGAGCTTAACAAATCGTTAGTAAACTTTATAATTATTGGAAAGATGATAAAGAAATGTTTCAGTTAGAGACTTAAAACTTTAATGATAATAAAAGAACTCTCAAGTGCGCATAGTGAGTACCGGCGTGGTAATCTCCATACATGAATTTACACTTTACTTCATCTAGTCTTGGGTTCGACTTCTTTTAACTTTTCTATAAAGTCTCTACGAATACTTGTTCTCTTCTGACCTTGACGCTGATGGAATATTTGAAGTTTAGGAATCTATATTTCATGATCTTATTTTAAACGCTATAAATGAGGTTTTTTGTTTTTAAACCAATAAACATTTACCTTTAAACATGCAAAATAAGCGTGCCAATGTGACGAACATACTGTATCAGTTTACATGGCAAATGATATCAATAGTAATTACATTGAAAAAAATCAGACACTTTTTTTGTAATACAGATTAATTTACTTTTCCTTAATAATTTCTATAATTACATTATTTATCTTCACAATAGGTAATCAATAGTACCATGATGGGTATAAAATGAATATGTATAAAATGGAATGTAGCAGGATAAAGATTGCTTCCTCGTACTTAGCTTCATTTCCTGCACGAGATTCTAATTACTCACAATCACTTTTAATTACCTCCATCTTAAGTTCATTACAACTTTATAAATTAAACGTGACCTACTTTCGAGAAATTAATTTACTCGTACTAAAAAATATATCCACTTTGAAAATATCAATGTACATTTTCATATAAATATAGAGAGATTTCAAAATACTGGCAATTAAATGATATATATATATATATATATATATATATGCAGTTATTAACATTATTTGTTTCGAGTACCACAGATTTAGGTCTCAAATGATATCGTAAAAATATATTTTCTTTAAGAAAGAATATGTAAAAAAGGATTATAACAATGGGAGGAAAATTATGAAGGTAATTGTAAATTTTTACTTTAAAACCTAAAAACTGCAATTCAAGTATTTTTTTTGTAATGCAGGTGTTAGAAGTATTATATCCAATGATAAAATTTAGAAATACTTTAACAAATTTTAGAACAATTTATTTAAAAGAACAAAAGTATTATTATTGTCAACATAATAGAAGTCAGTGTTATTAAACATACTTGAATGAAGACCAATTGTGAAAAATCTAAAAATCACTCTGTAAATTAGTTTTTCCAATAATGTAGTTTATGTATAAAGTTTTACATTTAAGTGATTCATTTTTGTTAATTCTATATACACTTAATTTAAATATTTAATAGACAGTGCTTATATAATATTACAAGGAGTATATTATATTATGCATGACTACATATAATTAATCGTTTTAATATTGTTAAACAGATAGATTAATTTAATTTAACATGGACAATACAGGATTCAACAACATTGTTTCTATTGTCATAAATTGGTGATAATTAAAATAAAACCTTTAAATCTATTACTTGTAGTGTGTATTTTATACAAAGGTTATTAGTTACTTTTCTTTTTTAAACGAGGTTTGATTATATTAATTAGTTTAAAAAATGTTCGTAAATTCTATTTTTCAGTGGGTGTTTTGGAAGGTCCACTATAATTATTAGTTGTAAAAATTTTCCACACGAACTTATGATATTTCTATAGTGTATTTCTCGAAACTAAACGTCTATAGGCCTACATTTGTTACGACTCTATTGTATGATCTATATAATATTATATGTATGGTCTGTTCAATATATTACATTATATATTATAAATTATATAAATGTGGCTTATAAAAAGTTAAGAAAATGTATTTTATTGTATTTTTTACAATTCTTTTAAAATAACAAATTGGTTCTGTGTTAAAATAATTATTCGTAATGGTACTCGTTATATTACTTTGTTAAAATTACCGTCATTAAATTTCATAATAATGTCTTGGTTAAGTATTTTGTTTGAATACATTGTTTTCTGTAACGTTGAATAAATAATTGAACCAATTAACAAGAGGACAAGGTTTGTAATAATTTATGATACTTATTTTGGTTAAAAAACATAATTAAAACACAGAACTTTGGTAAAACTAATTATGGAGTTATTAAAAATGTAACAATTTTGAGAGAGAGTCTAAAGGGGAGGTGATTGTAAGAGCAGATCACAATTAAAAACTTACTTAAGGAGTATGACGAGTTAAAGAAGAAATAAAAAGAGGTGAACTTTATATTTTTGTCATACTTTATCAGAAATTGATAATAAAATACGGCCTGAAATACTTTGATGTTGAAAGTTATTGACAACCTAAGAATTGTAGGAATTTTATTCAATACTTATATAAAATTTTGTTTGAATTTTAGTTCAAACATTGTTACTGTCAAATTAAGTGATTATTTTTAACAACAAATATTACAGATCTATATAGCACAGTACTTCCGTAAATATTATTTAGTTTTATTGTCTAGTAATTTAAACGAGGAAATTCCTATTTCATCACCCCTTGCTTTCTTCGTAATATTACAACTATTGTTCCTTAATTTAAATTTATTAATTTCTTATAAATGTTTGTAAATATGAATAATGTTATAAGGAAAGGACTGATGATAGTTTAGTAGTTTAGAAATGCATGTGGCTAATTAAATGTAAGACATTGTGGTTACAAATAAAATTAATCTATATTGCAGATCAATAATATATTATCCTTTTAAATAACAACTTCCTAATGAATCTTTTTTCTGTACAATATATTTCCTTTTAATTTGAAATGACAACCGACGTATTGCATACTTTATATTATAAATAAAAGAAAATAAGTTTTAATTTAAATTTTTAACATATATTTTTTTAAACAATTGTTTGAGGAGATTCTGTCGTTCTTATTTTATATATTAAGATTAATTTTCAGTTCTAGTACTAAACTTCGTGTTTGGTAAAACAATAAACAATATAAAATATTTTTGAATTTTTAAATCATGCAAATTGAGTTAGAAGAGAAAATAGAAATATTATATCAGTTCATATTATTTTCTATTGTCCATTTGAAAACATAATTAAACTTTTTATAATATTCACAAATGGTAAACTTTTTAAGCGTAGTGAAAACAATATTGTTGGATATTAAAGAAATATAAAATACTTAATTTTTCACCTCATTGTTTCTGTTGTGGATACTTAGACAGTTATTGTTAATATTAAAGATACGATATAGAAACTTTACAATATAAGTACAATATAGGAAATTTAAATATGAGATATAGAAATTAAAAAAAATTTAATACTGTTATTTTATAAATTTTCCCAAATTTAAATGACCCACTGCTTATTTTAATGTATTTTAATTCAGACGATTTACGCAGGTTTTATCACTTTCTTGCTGCTGATTAGAAGAAAATATATCATGTTCTATTTGTGCTTGAAATGTAGACGTTTTATTTTCAAATCACTTCTTACTATTTTTCTATGTATTATTAACTTTTTCATTAACTGTTTTATTGTGTCGTAGGCCTATACAATAATGTTTTATACTAGTCGTGTGTTACCCTAATGATGAAACTTGGCAATAAACCGATATTGGGCACCAATATCAATAGTTATTCTTTGCTTCTTTTTCTTATTTTGTTAACACAAATCCAGATAAGAAAATTGTTTATTTATTGTCTATATCGAGTCAAATTTTTCGTAGGAACTAGGTTTTATTTAAAAAAAGAAAAAATATATAAGTAACAAGCTATTAACTTTAAATTTAAAATACAATGGTGAGTTAAACGTCCTATACACCTTATGGAATGGTATAACGTATCTGACTCTCTCCTCAGTCGTGGTATCCAACCGTTTCATAATTTTATGATGTATCTGTTAATATGTCTCAGTATATTGACGCAGTTTGACCGAGATCCTTCAAACCAGATACCAACAGTCGTGTGAACTTTCAGTGAGATTGTTTTCTCTTTAACTTTAAATGTGTCCCATTACACTGAAGTAAATATTCCGCGATACCACCCCTCTAGATACTAGCTTCAGTTTCAAAGAAGAACCTACAGGAGAGTTTAATGTCTAAACTTTATTACTTCAATTGTGACAACTAACAATGTGTTAATCACATAGATAGGTAAATGTGTCCTGATATATTATTAACCTTGACAGAGATATTGCCTGTCAATAAAAGTATAAAAGAGCTTCGAGATAAACTAAATCATATAACTCAAGGAAGAGAATACAATTCCCAACCCCTCCTAATAGAGATTTTTTTTTGTGAGAGTTTTTGTCCCTCTCCTACCCGGAGTCAGTGTGATTAGTGTTATTTAGATTATGATTTAAATTCCTAACATCAACAAAGATACCTTCATCGGTTTATCGCTGAAGCTCAAGACGATGAGATTTAGCTTTATTACAGATTACAGATTACAGATTAAAGCTCAGACCTCTTTAGGTCATTTTATCTGAAAAAAGCGAAAGGTAATTTTTATTATCTCTAAAATGCCAATTTTCTACAAATTATTATTCCTTTGTATGCTTTGACTGATGTTGTTTCAACTGGGAATGGGTGTTCATTGTTTGGTCGACGTTTTAATAACCCTAACAGTATTACAGGATTTCGGTAGTGGATGTTTGTAAAAAGGTTTCTGTACTTTAACTATAGAAATTTATATTTACCTTCTGTTGTAACACTGCTAACTAGAGACTAACTCATTATCAATTTGTAGTTGTTGGAAGTTTTCATTGTTGCCACATGAACAATTATTATTTAGGCGTTTCATAAAAGTCTGTGTAAACTTCATAGTGGGCGCTTTCCTTAAGAACTTAGGCAGCTTTTGAAACTTAAACATCGGAAGGTTTCTTCTTTACAAGTTTAACACTTCCTTATATCCGCTTAAAACTTTATAAGCTATTAAGTATTGTGCATTATAATGATGACCATAATAGTATTAGGGTGTTCCCAGTAGGGTGTTCATTATCTCTCATTTCTGGCTAGGCTGAATTTTGCTTTTAATATATTGTATAAACAAACCAGGAAAGTCCTATTTTACTGTTTACATATTTCAGCTTAACATGATTTCTTATGTGAGTATAAACCAGAATACACTAAGTGATAAAACAAAAATGTCTTAATCGGTGAATAATAAGTGAATTATATAATGATGTAATATGAGGTATGCTATTCTTTAATACTTCTATATAATTCTCCTACGAATATAGAAATTGTATATAGTATATGTTGTATATTCAATTGAGGCATGTTTTAGAATCTAGAAAAATACAGTAATAACATGTCCAAGTTCAACTGGCGAATTGCATATATTCAGCATTTGTGACTTGAACATTTTCTCCGTGTCAATGGCTCTCTTTTACATACCCTAAATGGAACACTCGGAAGATCATAGAATTAATCTGCAGAAAACTAATTTAGTAAAAATATATCTAAATTTAATCCTTCTTAAAAGGAGTTATAACTGTGCAAAATGCAACCTTCAAAATATAATGGTAGATTTAAAATGTATTTTCACATACCCACACAGTTTTATTTTATGCCGGAACGTCATTTAAGATTCATTGTGTCATTAAATATTCCGAAACTTCTGAATTTTTTCCGAATTAAAGATCTCAGTTTATATATTACCGTATGTTATACACTTGAAATATTAAGAACGTATAATTTGTAATTATTTGTCATATGTTACAGAATATAAATGTTACTTTCTTTTTTTAAATTGTAAACTTTTGTTTTACGTTTCCATAAAAATAGCGTATTGTTATGGAATGTAATTACGCTACACATGTAATTAAAACGGAATAAAACACTGTATAATTACTTTTTGAATTACAGATACTATATAGATACTATTCACTACTACTTTCATAAAATAGACTATAATTTTTGTCTTTTGTTAAATAAAATTAATTTAAGAAGAAAAGTTCCAGATTTTAGGACATATTTTTATAAAGAAATAAAATTAAAACAAAATGTTTTGGTGAAACAAATTAAATGATGATACAAAAGGATATAAAGTGTGAGGGGGTGTAGAAGTAAATATAAGCAAGTGAGAGAGGAGAGAGAGAGAGAGAGAGAGAGAGAGAGAGAGAGAGAGAGAGAGAGAGAGAGAGAGAGAGAGAGAGAGAGAGAGAGAGAGAGAGAGATTAAGAGTGGAATTTTATATTTATATGAAACCTAATTAAGAATAAAAATACAAGACAAATTAAAATACATTTACATTGGAATAAACAACCTTAGACAATAATACGACACAATTTTAAAACTTTCGCTTGGAATAAAGTTAAATTTCAACCTTAATGCCTGTTTTCAACAACTGATATTGCAGTGATACATTACGATATACTTAATTTTACAGTTACAACTAATGTAATAAACATGGCTTGAGGTTCTAGATATTACCACTAAGTCACGTAGATAGTCAGCGAACACACTAGCACCTCTCAGAACAGCCATCTTGTTTTGTCTCTAAATCTTTATTTTGAGATGCTATTTTCCAGGGAAAAAATAGCATGATGAAACTCTAAGATGACTGACTGTTATAGCTACAGGCAATCTTATATGTAAACTCATAATGGTTCCCTTCAAGTGCTTCGTCATGTGACAAGTAGAATTCATTGCCGGCGTTTAACATTAGCTTTTAACAATGTCTTTAGTGCAAATTGTAATTTAAAGGTGAACAAAGCGAAAGAATAATATGTCGTTTCACCTCCACATAAAAAAAAAAAACATGAAACGATAATTTTTTGTTTAAAGAGCTTGGATAAGCAGTAACTGGGAGGAGTATCACAGGCGTTTATCGTCATATAACAAACCGTTATTAAGTATAAACGGAAATCAAGGAGCGGCTGCTGGCAGAGACTTCAAGATTTGAAAGCGGAAATCAGACTACAAAGAACATACCTTAGGACCCCATTCCACTAAGATGCCAAGGAGGTGAGTATGTTGTAACTAGCAAAGGTAAACTAGAAGTATTGTTCGAAGCAAACTTTCAAAGGTGTGTTTTAGCTACTTATCTTGATAGTGGGGTCAGTAACTCATCTCCTCTCACGATAAATACCTGAGCGACTGGAAGGCAGCGAAAGAAATAGTCTCTTGACACAAATTCAAATGGAAATTGTGGCAATTTTAATGTACCAGGCGTTGGTGCTATCTATCCAGAATGCATAAAATACGTCTGGATTATATCTTACCTATTTTACCCAAAATCTCGATTGCGACCGTTTTATTCAGCTACACATCAATCAATTTTGAGGACCACTAGAGTGGATTTCATACCTAAGACTTCCTACACTGTTATTACAGAAATCATGGCAAGGAGTTTTATTTACTCGTGAAAACGACGGAGACAATTAATATGTGTAGGCTATTTCTGGGAGAAACTGCCCCTAGATATTTATCCACAGGAAAGATTATATGCAGTTAGGTTATTCTTCTGAGACGGCCTTACACAACCTGTAAAGTAAACTTTAGGCAGTATTAGCAAAACAATTTAGAAGTAACAAATTTGTGGTTTAATTTTACATTCATAGAGCCTTCGATAAATAATTATATGAATTTGTCCTTAATTCCTTCAGGAAACACAGCATCGGTTATACAGTTGTGTGTTGGAATAATTCAATGATAGTAGGCAGGAAAGTAGTTCATATACTCCATGGGGATAGGTAACGGTATCTGCCACAAGAGAGGTCCTTAGATCCATATTTTGTACTTCTTCTTTGGGGTTCAAGGTCCGACATGGTATTATGCATCCATAGACTAATATTACGAATTTTGTGCCTTTTCAGAACTCATTTAGGGATCCCTTTGTATGCAGGAGTGATGGTTTGTTTCGGTGAAGAACTTTCAGGCAATTCTCAGAAGACTGTAATGGTTCCATTCACTCCGAGGAGAATGTTTGATAATCTGGTAACCTATCACATCTTTAATAGTGACATACTAATAATACATGGTGTTAAGTATCTGGTGATGTACATTGATATTAAACTGACATGGAACAATAACTTGGACACATTAATCTAGAGAAAACAGTTGACTGTGCTTGCAGGACTCTTATTTTTGTAAGGTTGTGCAAAGCAGTGGTTAGACCTGCGGTGAAATTTGGTGCTATTTTGTGTTGGAAAAAGGCACTGCATAAACTCGCTTCTTCCAAATTGGACAAATGTCTCCCTTGATATGATGCGATTCTATAGAACGAATCTTTTAAATAGTTTGTAAACTTTACTTAACACGTCGGCTCTCAGCATCCAGCTTAAGACAAGAGCGAGACTAGCCGCACATTGATTTTAGAAAGAATTAGTCTTTGGGAGGTTGAACCATAGGTTACTATAATTATAATGATATTTAAGGTTTTGAATTAGTTGTCATCGTCACATCTGTTATCGTGGTTGAAGGGTCCAAAAATATTTTTATATTGTATAAATGAAAGAGCTAAATGGTCATAAATCATTAATACCAAACGAAATATCCGACGTGGCTCACTGACAGATCCAAGAATGTGAAAGATACAGGTGCTAGATTCTATGGGCAAAGACCTAAGATGAATATCAGTTTTCAATTAGACAGTTCTAGTGGATTGTTCCAAGCTGAGACCAAAAAATAAAAAATTCATCGACTAACATTTTAGATACCATATCAAGAATTTCTGTCACACCTGTTAAAATGGAAGAAAGAATGATAAAATTGTGTAAATATGACCCGGTCTGTTATATTTGCCCGATATTTTCCTGTCGCGGACTTTAACCTACTTTAACATTTATTTCGTCGCGTGAAAATATCTATCATAACTAATCGCGTGTGGGTCGGTAGGACTTGACAAGAATTTTTTTTGATAAAGAAATACTCTTTTGTTCCCATTGAATTATTATTAAATGTTAGTAGTTTCCTCATTATTTTCATAATTTTTAAAACAAAATTTAGTCTTTTACTTGTTTATGAAAATATTTTAATTCTAATTTGCAGGTTTTTGTCAATAATAGGTAATAATCAAATTAAACAACCGTATTTTAAAATAAATTTATAACACAATATTTATATATGCTAGTTATTAAAAATACTTATAAAAACAATTATAAAAAAGATAAATTAAAAAAAGTAAAACCCTACACACTATCAGAAACTTTAATGATTTTTTAACGTCCACCTAAATAAAGTACAAATGTAAGTGTAAAAGATTTCATATAATTGAATATGAAATTAATATTCACTTTTTAATTATACAAAAATTAAAAGTATAAAACTTTTCAAAAATGTGTATTATAATTTAAAAAAAAATTAATCGATATATGTGAATGTATGTATATGAATATATATGAAGAAAGAACAAAACAAATATTTCGTCAATATGAAACAGTACTCCTAATAACAATTTCACATTGTGTTACTGTAAGTCTATATATTTATAATACATTATTTTTTAAATCTAAGGAAAAAGTATAAAAAGCGTTATGAGAAATTTATCTATTGTATCATTTTTATTCCGATTCATCTTCAAGACAATTTTAACACACATTATACATAGGCTTATGGTCCAGACACATTGGTTTCTTGCACATTTCGCCAAAAAAAACATTTCGTTTTATTATCTTTATCACGAGGGCAAACTCCACATCAAACACGTCTCGGAAGAACTAAGCGAAGCCTTTTCTTTCGTTTTTAGCTGTTCTTCTGATGTCGCAGTTTTTGCTGCCTTTGCTTTCATTTTTCTTAAAAATGGCCGTCAGCTGAATGCTTGGCAAAGATTGGTCGCACCAGGTCTATTCATATATCACGTAGGAACAAACTTCTGACTGTTTTTGACTCACAATTGTTGCTCAGAAATATACAATGCGCATTGATACTTGCGATGTCAATAAGCCGGAAAAAACGAATCCGTGGCCAACGCCTTGTGCCAAATCGTATATAATGTAAGATTAATAAAAACAATTGCAAACTCATAGTTCTTTCAAATATTTCAATACCAAAACCATTTTGAGACAATATATATATTTTTTAATATTGATGTCCTCCACGAAGATGACTTGCAGCCCAATAAATGCTTTTATATCACGTTCATTTGTTTATTTTGGATTTCTTTCCTTTTGGTACTTTAATTGTATGAAGCTTATATACATATTGGTTCAAGATCTTTTCTTGATATTGACAAGAAACAAGTTATGGGTCTGAACAGGTATAAGATCAATTCTTACAGCTTGTTGAGGTAATCGCAAACCTTTTGATGCAATTTACACGCTCTGATTCTAGTATTATAAGGAGAGCGTTATAGCTTCCACTAAGATTTTAGTCCTTTTCAATGAAAATATGATTAAATACATTACTATTGATATGACTTCATAAAAAATTGATTGCAAACATAAATCACTTGGATAAGAGGACGTGATATTACCCATGTTTTGAAACTATACACTATTGATTTTACAATTAATTATAATACAGTATAAATCTCTACAAACACTAATTAGTTTGCATCCATATTGTTCATCGAAATTATTTTTCATTTATTTTTATTTTGAAATTGTAATTCAACAATTACTTACTTTCAATATATATGCAGTTCATTGCATACGAGTATTTTCAAATAAGTAATTTAATCATTATGATTATACTTTTTAAAATTCCATTAAATCTGTTTAGGCACTACTTTTTGTCAAAGTGTGTTGACGGGATAAGCACCTGATGATACTCCATACTACCCTTTGAAGTATTGTATATCTGTTTATCTTCACAATTGCAATAAATACTTCATTTCAGTTGAAGTGATTATTATTTTTAAATGTTAATATAAAAAAGCGATGTAAAATGTTTATAACTTTTGCTTGCCATTGTTTAAAAAATGTATCAATGGAATTTGTAATATATTTTCACCCATTCTTGTTAATATAGATAAGGCTTGTTTACATCTGGTCACCATGCAAAATATAATTTGCTTCAGTTTTCCTCCTGGATATTAATTTTACATTTCCTATTAAAATGTGTAGTTAGTTCTATTAGTTCACCGTGTATGGAGTTGAATACTTTTGAAATTAATAAAATTTTAAATATAAAATAAAATTAATTGTTTTAATTTTGTTTATTTTCTATGAAAAATATATTAAAATAATTGTAATTAATCTGAATGGAAAACATTAACAATTTTACAAAAGACCAACACCACGTCGTTAGCGGTTCTAGACTAAACAACAAAGCGTATACAAAACCTTAAAACACTCAATGATTCACTGAAATATCGAAAATTTCTATTTTTTTTCTAAAGTATTATAACCCAACAAATATTGCATAGATACAAGACATCATTTTTTGAAATATAACTTCCAATTACTTTTCTATTCATATATTATAGAAAGGCAACATAATTTTCTTTCCAGTAATTGAAAAGTCAGTTTATAATGACAATTTCTAAAGATTTTGCTGCCTAACCTAATTTACCACACTTAATAGTATCTACAATAAATGTACAGTACTTAAATCAATACATTATAAAAATTAAAATATTATCCTTTTAAGACATAAAACACACGGAAAAACACACACATAAAAAAAAAAAAAATTCAAAATGTAATCAGTAATTTGTATGGTGTAGACTTAAGTGTTTTGATTGACGATCTATATGTAACCAATAATTCAAAATAATTTCATCTTTTCATTGAAATTTAGCATACAAACTTTTTTTTACATACAATTTCATTTATCCTCTATACATATTGTGACTCTAGTATGGATAATAACTATATTAAATATTTAAGGTTACTCGGTAACGTTATTTAATTTTCCTTACTCTTGAAAACTGAAATAAGGGAATTCTTAAAATACAAATTTAAATAAATTTGTTGTAAAATAAAGTAATTTAAGTTACGTTGTTAAAATTAAAATTTTTATTTTTCAACATAATTTAGAATGGTATACCCCTTTATAAACAGTTAGAAAACTGTTTCTTCTGTCCTCTAATACTAAACTGTCACTATATGGTAAGAATCTTATTTTGTTATTCGTAAGTAATATTTATTTGTTGCTAGTCGTTATCTACTACGTTTCGTCTATAATTTATTCAGGCATATTATGTTATTCAGTGTGTGATAACAAACTGATGTTTATATAATATTGGAACACTATTATAAACTCAGATTTTCGTTAAATATATTTAAACTACATTACGTAAGGAGTAATAGTAATTACAGGGAAAACATTCTTTTTATCCTAAAATGGGCGATAAAAATAACCACTACTGAAGTTCACAACATTTAATAGTCTAAATATATGGTTTTTACAAAATATTAAAAATAAATTGTAAATATCATTATGAATTACAATAATGTATCGTCTTTATATTTTATAAAATAAATAATTCACATTTTGCATAAAAACTATTTATATATTATTTTACACCTAGCGATTTCACCAATATTGGAAAAAGAGGACTAATTGTGAACAATCACTGTTCACTCTACAGACTCTATTTTCCTTCAATGTTGCACTTTGATAATATTTTACAATTTACATTTACATTTGTAATCAAACAAAGTTATATAATGAAATAATTATTTAAATTGCACTCATTTTTGATAAGACATAAAGAGCGTTCTAATATATATTGGTGTTTTCAATTGTTGTAAATATTTGAATTAAGTTGTAGGCATTAATTTTATATAATGTTCATATAAAATGCATGAAAATATCGTTTTTTTTTATTCATAAATATTAAATGGGAATATTATGAAAGCTATTTTAGAGATCAAATGTTTTGAAAATCTATTTGTGAAACATTTACGCCTATATTAATTGCCTTATTCATATTTATCGCAACAATCCTGGCATATTCAAATAACAAAAAATATGATACAGGTTCTATACATATTGTTACATGTTAAATGGATAGTACTCAAATGTAATTTGTATTTGCTAAACTAATCTCAAAATAAATTTAAAATTATTAGCTAATATTGTTATTTTTCGAAGTCCTTATACTTTACAAGAATGAAGTTGTGAGATACCTTTGACGCTTGACGAAATCTAAAATTTAGATTTTGAAAGTATTGATAAATAGTATGTTAATAGGAAACTGTGTTGTATTTTAAACTCTATTTTATTAAAATATTATTCTTTTTTATTAATTCAAGAGTTGAGGAAATAAATGAAGATTTACAGCTAACTTTACACCTTTAATTTAGTTAGAAGCCGTCACAGCGGAAACCATAGCAAGAGGAAGGGAGAAAAACAGATAATTAAATGCAGAGTTGGTTTTATTCGCTTCAATTACTGGTTTTTATATAATGAAAAATAAAAGTTTTCTTTATAGTAACCTTAAGCGCTTTGAATGTAAATAAAACTTTTAAAAACAAAATAAAATATAAAAAGGAAGAATTGGTCAACATATTTTGTAACATGAACAAGTTTGTATTACAAAAATATGTACCAAACGTGAAGACAATTATTATCGTTCGATGTTACCTTATTTAATAATAATTAAAAAAAAAAAAAACATCCTTACCGACTGAGTTTTAGCTATACCACTTAAATTTTATAATAAAATAAATGTGTATGATGGTTTATTTCGCACTGCTTTTGCAATGTTCATTCATTTTGTTTGTACTTGACTGCTGTATTAATGTGAAGTCACTAGTGCTTTGAATCACTCTATAAATATAATAACAATTATTTTTCCCATCATAGTCGTTCGGGCAAGGGTTCAATAGAGAGGTGGGTAAAATAACATTGCGCTTGTGTTCAGACTTTGCAATTCATATATTTAATTGATAAAATTTGATATATATATATATATATATATATATATATATATATATATATATATATATATATATATTATATATATAAACTTCATATTTTTAAAAGATAAACAATACACATTTTTTGGTTTTATAATTTTATATTACTTTGTAAAAAAAATGTAGTAATATGTGTATATTTCAATAATTAAATAATCACGACAGCATCTGTTAAAAGAGTTTGATAAGAGAAACAAATATATATATATATATATATATATATATATATATATATATATATATAAACTTCATATTTTTAAAAGATAAACAATACACATTTTTTGGTTTTATAATTTTATATTACTTTGTAAAAAAAATGTAGTAATATGTGTATATTTCAATAATTAAATAATCACGACAGCATCTGTTAAAAGAGTTTGATAAGAGAAACAAATATATATATATATATATATATATATATATATATATATCTTTGTCTTTTTACGCTTTTCACAGTTTGTCGAATATAACAATTTGATCAAATGTAACAACAGTTACCGACAATAATTATATTGTTTTTAATATTTAGTATTTCACCTACGAGCATTGCTGGTAGATACGTTTAATAACATGTACAGATATTCGAATCATGAAGAACGACTCTATCGTAATAGTTCAACGAGGAAAACTTTTACCACACCCTCTACAACTATGAAACCCTAAAGAGTTGGGTAGCTGATACTATTGTATAAATTGGAGGTTGATTGTAGTAATAGTGGGCCTGCATAAAAGTAGAATGAATGCATTTAAGTTATATTGATATTCGGGAGTATAAATACGAATAATTATAATGTACTATAATAGCATTTTATGTTGGTTGCTGTCCTTAGCTATTAAAAAGATAACAGTGATTTGAATGAGGACTAAGAGAATTTATTAGGTGGGGGAAAACTATCTTCTAGGAATTGAATTTATGCAGTTTTTATAAATATGGGTTTTATTTTATTGCCCATCAGTTTTATTTTAATCTTTTTGAACTCTGTAGAACAAATGTCGTGATAACGGAAGTTGTGAACTAATTAACACAATAAAAAGGGTGAATAGGTAATAAAAAACGTGGTGAATATTTAGTACATTATGTAAAAGATTTCAAAACAAAAATAAATAATACATATCATATCTCCCAAATCCATTTACGGTTTAAGTGTTTTATTATGTTAAAGATATAAATTATAATCATAAATAATAAAATATGTATTATACAAATATTTTAAAAAGGAAATAAAGAATTTATAATTTTTCTTTTTGCAAAATTATATGGAACCGAATGAGTAAAAAAACTATAGATTTTGTTTTATGGTTCTACTCCTGTTTTAATGTGTCAACATCGGTGGGGATATAAGACAAAAACTATTTATCCATATGCATAGAGATATATTGGGATTTGGAATTTATATTGAAAATTGTATTAATACACTTTTTCTTGACAACCTTCTTGAAGGAATATATATTGATTTAAACCTGACCCATGTACTATAAAAATATTTTTGAATATAAATTCAACTCCACACAAATATTGAAGTGCGTTATGGTTCGATTGATTGTTTATTGCACGTTTATTAACAACGTGGCTTATCTGAAAAATAAATACAAAATAAATGTTATTGCGGAAAATTAAAAAGTTGATTTTATTCCCAAAAAGAACAATATTAAAATGCTAATAAATAACTCACGAATTAATATTACAATAAAAGCTTTACAAGTTCCGTCTGATAGAAGAGTCACATTAATTAAATAATTCTAAGTACTAGACTTGATAATGAACTTGATGTAACCAAATATACACCTATTTGATTTTTTGTAGACTGATTTCATGTAAATCAGAATAATACTGAAACGCGGATTCGATACATAATTGCTTGACTCAGCTAATCCCATAACCTATCCGGATAAAACTCCATGTTAAATATAGTATCATGAAGGAAATGTTTTGAATTTGTATGAAGTACTCATTGGAAGGACTGAAAAGTCTTCTGTTGACACAAATTCTTTTTGTAATTACTTTACAAATTATCGAGAACGGAAGAGGGCGAAACCAAGTTTTGCCTTTCCAAGTTTTTTGAGTTATTTTTGTCAAAGTTGTTGAAGTCGTAAATCGAAACTTGTTTCTGCGAAAAAAATAGTTGTTCGTGAAGTTTGAATATTAATTACTCTTTGTATGTTTGCGGCAGGCATGTACATGGTCTTATACCCTAAACTTAGCTTGTATTTGGTAGGTTTATGAAAAAAAAGATATAGGATATTATCCGTATAGACAAATACGCACACAAGAAAAAATTATATAATAACTTTTACATAGAAATATTCCTCTATGACACATTTTTAACATTCACTGCCAAAGTTCATTTATGTACAAGGTGATGCAGGAAAATACGGAAAAACTTGCATAACTGGTTCTACTAATGAAAATAAAGAAACGACTTCATATAAACATACATCCGGAAATGCTTCATTTTCCAGTTATACGCCATTTTCTTTTGGTTTTTACAAAATACTTAATATCTTTGGATATGGGAAATATATTGAACTCAAATTTTGTATAAATATTTCGTCTTTTACCCATGTAGATAAAACCAAAACGTCCTTTAATCCTTTTGAGCCGTGTAAAATATTTAATGTTAAATATTTCGTAAACCCCAAACTTTAAAAAATTATTTTCATGAATAAAAAAAAGTCCTTTTTAATGGCAAACAAAACGGTTTTTTAAATTTGTTCCTTAACTTAAAACATAACCGAGTTATTGGCTAAAAACTAAAACTTTTGTATGTTGGTAATTGTTCATAATATCCATAATTACTGTAGAACCAAATTAAGAGAAAAATAATTTAAATGAAGTCCATAATAAGTTATTACAAAATAAAATATTTTATTTACTAAAATTGTCCCTCTATTTGATTTAACTGATCTTATTTTCCCCTACTTCGCCTAGAATCGTATGATGACATGTGAATTAATTTAAACTTATGACAGAAGATATAAAAAAATGGTCTTTACGATTTATAAACATAAAATGATGGGCAAGAAGTTCTCTAAACCAGTTAAAATATACCCAGTGTTTTTCCTTTAAAAGAAATATACTTCAATTTACAACTCACACGACATCTAAAAATAATAATACACCCTAGAAACTATTGCAACGATCAAAAAGATCCAACGTTATTATTCCACTCTACACTCACAACTTAATAAGCAAATTCTTATACAATGTAAGTTTATGGATTTATTTATTTTTTAAAGTACGTTGTTATTAATGTGTCTCCAAAAGTTTGTATCAAGTAACAAATTACTAAAATTTTCAAATATTTTCCTTATTTTTTTAATGTGGAAACACTAATTGTTGTTAGTCGAATTTTTTAAACTCAGTTAAATAGTAATGAAAGGATATAACTTCTAAATAAAATATTGTTATTTTTTTATCATCTAATATAGTTTGAATCATTTGTCATCCGTGAAACTATTTCGATGAATTCAGTTTTTGTAACCGTTCATTTGAGTTGACGTCAGGTAACCGAAAGGTGCCTACCTACAACATTTTCAAGAAGTTATTTTATGTTTCTTGTTACTTGTGTAATATCTGACAACCTAATATGAGTGATCAATACGTTTTGGTATAAGATGACGGGATAGAAGTCCCGAAACGCGTCATATTTCAATAGAAGAGGTCAAGTGACGGATATTAAGGTAAGGTACTTATTCTATTTGAGTATTTTGATGTTCACAAATCAGTTAAGTAATTTTACAATATTATTGACGAAGCACGGTACAAAACATTCTGACGAGATTAAAACAAGTAGTTGAACATCATTACAAAGTTCTCTAAGTTTATCTTGGAACATCTGGAGGTAATTATTTTCTTGTTTTTTATAAAGAAAACCATATTCGTAGTATATATTTAGTTCTTGCTTAATGTGCATGCTTAATTTACTTAGATTGTGTTACCGCACGTGTATTGAATCGTAAATTATACTTTATTTAATGCATTTAGAGGAAAAACTAAGAAATATTTGGAATACATATTTCGAATATCTCTCAAAAAAGCATAAGTTACCTTAGGTATTGTAATAAGTGCTACTGCCACATTTATTTTTAGGACAAATAGGAGTTTCTGCACTGAGTATCGTTAAAAAGACAAAGAAACGTTATTAGTATAATGTAAAAGTATTTTTTTATGAATAAACAAATCATAGTTGAGTTTAACACGAATCGCCTGTTTCGATTCATTCCACAGTTATAAGAAGAAGTTATTTGGGATCTTTTCGGTTATGTATCAGCAAACTTTAAACATTTTCCAAAGAGAAACTATGAAAGGAATAGTTGTTACCTTTATCCTGGAGGCCAGAAGGTTAGGTTAATACTTTTTAATACTTTACACAACCTTAATGAAATTCGTAAACTGTAACAGGACAGCACTGATAGGAAAACACCGCACTGCAAACTACCACGAATAGACCTATGGTAATTGCCATTCGGCCAATTTCGTTATTTTATCGCAGAGGAGAGTCCAACCATTATGAACTGTTTTCGTTTGTTTTGTGTAGTCATGATTAGAAAGTTTTTTGTTAACGTACAGCGATTAAAAATTTTGCTGGTTATCTATAGAAAATTTTTAAAGTTTGCTGATACAACCGAAAAGATCCTTTTTTTTTAAACTGTATATGCCCGTTGTCTGTTCACCTAATCATATTGTGATTTATTTCTTAAGGATTCAAATTTTGACCTTATCTCCAGTAATTCTGTTTTTAGTGTTTCGTAATTAAATAATTGGTTAGCTGTATTACAACTAAATATTTATGAATTATTATATTTTGTTACCATAAAACCTGATTGTATTGATAAAGTTTTGCCCCAAAAAGAACAATCGAAACTGATTTGCAATAATCCTTAAAAGACTTTAAATAAATCATTTACCCGGTGTAGTAAAGTCAAATACCTCAAAGTTATTTTGAATTGTAACTAATTAATTAACATATGTTAATTAATATATTGAATTACTTATCACGCACTATCCTCAAACCTTGAAAGAAGAAAAGGTTTTTCTTTTCTTTCCAGATCTGTTTATGCGAGCAAAATAATAGATTGTCAATTTCCCTGGAAGTATGGGCTTTGTACGACTTTGTCTCGACAAAAACTGTAGCCTAACTATCGGAACCCCCCTTATTTAAAATCTTCCAGTTTTATATTTAATTTTTCATCCCTAGCTCAG
Source organism: Aphrophora alni (assembly GCA_963513935.1). NCBI lineage: Eukaryota > Metazoa > Arthropoda > Insecta > Hemiptera > Aphrophoridae > Aphrophora > Aphrophora alni. The sequence continues at coordinate 56,190,377 of OY740774.1, forward strand.
GGAGAACGCGAACAAAATTTAGATTTTTTTATCTCAACTAATGAGTTCTTAAAGTACTATGTTTAAATACTATATCCTACCTTTATGGTTCCATGTAGTGATCATAACATGTCTGTGTGTGGATAATTAATAAAAAATTGCTCAAGACTTTAAACTGAATTTAATGACACTAACTTTTTCTGTAAATCAAAACATCTTTAAATATTTTTTCTTTCGAAAACATTTTATAAATTTAACACAAAAATAACATTTTACAAAATCACAAATTATAATATCTAATATCTACGAGCAGAAAGGACTTATTTTGAAAATAAAATTTTATCTGAATAACTAATTTCTCAGTTTACTTTCTTGCAACTGGTTATCAGACTAGGCTATTAAGTATTATTATATTTCTTTTTTGTTTACAACAATAGTTAATTTGAAACTCAATAAAGATTTTAAATCCACACACTTAATTTAACTTATCCTAAACATGGTTATTTAAAACTAAACAGAGATATTAAAATAAAAAGTATTCCCAGGAGATTTGTTTGGTAATTATTTATAACAAAAAAAATTAATAACTGACTTTGATTTAGTTTTTTTTTTTTTTAAACTTCACTTTTTAATTGATGATAATTTGTTGAATTGGTCAAACCTGGATTTTGAAGAATGTCCTGAGAAGCTCTCTGGTGACTCGATCCTTGCCGTTAATAATGATGTCCTGTAGCCATTGGTTTCAATCTGCGTTGCGTGTTGGTTGAGATTAGATGGAATTTCTCATTTAACTGCACTATTGCACTATACTCACACTACACAAACCAACTTCACCATTAGGCTTTTTACTTGCCTATTTTCATTAAAATTTTTTCTTCACCTTTTAATTTATAATAATTACTTTGGTTTTTTATACTTAATTTAATATGTGAGTGTTTCTCAATCCTGTGTGCAACTCATTTAATTAATTTTACTGATTTAAATTGTTTTTTTTTAGCATCTTTCGTTGTTTTAGTATTGGATTTATTTATTTTTTTAGTTGGCAACTGTAGATTCTTTCCCATCCGACGTCAGGATCTCTGGACCTTGTTCGATTACCGTTTCCAGCCTGTCTTTGTAAAATTCCCCATTGTTTTCCTTAATTTCTTTATAACTTCTTTTCCCTTTGCCTCTCTCGTTTTTTAATTAATACCTTCCATAGGCGATCTTTTGAGGTGTCGTTTCCAGCCTGAGTGATGCTCGTACTCCGTTTGTTGCTTGCGTAACCACGTGTCAAAGTTTTGCATTATTTCTAATTTTTACTTTCATTGTTTTTAACACTTTTTTCTTCAGATTTCAGTATTACGTAGCGCACTTGGTACAAGTTTCATGGCCGCGAAAGAATTTTTGTCCGCATTCTTTTCCACTACATAATTCACACTTTTATTCACACCTTTTGGATTTTTAATTCTTTACCAAACAAATTCCTCGAAATTTACATATAAGTTATTGTTTATCATATTTATTTATTGTCTAGCTTCAAAATTTTAACTCAACAATTGTTTTAGATTTCACGTTAAGGTGTGAAATCTATATCCTTTATAATTTTATTTTAATTTCACTTTTTATTTTTATTACTATTAGAACTTTATTATTTAACTTACTTGTATTCCTTATTTCATAAATTTTATTTTACTCAAGCTTTTATTCAACTGTGAACTTTGTCACTTTACAAAAACTTTTTATATATTGCTATAATTAATTTTTCTCTCAGAACAATTTATCTTTATTTTTATTTTTTATTTACAAAAATCATTTATTTTCAAAATTTGGATGCATTTTGAAAATTTTCCGATTTTGGTTCCTTGCGTAAGTTGGTCTGTGTCAATTTCTACGAAATAATCGTAACAGATCTGAATTGCATACTACTTGTACTACAATTACATATCTTTAAACATAATATTTCGTATTTTCCAAACTTCATCAAATTTGAATTTCAACATTTCAATCTAGCATGGGTAAGAATCGCCGCTTTAACATGTAGGTCAATCTGGATTTTGCCCTTTACACAGCCCAAGGCTAGTCTTCCATGTTAAAACAGCCAACTAGTCTACAACTAGAACATTTAATTGCGCTGAGATGGAAATTTCCGATTTTTTGTCTTTTTTCAAAAATCTCCCCCTCATTGAATTAAATTTCCGTCGCAGTACATAAATTAAATATTTAGTATATAATTATAATGCAATGCGTTAGTATAAAATTCTCTCATTAATACATGTCAGGATATTATATTTATGACTATAACATGTTCATTTAAATTACATTGAAAAAGAGACAGTCTGTAGTTCAATAACATTGTTATGATGAAGATATTACTTCTAGATATTTTAAATAAATAGTCTGTATTTTATCGGAGCTTATTAGTATTTATTCTCTATTTTCAGCAGAATTATGAAAATGTTACCGGGTTTAAAAAGTTTATTTTTTAAATTATAATTTAAGTGTGTATTCAGCAACCCCTGTGGTAACTTTGGAATCCCCTCCACATCGTTGTACTGTTTCCACAGAAACGTGTTTTACTTTTTATAATTTTATCACAATAAAATGTCTATTGTGCCCTATAAATAATCTATGTTTAATTTATTACATAATTTTAAAATATAGAAATTGTAAACTTTTTTAAAACGTTCCGCCAAAAATATATTATTATCTTTTATTAAAATAACTAAATGTAATGAAACAATATATCAATAATTAGTTAATTACAGTCATGAAATTATTATTCAAGTTGACTTGCGTACATTAATGAATTATTTTCTATAATATTGAATAAATAAGTTAAAATTAAACAAGATTACAAGGCCATGGTTACAATAATTTATTAGACATGTTTTGATAAAGAAATATAATTAAAGTCAAGACTATAGTAAAACTATTATAGGATGATGAAAAGGGTAAGTTTAAAAGTGCGGAAGGCGGGAAAGTGATTATAAGAAAATATCACAATCACAACTAAAAAGCTACTTCGGTAGTTGAGTGAGAGAGGAATATATAGTCTCTAAATTTCATATAATGAGCAAGATAATGAATGTGCAATTACCTGAGCAGGATTGTCCTGCTTTCTAAAGCCTGTACAATTTTATAGTTTGTAAACATTTTTAACATAGCAGGCTATTTTTACGATTTAAGATATTGTCACAATTAAAATGGATTTTTAAATTTTCATTTTTATTCCAAGTCCCCACGATATTTTGCCAAAGAATGGAAAAAATATCCAAAGAATAAGAGCATAAAGACTAAGGTATGGGTGAGGTAGAGAGTAGTTGTCGGCGGGTAACAATTGACGGCCGAAAAGTTAGACCACCGGATTAGCTGTTGAACTAATGAAAATTAAAAGAAGCCGAACAAGTTGACACTGAAGCGGAAGCCCTTGGACTTGAGGTATTGAACGTACCAAATTTGTTGAGTAAACAGAATGTGTACTTTGTTATTTTAATAGGCTCCTATATATCAGTCCCTACGGTGGAAATATCAGATTATTTGTGATTCTTGTTCCACCAATGTTTACACACTGGGTTAAGTCCACTATGTTAGTTTAGATTGTTCAACTACTGTGATATTATTAGTAAATGTGTAATGATATTGAGTTAGTATTAAAATTAAATTAGACTGAACCAGTGACCTTTGTAAACCAGCATCAATTTAAATATAAGTACAAATTAACGCAATCCATAAAATTAGTAAATATGATTAATGTTAAAGGAAAGGGACCGTTAACAGGACAGTAGTTTCGAAATCCATATTGATTACTTATAAATATATCATTTATATAATATGTGTTTTATTACTAATAGGATAAAACTAGTGTACACGAGTATCATATCTACTTAAATAAAAACATTCTCAATGAATCAATCGAAATATTTTATTTGTTGTAGTTAAATTACAATTGTATAACAAACTTCAAAACATAACTTAATATTTTATATAATAATCTAGAATAAAGTTTATTTAAAAATTAATATGTAGAAAAACAAAATTATGTTATAGAGACAATCATTTAATATTTCATTTCATTCACCATCACCTGCCTCTGTCAAACACATCAATCATAAGCAACAGTCATGTTAAAATACTTACAACTAAATTCAATCAGAACAATCATATACATCAATCAACGATCAACTGACGTCTTACACAAAGACAGATATTCAAATAAAACAATTTTTACAATAAGGTGATGATTATTAAAGGCTAATATAAAACATTTAAATCCCAGACTACCACAAAGTTTACCACGCCGGAACATAATTAAACAGTTTAAATTTGAAACGGGCCGGTTATATAATTAAACGAAACAATAAATCAAATATAACAACAGGACATCTCGTAAAATATCAAGACAATTTAAAACCCCCAATAATTCAGACAAGGAATAAAACTAATAGATATTTATTCAGTCTGACTTACTACATTTTATTACACAATAGCAACACATGTATTTCACCGTTTATATAAAAAATAAAATAAAACAAATATTAAATATTATTGGTAAATAACCAGTTTTAAACAGTATGGTTTGAGGCAATTCTAGTGGTCATATTATGTATGTAAAAGTAATATTTCGTTCACCAAATTAAGTATGTGGTAAACCAAAGAGCAACATATTTTTGTTTTGTAAATGATTCAAACTATTATATCAATGTAGTGTATGTAAGATACAGACACTCAAGACACCTGCCTCTGTATAATGCCACGAATCAAAGGATAGTTTAATATCCATTAACGTCTCCGAATTCATGGCAACTCACAATTTGATAATGTGACCCATTATTTGTCAATGTGTCCCATTTCTTCGACTCAGTTTGCCAGATATATCGACACTCAAACTTCGATATCATGCCACGAATCAAAGGATAGTTTAATATCCATTAACGTCTCCGAATTCATGGCAACTCACAATTTGATAATGTGACCCATTATTTGTCAATGTGTCCCATTTCTTCGACTCAGTTTGCCAGATATATCGACACTCAAACTTCGATATCATGCCACGAATCAAAGGATAGTTTAATATCTATTAACGTCTCCGAATTCATGGCAACTCACAATTTGATAATGTGACCCATTATTTGTCAATGTGTCCCATTTCTTCGACTCAGTTTGCCAGATATATCGACACTTAAACTTCGATATCATGCCACGAATCAAAGGATAGTTTAATATCCATTAACGTCTCCGAATTCATGGCAACTCACAATTTGATAATGTGACCCATTATTTGTCAATGTGTCCCATTTCTTCGACTCAGTTTGCCAGATATATCGACATTCAAACTTCGATATCATGCCACGAATCAAAGGATAGTTTAATATCCATTAACGTCTCCGAATTCATGGCAACTCACAATTTGATAATGTGACCCATTATTTGTCAATGTGTCCCATATCTTCGACTCAGTTTGCCAGATATATCTACATTCAAACTTCGATATCATGCCACGAATCAAAGGATAGTTTAATATCCATTAACGTCTCCGAATTCATGGCAACTCACAATTTGATAATGTGACCCATTATTAGTCAATGTGTCCCATTTCTTCGACTCAGTTTGCCAGATATATCGACACTCAAACTTCGATATCATGCCACGAATCAAAGGATAGTTTAATATCCATTAACGTCTCCGAATTCATGGCAACTCACAATTTGATAATGTGACCCATTATTTGTCAATGTGTCCCATTTTTTCGACTCAGTTTGCCAGATATATCGACACTCAAAATTCGATATCATGCCACGAATCAAAGGATAGTTTAATATCCATTAACGCTTCCGCTGTCGTGGCAACTAGTAATTTGATAATGTTATTCATTATCCGTCAATGTGTCTCATTACTTCGATTCAGTTTGTTTGAAATATCAACACTCGTGATAATAATTTCGGTCTTATGCCTAAGTTAGTTTATTATATTACTCCCAGGAGAAATTATTGTACATGATAGTTTATTGTCCCCCACCACCTGTTCAGTATTGAAATAATAGAAACTAGTAGTTTGATGTCGTAATCCTTTTTCGCTTATTGTATCTCTATAAAATAATTCAACTTAACTAGCCGTAAGATATTGTTATCCTATATAGGTTAATGTGTTCTATTCCATAGAAGCAGTTTGCTTGAGATACTGCCACTAAAGATATCGTCCTGATTCGATATAATGCTATACACACAGAAGAGTCCCTCACCCCTTCTCGGTCGTATAGACAAGCAGTTTCATATTCGTATATGCGTTAAGCATGCTGTAATATTAAGATAACGTTCAGACAATACTGTAACGGTTTATTGTCAAACAAGCATTCTTTTATGTTTGACCAACATAAGTAAATATTTCAGTTGTAGTGCGCGCATCTAAATGGACCGTCTACTATTATTACTGTTGATTTATTTGAACTACGATAAATAATTATCTGATGTCAAGATATTTTAAGAAGAGTTGCAATCCTGCCGCCGTATGAATGACATCTTTATAACTTCTTGTGCTGTAACTTCCTGCAAGCCTGTACAACATTTTCAACGCATCACAAATATTTTGGCGAGTTTTATGTAAATAATTACATTTTAATTGTAGCTTTGTACAATCCATAATAGCTAGAGATCAATACTTCAATACATATGTTATATATCAAAAGACTATCTATATTTGTCAGTTAATTAAAACTATTAAATCAGACAAAATTTAACGAAAATATATATCGCAATTGGATATGTGGTTTTAAGATTTTATTATGTTCCTCATAATTAACTAAGTTATTTGAGCAAATAATTGGTTAGATGGTTAGTGATTTATTAGGACAAAATAATTGATATTTTGCTATTATGAAACCTGTAGTAAATATTCTGAATATATAATAATTAAAACATATTTGATTTAACACATATTTCAATCTAAACATATTATGAACAATCGTTACTGTAATAGTTGTACCTACATCAGTTAATATTATATAGCCTACATTATATAATAATTTATTTAACCTTAATATTAACAAATTCAAAAAGAATGAAATTATATGTCTCTATCGAATTTATAAAATGAGAGGTATTTCTTGATACAGTAAAAAATTTTAAAAACTATAGTCTATGTAAATAATGTTTGTATTTACTTGTGTACTCTTGATCTTAGGTTTGTTAGTTATATAACAATAAAGCTATGTGTATACGTTTGCATGTCTGTATGTGAGTTTTTGTCTGATTACAGCATATTTATAATTTATTCACTTTATGTCCATAGTTATGAACTTTTAGAATACAGTCACGGAATACCTTACAAACTAATCGATTAGTCTTCAGACCCATCCCTTCCCGCTGAGAGTTGAGGGCAACTATACCGCCGCTCTAGATATCATATTCGACCTCACACTAGGGCCTCAAGGAAGACTTATTTTCCACCACTACTTCTGTATTTGTGGCATCTATAAGTTTGATATTTGTTTCTTTTAACGGCGAATGTTTTCGATTTATTTGACACGGTTTACCTGAAAGGTATGAATTTAAGATAATAGCTTCAGCTTTCATGGTATAAGTTACCGGAAAATTATAGGATTACACGTTACTCCACAGCCGTTACAACTACCTTGCCGGTGTTGTTCTCCTGGATCCGGTAATGTGTCTCGTTACATCGTTTTACCACAACAGTGGTAACGTCACCCCAGTTTACAGCTTTGGATCGGACGTTAGGACTTAAAAGGGTTTTATTGTTCCTTTTGCAGTTGTGACAATTATTGTCCCTCAGATATGTCAATTATGTCCCATTACATTGAGAGAGCTTGCCCGATATACCGCCCGGGTTACCTGCTTCAGCTTACCCGCTACTACATTAAAAGCTACAAAGTACTACAACGAAAAAACTCTACCTTTTTTAGAGTCAGACTAATTACGCCCCCTATCTTTATTAATACGCAATAGTCTCGAATCCTGAGATTTTTAGCCTACAGGATTCGTTCTCGCGTGACAAAAAGAATAAATTATTCAATCCACTGGAAGTTTTTGGCTTCCTATCTTGCTGGCCTGGATTGAATAACTTCTTCGATAATTTGAGTTGCCCCAAATTACCGGTACCCCCTTTTTATTTATGACTTCCAGTAACTGTATTTAAGATTACCCTATTTCTCAGGGAGAACACGAATTTACTTTATTTCTAATTTTAATCTCGTAGGTGCGTGTCCTTAGGAATACCTCTTTGATACAATATATTTTACCCTTTTTTATTATAACCAACCTGAAAATATAACATATATTTGTGTGACCAATTCTAAATAAAACACAGTTTTAGAGAATATATAAAAAAATTAATTCTTTTAATTACTTGAACAAAAACAACTGGAAATAATAATCTTGACACAAGTCAACAAATAAAACTCAAAAACAATTTATATAATAAAATTAATTGATAACAACTAAAATATTTTTTCTTTTGAGCAGAAGGCAATCACTCATAACTTTCTTAAAATTGATCTTGAATTTAAATTATTTAATTTATCAAATTTATTTATCGAAAAAGATTTTTATCCACACATGAGTTTGACATTATCTATTTTAATACATTTATTTCATTACACACAAAAAAAATATATCTCAGGAAAATCAGTGATACTCTAAAATCGGGCCAATTTTGCCCTTTAAAAAAGGAAATTTGGATTTTCTCAGACCTTGTCCGCCGTGTTGAAGATCCTGAGTCCTGGGATGCTGATGGTCCTCTGGTGTCTGGTTGGTTGTATTTAACGATTACAGTTGTCTCATTTCTTTTCCATAGAGTTTAGAAGGCTGGCTGGTTGGTTCGAATCTATCACCTCCTATCACTCTCGATGACACTTCTTAATATTTTGGCATAGTAACACTTAAGCTTCTTTACTGAGAATTTTGAGTCGGCAAACTGGCATAGCCACCCCTGGCACTTGTTCAACGAATTTTTCAAGATAGACCTCTATGAGATTCGTGCGGCTCTTTTTATAGCCAAAAACTATCGTATATCGATACCAATTTTTTTCCCTCACTGGACCGATACGATAGTTCCATTTATGGTGTATTTCCATGCAATTTCTTGATTATTTTTGGTGTAGGTGATTCAGTTATTTATTATTACTTTATTTATTACGTTTACCGTTTTCAAATTGTCCTTTTTAATCGCTTTGCTCTAATTAATCCTTTAATCTATTTTTGCTGTAAGTTGGTATTCTGGCTCCGCCTACGATTACGTCACTTATCCTTGAACATTTAAACCCTGCAACTTGTAACTGGCCGATGTAAAAATCTTCATTGTTTTCCTTTTAATTGTCTATAACACTTTTCCTAACAGTTTTTGCGTTTTTACGTAACCGGTGTCCTGTAGCTCTCGACCGCGGCAATTTCCCGCACTTCGAATGACATTTGTCGGACTATTCATTCACCTTTAATCGCTTACGTAAGAATTTGCGTAATTTACAGTTTTTAATTCTCACACCTTTAAAGTTTTTGTTTTCAAACTTTGTCACTTTGTTTATTTCGTGATTTAAACGCACTAGCCGTGATAACATAACGCTGCGACTTCTGGTAGTGATGTAATCCAGTGCGTATTTTCACACCTTTGGGTTTGGGGTTTATTTATTGACTGATTTTCCAGAAATTTACACAACTCTTAGATATTAGGTTTTAACTTCTTTTTGCAAAATTTCCACTTCTTATCTTTGTTCGTTTTCATACTATAGCGTGAAAACCATAACTCTTTTGTTTTAATCAAATTTAAATTTTTAATCATTACTTATGATATAACTTTATTTATTTAATTGCTTCTATACAATTCATTTCTCAAAATTTATTTTTATTTACTTTTATTAGCTTTTATACTTAACCTTTTCTGCTAACTTTTTAAATATCAATTTTTTCCAAATTTTAGCAAGAATACTTTCATCTTAAAATTACATTTTATTTTCAGAAATACCAAGGTTTTTTAATTTTTATTAATTTTGAAATTTTTTAAATTCTTCATTTAAATATGCCGTAACGTCTGTTAGTTAATATGAAATAACAGTACTAGATATGTATTGCATACAACTTGTATTACAACTACATATCCTTATACATTATTATTTCATATTTTCAAAATTCATAAAAAATGATTTTTCATTTCAAAATCCGCCGACATAGGAATTTACTGTTAGAACAAGCCGGCAAGAGTTGACCTTGGACCATTTCATAGTTCAATCTCACCGACCGGCCATAAGCAGTAAAAAGTTCTACAAAACATCCAAACCTTGCATTGGGATTATTTTTTGATATTTTTCTTTTTTGACCAAAATATAACCCCATACAACGAATTTCCGTTGTAGCTCCCTCCTTATGTCAGCTACCTTGAAAAATTCTCAATATTTCATGAGTTATGACATAACATACGATACCCCTTATTTAAACTTCATTAATCTTCAAAATTAATCTTACCTTGTTACCCTGTTCTGCCTTTTCTGCTCCTAGATTCCTAACATAATACATCACATATCTTTATATTATACATTAATTTATGACATTTATTTATAATATTAATTGATTGTTTATAATTGTTTTTTAATTGTCTTTCTTATAATTACTTAGTTCACTTCACTTTTCACACTATATTGGGGCCTATCATTTTCCTGAGATAACTTACTATTATATAATCTCCATACCTTAACTTCTGGCTAGAGTATTTACTAATAACAAAGTTACCCCATTCAAAACGTTTTAATTTCCATTTTAATTTTAATTAATTTACTGTTTTCCCTTAGTCACTTACCTCTTTATTTTTTACTTTAAAATTTCCCCTTTGATTTTTTTATTAGTTATTATTATTAATTTTTTTATTTTTAATTATTAACTTCTTGTAATTATTTTTCGATAGGCTTTTTCGTCTGAATTTGCTGAATCCAATGATGTAACACTTAATCTGGTTCTGACTTTAATTACAATTTTTCTCTATTGTGATTTAGTATAATTGTCGACATTCCATACCCTTTGTATTCTTGCGACTTTGTTCCGTTAGCCAACTGACAGTAGATATCCTAAGTCAATATTGTCTTCCATGACCTAGTCAACACATCCTTGCTTCTGTTACACATTGAATCTAAATATTATGTTTTTAATCTGCTTACGGTTTCATTCATTAGGGCTGGTTTCCCGTTATGACATCAAACCAGTTTTTAGTATGCATCTGGATACTTAATTTAGTCTTGCAGCATGTTAAATCCTTTAACCTATTATTTTTATTTATTATTCAGCTTAATTATACCATATCTTGAATTTTCTTCTAACTATTTGTCATTTTTATATTAAATGTTGTACACTTATATTTCTTTTTATCTTTATACAGGGTTTTCATAATTTATGTCCTATCCCAAACACTTGTTTATTTTTATTTTAAATTTTAATTCATGTTCCATAGTAGATTCGTAAATCCTTTATATCATATTTCCCTTTAATTTTGTTATTATTTATATTTTTTACAATGAAGGTCTTACTACCTACTTTATTTACAATTTCAAATGGACCTGTATACAGTAGAAAGAGTTTATGTGTTTCGTTTTTTCCCGTCTTGGCCAGAATCCTGGTGTTTTGTCTAACCAAGACGCGATCTCCTACTCTTAGCATTACGAACCTCTTACCCCTATTTTGACGTATAGCTCTATTCCTTCCCTTGTGCAAAATCCTTGCGAAACAATTTTGCTTTTTCTTCCTTGCCGTCTCCGTCATCTGTGGTCCTTGGTATTTCAACCTGTGCCAAATATATTCTGGTTCTCTATCATTTTGTATTTCCTCTGGCGTATATCCTGTAATCTCGTGTGGTGTTGTATTCATCAGCTCCTCAATATATGACACGTAGTTCCTCCAACTTGTCTGTGAATTATGGCAGAAAGTTCTCAGAATCCTGACGATTTCCCTGTTGACTCGTTCTGCCAGGTTCACCTGTGGGTGTCTAATTGGAATCAACCTATGCAGAACTCCTTGCTCCTCCATCCATTGATCCCAATGTCTTGAGGTGAATGCCCTGCCATAATCCGTTAACACACATTTTGGTTTCCCTACCTCCCTAAAATACTGAGTAAGCTTATCTATACTCGCCTGAGTAGTTGGATTCCTTACTGTATACAACTTTACATATTTAGAGAATATGTCAACTAAGACCAAAATATATTGCACACTTCCTGTTGTTCTCGGCAGCGGTCCTAGGAAGTCTATAGCTACTAAGTCTAGTTTCCTATCGGTCACCATAGGTTTACTTTCACCTTGCAAATATTTCACTGTATACTTCGCCCTTTGACATATGTCACAGTATTTTATAATTTCTAGTATTTTTCTAAATAAATCCTTACAGCTAAACATATTTTTCATCATATAATATAATTTGTTTCTTCCCAGGTTTCCATAAGCTTTATGTATCTCCATTATTAATTCCGTCTCTATTTCTGATGGAATCACTAATTTCCATCGGTTTCTTCCATATTTATATAACAATTCATTTTCAACTCTGTAATTTCTATTATAATTATTTATATTACGTTTAATATTACTACATTCTAAATTTTCATTTTGTTTAAGTGCAAAGTTTCGTATTAAATATTGTAATCTTACATTTTTTCCTACTTCTATTTTATTAATTTTGATCCTTATTCTATCCGTGATGTCCCGAGAATCATACATTCTGCTCACTATATCACAGGGTATATTATCCTTCCCTGCACAATGCACTATTCTAGGGTGATATTCTTGAATTGTTAGGATCCATCGCGTCATCCTACTATTCACCAACTTACAGGTGGTCAAAAATTTTAACGCTTTGTTGTCCGTAATGATGGTTAAAGGTGCTCCAAGTACTAGTGGTCTAAATTTCTTCAAACCATGCACAATTGCTAGCAATTCCAGCTCGCAGATTGAGTAATGTTTCTCGTAAACTTTCAGTGTTCTGCTTACGAAACCAATTACTCAAACCTCTCCTTCCTGGTTGCGCTGATATAGCTGGCTAGAGATTGCTGTTGTGCTGGCATCAGTCTGAAGGAACGTTTCTTCTCCTTCCACCGGATGAGCTATCACCACTGACTCCAAAAACAAGTCCTTGACCGCCTGAAACGCTTGTTGCATTTCCTCACTCCACACCCATTTTCTTCCCTTTTGCAATAGGTGGTATAAAGGCTTAGTAGAGGTTGCGTATTTGGCTGTGAACCTGGAATAGTAATTTACGAATCCTAAAAATGACTGTAACTGCTTTACAGTAGTTGGAACTGGAAAATCACGAATAGCATTTAATTTTTCGGGATCTGTTCCTATTCCTTCTCTCGAAAAAACATAACCTAAAAATTTAACTTTTTCCTGGCAAAATAAAGTTTTCTTTGGATTAATGGTAAGGCCGCCATCTTGAAACTTCTGAAATATTTCTTCCAGATGTTGTAAGTGTTCTTCGAAGGTTTCTGACAAACATATCAAGTCGTCGACGTAGCTAAGAGTAAATTCTTCCACCTTGTGTCCTAATGTCAAATCAACCGCTCTTACTAAAGCAGCCATTGAATTCTGTAACCCGAATGGAACTACTTTGAAGTTATATACTTTATTCTCAAAAAGGAACCCCGTGAATTGTTTTGACTCTTCTGACAGCGGTATTTGCCAAAAACTCGAGGTTAGGTCAATTTTACTAATGTATTTTTTACTTCGTCCCTTCCTGAGAATATCTTCCATTGGTGGTGCACTTTCATAATCGGGTACTATCAGCTGATTTAACTTTCGGGCATCCATGCACAGACGGATGGACGAGTCTGGCTTTACCACTACGACCATGGGGTTGATATATTGCGTTCGTGACCTTTCAATAATTCCATATTTTAACATGTGATCAATTTCTTCCCTTACTTGCTTTCTATAATTTAATGGAATTGGATAGTTCCTATTTACAAATGTTTTATCTGATCCTAATTTAAGCTCATGTTCATATTTATTAGACAAACCTGGAATTTCTGAAAAAATACTTTGGTATTTATTTATTAAATTTTGTAATTGTATTTCCTCTTGCGCTGTAAGAATAGTATTATGTGAATAGTCGACCGAAATATTTATCTTGTTTACAACCCTTCTGTCAAAGTTCGGTTGTTTACTTATCGCTCGGCCCTTTACCTTGGATTCTAACCTACTTTCTCTTTTCCTAACGGTATGGGCTGTATAACGTTTTAAATTTGTCTTCAGTTTCACGTGTGTTCTGTGATAGTTCGGACTAAATTTCACACTATAATTTTGCTTATTTTTATGCGAAGTACTCTTATAACTATTGTTCGAATTGCTTTTATTATTTCTTCCTTTGTTTAATTTAATTTCATTACGCGATTTATTATTACTTATCGAATTTTTAACATGTATGTGGAACTCTTCTTTGTGACGTAGTTTTTCTTGTCTGTCCGTCGTGGTGTGTCGTCTTCGGGTTTCGTCAACATCGGTTGTGTCTTTTTCCTTAGAAACAGTTAATTCTGGATTACCATTATCTGTTTCGTTTATTTTAGTGGATAGTGTTTTTAGTGTTTTTGTGTTACAAGTGTGGTTTTTGGATCTAGTTTTACTTTCACGCGCGTCGATAGACATTCCAGGCAGTACCTTTATCCTACTCTGCATGTCCTTATTATTATATTTTTTATTTAATTCCTTATTCGTCGATTTATATTTATTTAATTCCTTATTCGTCGATTTATATTTATTTAATTTTTTTTTCCTTTCCTCCTCCGATAAGTATCCGATTCCTTTGAATATCTTATCCCCTTCTTTACTAACTAAGACCCTGACCGACTCCTGCATACACTGTTCGGGGTTGTCACGTTCTGATAGTCTCATCCGGTTTTCTATCCACATTTTATCTCTCTCCCTCCCTCTTATCAAAGTTTGTTGATTTTTATTGTTAACCAACACTTTGTTATTTCCTGTATTTTTAAATATGCTTTCAGGTTGAATCCTTTTGTTCACATTTATCCCCTTAACATTATTTTTAAAATATACAGAATCCTTTTTAAAATTCTTTTCTTTTAATTGACCTTTTGTTTCTACTAATTTTTCATAATATATTATTACTTCCTCCTATTCCACATACAGTTTTATATATCGCTCTTCCATATTAATTTTAGCTTTTAATTCATACAAAACATCACATCCTATTATTATTCTGGACCTTAAATTTTTTACAATTAATAATTTTAATTCGATTTCTACTTCTTTTATTTTTATTGATATCATAATTTGTTTATTTATTTTATATGGTTTACTTTTAACTGCAGTTACGATTTCCACCCCAGTTACGGGGAGTTCCAAAATTTCCAGCCCTTCTTTCTTTAACATTAAATACAATTCTTCACTAATTAGTGAAATTTCGGCTCCTGTATCTATTTCTACCATAACTACATTGTTTCCTAGATTTACGGGTATTTTAGGAGTTTCCTCAATCGGTTTTCTTTTAAGAAATATTTTTTATCTTTTTCTAATAAATCCCCTCGTAAATCTAAATGCAATCCTCCGACACACAGTTTAGATGTTTCCTGCGGACTCGGGATTAGTTTTTCCTCTACAATTTGTTTTGTAGAGACCGAAGCGCCCCTATCTCGCACTCCGTAGTGGAAGCCGCCTTTATCTTTCGTTGTATTCGAATTAAAATTAGAGTTCGTGGGTTGTTTGTAAACTGGTGGTTCAACATTATGACGCAGATTATCTCCTGACGTTACATAACTAGATTGTTTACTTTCATTTTCTGGTTGATTTTCCCTAGAATCACATCTGTTTTTAATTTTTGACTCGAATATTAACGATTGACATTTATTATTTTGTTTACTCCCCCCTAATCTATTAGTAGAGTCGTAAACGCGATAATTTGGTTTCTTGCTCCCTCCAATCTGATTAGTAGAGTCGTAAACACGATAATTTGGTTTCTTGCTTCCTCCTATCTTATTATTTTTATTACGATGAACGGTTTGTTTATTTTCTAAATTTTCTTTATTAATTTTTTCATAGTTTATTAAATTTCTACTTTGTTTATTATTTATGATTTTATCCGCAGCCTTAGTGTAATCCGATGGTCTATTAGGTGTCAAAAAGGCCTATTTTATCCATTTAAATTCCTAGGCGAGTTAGGATGGTTTTTTGATGGACCAGGTTTTGAAAGGTTTGGAGGTCGAGGTTTATTTTGGGTGTCACCATAGGATCTCTGGTTAGGGTTGTTAGGAAAGGTTTTGGTTTGCCTATTATCCCTCTCCGGATTGGAATTCCAGTTTCCCCTACGCGATTCCTCCATCGTATCGACATTAGTTAGAAACATGAGTGCTTCTTGAATATTTTCCATGGGTTTCCCCATACTAGTCATTCTAATATTTTCCCTAAATGCTGCATAATCGTGAAAATTAAATATTTTTCCGGGATCGGTGGTTCTAAATCACTTGCTTTATTTATTAGTAAACAAAAATATTCGGCTTTGGTCATATTTCCGTTTTCATAAAATTTCCCATATTCAATTTTGTTCCGAACTATTTTTTGAGATTGCAAGTTCCAATAGTGATCTATAAATAGTTTCTTAAAGTCACTATAACCCATATCCGCGGTTTTCACTACATTCCACCATAACTCAGCATTTGATCTTAAATGTCGTTCGACAACCTTTAACTTTTCCTTATCCTCCATTCCCACTTGAATTTCTTCTAATAAATTTTCTATTTGCCTAATAAATTGCATGGGCCTTTCCTTAGGATTACCCCAAAACTCAACTTTTACATTTTCGTTATCAATTCTATTTATTATTATATTTCTACTACTAATTTCCCCTAAATTTATCTCCCCTACTTTTTTATCGATAATTCTAACTTTATTTTCTAACAATTTATTATCTTTTTCTATTTTATCCACTTTAGAATTTACTACCTTACTATTCTCAGCTAATGATTCAATTTTACTATTTACTTCTTTAAACTCCCCCTCCACTTCAGCTTTAAAAACCTCTTGTTGAGCCGCATTATTAGCTACTTCTAATTCTATTCCCTGAACTCTCCCTTCTATTTTATTCCAGAGTGCCCTTCTTTCTTCTCTTTCCTGTTGTCTTTCTCTTCTCTCCCTCTCCCTTTCTTCTTTATCTCTCTTATCCCTTATTTCAATTTCCTTTTCCCTTAACGCCCTATCTTCTTTATCTCTCTTATCCCTTATTTCATTTTCCTTTTCTCTTAACGCCCTTTCTTCTTGTCTTTCTTTTTCCCTTAACGTCCTTTCCTCTTGTTTTTCTTTTTCCCTTAACGCCTTTTCATCTTTTTCTCTCTTTTCTAAGTAGGCCATTAACGATTTACCTTCTTGGGTCTTTTCCGCCATTTTGTTTTTCTTATTTATTTTTTTATTTAATATTAAGAGATTTATTAATTATTTTGTAATTGATTCTATCTTTATTTAATTTATTTATTTTAATCTTTCTATTTTTATACCCGAATTTAATTATTTAATTATGTTTTATTATTATATTTTTTTATTTATTTCACCCCCTCCCAACTTATATAACCAACACAGATCACCAGAATTTAAGGTATGTAGTATACTTATAAACTATACATCTTATACTAAGCATACACATTTAGGTAAAATATACTGTATTCGTATTCTTTGAAGCCTAGCCTAATTTTCCCAAATAGCAGCTACACTATACAATGCAAACAACCAGTCCGTATTACTTTGTTCAATAGCACGTACTAATCGCTTACCCTGTACTTTTTATAACTACTAATTTAAAAACAATTATTCGGGCTTCACCGTATGGGCGCCATCTTCTATCTACAACGAAAAAACTCTACCTTTTTTAGAGTCAGACTAATTACGCCCCCTATCTTTATTAATACGCAATAGTCTCGAATCCTGAGATTTTTAGCCTACAGGATTCGTTCTCGCGTGACAAAAAGAATAAATTATTCAATCCACTGGAAGTTTTTGGCTTACTATCTTGCCGGCCTGGATTGAATAACTTCTTCGATAATTTGAGTTGGCCCAAATTACCGGTACCCCCTTTTTATTTATGACTTCCAGTAACTGTATTTAAGATTACCCTATTTCTCAGGGAGAACACGAATTTACTTTATTTATAATTTTAATCTCGTAGGTGCGTGTCCTTAGGAATACCTCTTTGATACAATATATTTTACCCTTTTTTATTATAACCAACCTGAAAATATAACATATATTTGTGTGACCAATTCTAAATAAAACACAGTTTTAGAGAATATATAAAAAAATTAATTCTTTTAATTACTTGAAACAAAAACAACTGGAAATAATAATCTTGACACAAGTCAACAAATAAAACTCAAAAACAATTTATATAATAAAATTAATTGATAACAACTAAAATATTTTTTCTTTTGAGCAGAAGGCAATCACTCATAACTTTCTTAAAATTGATCTTGAATTTAAATTATTTAATTTATCAAATTTATTTATCGAAAAAGATTTTTATCCACACATGAGTTTGACATTATCTATTTTAATACATTTATTTAATTACACACAAAAAAAAAAATATCTCAGGAAAATCAGTGATACTCTAAAATCGGGCCAATTTTGCCCTTTAAAAAAGGAAATTTAGATTTTCTCAGACCTTGTCCGCCGTGTTGAAGATCCTGAGTCCTGGGATGCTGATGGTCCTCTGGTGTCTGGTTGGTTGTATTTAACGATTACAGTTGTCTCATTTCTTTTCCATGGAGTTTAGAAGGCTGGCTGGTTGGTTCGAATCTATCACCTCCTATCACTCTCGATGACACTTCTTAATATTTTGGCATAGTAACACTTAAGCTTCTTTACTGAGAATATTGAGTCGGCAAACTGGCATAGCCACCCCTGGCACTTGTTCAACGAATTTTTTAAGATAGACCTCTATGAGATTCGTGCGGCTCATTTTATAGCCAAAAACTATCGTATATCGATACCAATTTTTTTCCCTCACTGGACCGATACGATAGTTCCATTTATGGTGTATTTCCATGCAATTTCTTGATTATTTTTGGTGTAGGTGATTCAGTTATTTATTATTACTTTATTTATTACGTTTACCGTTTTTAAATTGTCCTTTTTAATCGCTTTGCTCTAATTAATCCTTTAATCTATTTTTGCTGTAAGTTGGTATTCTGGCTCCGCCTACGACTACGTCACTTATCCTTGAACATTTAAACCCTGCAACTTGTAACTGGCCGATGTAAAAATCTTCATTGTTTTCCTTTTAATTGTCTATAACACTTTTCCTAACAGTTTTTGCGTTTTTACGTAACCGGTGTCCTGTAGCTCTCGACCGCGGCTATTTCCCGCACTTCGAATGACATTTGTCGGACTATTCATTCACCTTTAATCGCTTACGTAAGAATTTGCGTAGTTTACAGTTTTTAATTCTCACACCTTTAAAGTTTTTGTTTTCAAACTTTGTCACTTTGTTTATTTCGTGATTTAAACGCACTAGCCGTGATAACATAACGCTGCGACTTCTGGTAGTGATGTAATCCAGTGCGTATTTTCACACCTTTGGGATTGGGGTTTATTTATTGACTGATTTTCCAGAAATTTACACAACTCTTAGATATTAGGTTTTAACTTCTTTTTGCAAAATTTCCACTTCTTATCTTTGTTCGTTTTCATACTATAGCGTGAAAACCATAACTCTTTTGTTTTAATCAAATTTAAATTTTTAATCATTACTTATGATATAACTTTATTTATTTAATTGCTTCTATACAATTCATTTCTCAAAATTTATTTTTATTTACTTTTATTAGCTTTTATACTTAACCTTTTCTGCTAACTTTTTAAATATCGATTTTTTCCAAATTTTAGCAAGAATACTTTCATCTTAAAATTACTATATCTAGATAAATACCTTATATTAGTAGTCAGAGCAATTCTTGTTATTGTATATCACTACAGCTGTTTCGCCGATCACAGTCGGCTTCGTCAGGTGCATCGGCGACTGTGATCGGCGAAACAGCTGTAGTGATATACAATAACAAGAATTGCTCTGACTACTAATATAAGGTATTTATCTAGATATATACATTCAGCAATTCAAAAGCGATAAATATAAAATCAATGGTTTTATAAGAATATAACTTAAAATTACATTTTATTTTCAGAAATACCAAGGTTTTTTAATTTTTATTAATTTTGAAAAATTTTAAATTCTTCATTTAAATATGCCGTAACGTCTGTTAGTTAATATGAAATAACAGTACTAGATATGTATTGCATACAACTTGTATTACAACTACATATCCTTATACATTATTATTTCATATTTTCAAAATTCATAAAAAATGATTTTTCAATTCAAAATCCGCCGACATAGGAATTTACTGTTAGAACAAGCCGGCAAGAGTTGACCTTGGACCATTTCATAGTTCAATCTCACCGACCGGCTATAAGCAGTAAAAAGTTCTACAAAACATCCAAACCTTGCATTGGGATTATTTTTTGATATTTTTCTTTTTTGACCAAAATATAACCCCATACAACGAATTTCCGTTGTAGTACATTAAACTACCTCTTTGGCTAATGACTTAAGTTGTTTTTACAAACTTAAAAAAACTTAAGTTTCTATAATAAAACTACTGCAGTGGTGGGGTATATTAAAACTGTCCTGTGAATCCTGGCATGACACCGAAGTTTTAGTACCGATATCTCCGGCAAACTGATTAGATGTAATGGGACACATTGACGGATAATGGATAACAATATCAAATTGCTAGTTTTCATGACAGCAGAGAGGGTAGAGGACGTTAAATCCGCCTGTGTATCCTAGCATGAGGTCGAAACTGTATCTTGAGTTGCGGAATTGTGTATTGTTGATGTAGTTCATAGGCACATAATAAGAGAAAAAGGATTACGATATAAAACCAGATTATATACAGATATTATTACATATAAACCACTACAAAATATAACAGCTTCGGCTCTAATACAGGGACTTGCAGACTTGTTTTAATATCTGCCAATAACTCCTATGAATAGGCAACTATAAGTAATGCTATTAATTATTGAAGGGTTAATGTCCCACATTTCCTCCTCTATAATGGTAAATATTAGTAAGTAAATTTTATTTAATTCCTGAATAAATCCTATTACAGAACCACAGCTTGCTCAAGTTGCCTAAATTCAAGTTATCCACTGCAGTTTGCCTGCTATTACTTACAAGATAGATTAATGTCGCAACTACCTCCTACATAGTTGAAACTATCCGTACGGTATTGTCCTCTTTTAATTTTGAATGTGTCCCGACGCAAATTTTTCGAAATACAATCACTCAAGATACACGATTCAGCGTTCATCCTATTACTGACTAGAGAGTTTAATGTCTCCAGTTAAATCCTCTGTAAAATTGGACGTTTTATTTAAATATTTCAAAATTAGATATCTTTATATTTAGAGACTAATGATTCTTTATTCAGCTTCGTAAATAAAATTACTGTTTTAGTTTCAATTTTGTATTTTATGGCAATAATTAAATTTTCCTTATATCATTTATCTTATGTAACAAAGACATGTGAAGTGGGGTATCACAATACTGTATGTTATTTGAAATCTTTTAGCAACCTCCACCCTCAGCCCTAAAATTGTATAGACCAAAATCCTTTTTTGTTTTAGAGACTGTCCCCTCACCTAAAAAAAAATGAACATCTTAATTATTTAAAAAAAAATACGAGGGATGATACTTTCTATTTAGAGACCCCATAGGTATGTCATATAAAAACCTGCACATGAAAATTCATTGCAATGTACAATTTTCCACACAAAACAACGTTTCAATTAATAAGCCATCTTCAACATAATATGCACAAACATTAACACTAGGTTATGCAATTCTGTTGCCTTACAGATTTTTCTCCACTTGATGTCTTGATAACATAGCTCATTACTTATCTTTTATGACTAAAGCCAAACGTTTATATAGAAATACATCTCAATTATATTACTATTTAATATTTGATTTTTATTGACTAATTTATATCGTAACAACGGTGCCATGTCTACGTAAACATACGATTATTAATTGCATGTAGGAAAATATTATTGGGTGAAGTTATGGTTTACCAAATCACTTTACTTAGTTTACCAGACAATTTACCATGCTTGCACTTCATAAGACACTTTACACTGATATAAACTAATTTCTTCATGACCTTCTGTAATTTTAATTCTATTTTTATAAATGAAAGTTATGTCTATTAGGTGACATAAACATTCATTTTAAAAACTGTAGAGAAATACCTAAACATAATGGCAGTTTATAAACATAAACTAAATCCTGTTTATATTGACAGTGTACAAGATAAAATCCCATTGATAAATTTTTTGTAACCACAATCGTAACATCCCTATTTCTGTTATTGAAGAACAAATATTTCATCAGAAATTATCCGAGCAAACATTGAACAACTTCAGCGATAAATTTTACCTCAGTGAAATTTGGAACACTATTTTTGTGGAACAAAACTTTTCAAATTAAACAATGGAATTATAAAACTTATAAGAGCTCTTCGTGATCTTGTAATAGAATCTTTGTATAAACATATATTTGCATATGACAAATATTATTCAATTCATATCACACACTATTTATAAAATAAAAATTAATTCAAATAGAATTAAACTAAACTGTCTGTATGCAAATGGTGAAATAAAAAAATAGCAAGGTGCCTAAAACACATAATATCTTATGGAACAATATTTCGAATGCTTGCCATGATTTAACTCTAGTGCAATTCCAATTAATTCTTAACGACCTTAGGATAAAAACTAAATTTAAAATTATTAAAGTAATTAAAGTTCACATATTACGATACATTAACAGTTTCTTTGTAGATCTGCTCTCGTATTACTTACAAAAGTATCACTCACCTATTTGTGAAAACTCTTTAGCATGTTAAGTCAAGTATTGAATCAGAAAATTCCTTCTTTATAAAGTTGACAGTGTAACAAACAAGAATAACTTATGTCCTATTTATTTACTAATTATTCTCTAAACAATTTAGAAAATTATTAGGGACCTAATAACTGATGACAAACTTGAACATAACTGTTTACTGACGGAGTGTCAGCATTAATTGATTAGTAGTGGGAATAATCATTTCAGATGCACGGTTTAAGTTTAATAAAAATAGTACCAATGCAATAAAGAACCATCTTTATTATAAAGTTTAAAGTATAAAGTATAAAGTATAAAGTTTTATAATAAAGTTTAATTTATTATTATTACTTTATTTAGAGAGTTTATAAAAAAACTTTTGATTTGGTAGACAGACAAAAATTAGGATAGACGAGAAACACAAAGCTCTAAGTTTTACGAAAATGTATACATACTTTTATTCGTTGATTTTAATAAAGTGAAAGTGTTTCATGTGTGTTAAATAAAATAATTTTTAATTTGTTTTAGGTATTACTAAAATGGAGACTACGACAAAATTTATTAAAATAATAGTGTTCAAAATGTCATTACCATCGGGGCTCGACAATATAAACAATTGAATTAACCAGGTAACATGACACATTTTAAATTGAATTTATTTATAAGATTCCGTTTCAAAATCAAGTTTGCTATTAAAAACTCGTACATAATTTGTATGCTTATAAGGAATTAAATTGGCAAAAAACCATTCAGCAGAGTTTTATGTGTGGTGACAACTGTATTCAATGTCTTTGTTAAGGAAATAAAATATTGTTTCTTGGATTGCTGATTCAGATATTGGACAAAATGGCGCCTTAATGAACTAAATACTAAGTACTGTACTGTAATGGTTTTTTTTCAGTTTAAATAAGCTACGAAATCCTAATATTTTCGGAGAATCTGCTGTAGATATCGAAATATATAGTTACTAAAATCATTTCTAAAACTATAATCATATGAAAGAATTTTTATTTTTAAATCAATTTGTGTTTTACAGCAAATGACATAAGGGTCATTTTGAAACCTACACATGGGAAAGTAGTTAGTTAATATGATACAAACAAATCGAAGAATGTTATTATTAGATACGCGAGTATATAATACAGAAATATTGGAATTCTGATATATCGAATAATTCAAGTCTGTAGACAAGAAGTAGGCTACACCGTAATTTTTATAAAAAAAAGTTATAAAGACGTGTATATTTTAAGTGCATATTTGAATATTTCAGATAGTAAAAGCCGAATTATAAAATTTTTAAATAAAAAAATGAACATATTAATAATTTATGACTACCTAAAAAACTAAACTGATACTTTCAAGAAATAGTGACACTTATTTAGATTACAGGCGACACTAAAATGTACGTTTTACGTTACGTACACAAATATGTAGGAATATAAAATTAAGATAAGAAAAAATATTCATAGTTGAGTTCTGATGTATGTCTTTATGTACAACTTATGTTTTAAAGGTTATTCCTTGTAAATCAAACCTTATAAATCAAAAAGGTTTGATATCAATCAAGGTATAAATCAAAAGTAGTTTTGATGTAAGAAATTTATTATTGTGAAAAAAAAAACGATTGTTTTTCTATTATTTACTAATTTAGTCTGTTATAGCCAATACCATAGCATAATGATCTATGGAATGTAGATGTTTGCCATAATGAGGAGCATTTGATTGTGGGTTCGAGTTATGGTGACATATAGTACCATCGTTACAAAATAGTAATACCAGTTCCTTCAATGTGGAATTACTGATATTAACAAATTCCACAAACTTAGATATGTGAATTTGATGTCATACCATTTTTTATATTGTACTGAAGTGAAAACATTTCTATAGAGATATTATATTTTGGTCTATTATATTCTTGATCAAAAGTACAAGAGTGGTTAACTACTTAATCAGCTCTTACATTAATTTAATCAGTTGTTTCAATCATCAAATTTCTTTAAAGATACAGTAAAAAGAGAAATTTGTATGACTATTTAACATATCAGACGATTCCAGTGGTCATGAGGGGTTTAGATCATAATGAAAAAAAAAAAAAAAACGACTTTATTTATTTTTGTAACTACCATACTTACTTACACTTAAAGTTGTGTGTACTGTTCTTATTTAATGAATTAATTTAATTCACAACTAAATTTTCGTATCCTACTTACTGTATTTGAAATTTCTAATCTTTCAATTGCATACCTTTAATGTTATATCAGAACACAAATTTGGTAAATTATTATTTTCCAGCAATTCATGTTTTTGAAAGCAAGCAATTTATGTTTGGTAACCCCCTCTATACAAATGGTCTCTAGTCTACATTTCCACCTCATTTATTTTATTAAAAGATAGGGTAACTTTTGAAGATTGGAGTTTTACTAAGTGAAAAGGTTGCAGTTATTAATTAATTTGTTCTCTCTGTGATGTTTTACAGTTTTTATTTTAGTATTTCTTGCACAATAATTTTATACAAATTTTATTAATCAAATTTTTATTAAGTAACCCCTATCTGGAAAAAGAAAGTTTTGATTTTATTTTCATTTGTTGAATTGCTTATATCATAGTTAACTTATTCTTTGTTTGTGTAAGTAATTTGTAGTAAAAGCAATTTCTCTTCTCTTTATATTCCTCCACCAGATACGAAAGCAGCGTGATCAGTGTCTTTGTGACAAAGGGACAAAGTTTTTTATAAAAATCCTTGCATTACGTGATAAGATTTTGGAGTTCAATCGTCCCCCTTTCCTTAGTAATGTGTAGTAACTACACATAAGTTATTGCTTCTTTAGATCCTAGAAGATGACAACGTTGTTTTTTCATGTTAGCATGTCATGTAAGATTTTATTTAAAAACTCCTTCTCTCAATGAAGGCTTACAACAAGAAACTATCAATGAGATCATGGATTCTTCTGGAAACTCGTCTGTGTTCTATTACATCAACGCAGCTTAGGAGACACCCTACGCTTCGAATCTTACTTTTAAAAACACGGGAAATTATTGTCTTAACCCATCACTCTTCCGTAACCTGTAATATGTAGACCTTATTTCTTGATATCTTCTGTAGAATTGTGTCCATTATCACAAGTTTTGTAGAAATACATTCACTTGTTTAGAAATACTTGTTTTGAATCACACGTATAATCACGTCGTTTCACGATTTCTCTACTATTAGTTAAATATGTATATCATAAATAAACATTGAGCTTCACTGGTGAGATAGTGTTAGATAGAAAAAAAAACTCGAACATAAGATCTCACAAAAATTAAATCTACTTAATCGCTCTATAGAGCCAGCTCTTTTTCTAGTACACTGTAAACGTTTAGTAAAAAAGTTTATAAAGTTAATGAAACTTGGCTCAGACTTTGAAAAATATAACAGTTATAGAAATATTTTATTATTATTCTATTTAAAGTGAACGACGAAGTCAACTAATTTTAAACATAATACTTAACATTATTATGTACGCGACAAGCAATCAATTTTTTATGTTTTGTATAGAAGGAGAAAACTCTTCAATGTGTTAGTTACATTTCTACTTCGTTACGGCTTGTAATTTCGCTATTTTTCTGGATGTTTTCGGTTCATACACAGATGTCACATATTTCTAAACTAAACTAAATTGTAGCTTATACTTTGTAACAATTTTATAAAATCTTATATTTATCTTGTTCTGACTGACAAATATTGAACGTATTTGTTATCTATATATTATTGACAAGACTTATACTAGTAGTTATGTTCCTATGTGTACCATTATAAATCAGAGATAAAGTCGGATTTTACGTATCGAGTAGTGAAAAATCAATGCTATACATTTAATACTTTTGGTAGAATATGTTTGGAATCCTTCATAATAAACGATTTTCGTCGTTTGACTTTTAGGATTTCTCCTAAAATCATATTTTGTCGTAGCATAATTGTGCCCTGTACTCTGCATCGTTTATATATGGGAGCTGTTTTTATTATATATTGTTATATTATGTGAATTTTCATTTGCGAATTTGTTATTTTATATACATAAACAATTATCATCACGACAGTGTATAATAGTAAGCTACCTCTTATGCCACACAATTAGTATATAAAAAGACGACTTTATTTATATAAATTGAAACATTACATGAGTAGATTGTTAAAATGCTATTGAACACGTTTAAAAGGAAACACATTAGGTGTGCTTTCAACTAAAGGAAAAGCTCATCTAAAGTTGAAACTGTAAAAGAATTTTCATTACTGCAAAGCTGGTCTAGAAAAGAGGTGAGTGGTTTTTTATTAAGATATTACTGATATGTGGGATACACAATTATAAAGTAAAACTCATTTAAACCAAATACTTACTTTAATACTATTCGGGAGCAAAGTGAGTGACCGTTCTATATTAGATTGATTAAGAAGTTAGTTATTGACAGGATATTATGTATCACTATCAATGTGTCAGGTAGGAAATGAACATAGCGAGCATTTGTATAATCTGTCAAATTACCTGTTGTATCAATATGTCTGGTCATCTTAGTGATAACTGATCAATTTATTTTGTTATTTCACATATAATTATTGCAAATCCAAATACTGATCGTGTTTAAATAACTACGTAACAGTAATTAACGAAACATACCACGACAAATTTAAACTTGGAATTTTAAAAGGTTATTACAATCTTGACAGTAATTGAAATTATTGTATTAAACTCTGTGACAGCAAAGCATAAATACTTATGATTTTACTTATGATTTTTTTATAAAGCAAGTAAATTAAACTACTTTATTAATGTTAGAATAATATATATATATATATATATTAATTATTCTAACAATATAGAAAATGTTGATAATACTAAAACTGATTGTGTAATTCTTACATTTTTTTTAGTAAGGAACTTAATTTTTTTTAAACAAACCTATTGGCTATACTTTCGAAGATATTGTAGCCAATATTGAAAGCTGTATTTAAAAGATTAACTTACCAAATTTCATTAGGAATGCCTATAAGTTAAAATATAACTGTAACATAAACAGCAGTAATAATGGGGGCCTTATTAATAAGAATAACAAAGATTCACATAAAAAAATTTAAATGTACGAAAAAGAGAAAAACGATTTTGTTTAGAGGCTACTAAATGTAGTAGAGTTGTAATTCTGAATAAGGATGAATTATTTAAATTTTATTAAAATGTTGAATGATGGACCTTACCAAAAAGTATTAAAAATCATTTAAATAAATTGATTAGAACCATCAAAAAAGCTATCAAAAGTGTATTTTTGTACCTACCAATGAACGATTTAAACTTTTAAACATTAACCCATTATTACCAAGACTGTATTGTTTTCCAATAATACATATAGAAGGGCAATCGGTGAGATCGTTTGTGTCAGGGGTAATTCACAGACTTAAGTTCTATCAAATCCGAGATAGACAAAGTTCTGTTATCCGAGGATAATTAGTAATAAAAAAAAACTTTCTCTATTGAACATATGACATAGAATTAGGCAATAAATTGTGCTCATATATTATATGTACTGTATGTTTATTTTTATTTAATATTTCTTTCTTCAACAGACTAAAACATTTTTAGAAACGATTCATGAACTGATATGATCTATTGGGACTAATTTTATTCTTAGTCATGATATCTTAAATTAATATTAATTATAGTACTGTAATTAGGGATTATTTAAGGACAAGCTGCCTATCTGCAACATTCTCAATGTTACGCAATCAGGTGTAATGCAGTGAAATGAATTAAATAAATAAATAAAATAAAAAATTATAATTTATAATAATAACCGTATTGCCTTACAAACCACAAATATAAATTCGTTTACATACCTTGGGAAAAGTAGTTCAATATCTTATTTATTGCTACAGCTGTTTCACCTTAACCGAAGGCATAATCAGGCGTGGCACTCTTAATACAAAAACAAAGTCACTACACGAATATATATATATATATATATATATATATATATATATATATATATATATATATATATATATATATATATACACAAATATGAAATTGCATACCAGGTTGGTATTTGTTAAAGTTAAATAAAAATTAGTTCCTTAACGTGTCCACATCCTTCTACTTCTAGTATAATTGGGGAATTACAAATTATAATAAATTATGCTGTGTATATACATCCGTGTAGTCAATGTGTAGCCATGCTTGAGGTTGCTTTCTGTTAAGGAGAAATAACTGTAGCAATAAATAAAAAATTGAACTTTTTTGATACACGGTATATAAACCAAAATCAAAAATGTTTAGCTCCTAAGTAACAACATTTTAGTTTCTTTTTACATGAGTACATTGTGTCACAGCAGTCCTATTAAAGGATCAATGACATTTTTTGAAGAATTTCTTAATTATGAACCATGTAGAACCTCGTTTAAATAACGAATATGTGAAATTAACTGAGATTTGCATGTATAAAAATTATTTTAGTTTTAATAATGAATATTACCTAAGTCTTGATGGCAAATCTACGGGGAAATGTCTGTTTCCTTTTGTAACTGAACTATTAATGATTAGGTTTGAAGAGTTTTTAGTTGATACATTTTCCTATTTTAGAAGAATATGGTTATTGGTTAAGATATGTTGATGACTGACAAATTTGTTGTATTTAATCTTGATAAAATGTACTGTCAATGAATTTTTGAACGAAATCAAATTTACTCATGACATAGAGACTCGTAATAACTTATTACTTATCGTAATAAGGAAAATTATGAAAATTTGTTTGATGTATATAGAAAACCATCTAACACCAAAGATATATATTGAAAAATTCTGACTATTGCAAGACATAAAGTGGGATTCTTTTGACTGTATGATACATAGAGCTATCCAAATCTTTCATACGTCTAAGCGGTTTTGCAGGGAATTATACAGTATACAATGTAAAATAGACGTTTTTCTTGCATAATTCAGGATTGTATAGAATGTTCAATTTGCCTGTTTTGACATAACATGATAAAATCACACTTTCATTTCCTGAACGAGACAATGAATCACCTTTTATTACATTAACTGCACTTATAGTTTGAAATTAAATAAGACATACATTCAAGCAATTCACGTAATGCATTCACTTGTATTACAATTGGAATAACTTTGATATATCAATGTACATTTTCGCAGATAGATAGAAAGAGAGAAATGTTATGATCTTATTTTTAGGCTATAAAGACAGGGGTACTTTTGAGTCTTTTACTAAATAAAAACTGTAAAGAAATTAAACATGCGAAGTAAAAACGAACATATTTTATCATTTTACATGGCAATAGATATCTTGTGCTTAATTTTTAACACTAATATTTTACAGCCTCTTTACTTTTCTAACTTCCAGATAATAAAATTGGGTAATCAGATTCTGTATCGTGTAAAACTTGATGTTCGAACTAGGTTTATATATATTAGGTTATATACAAACCTAGTTATATAATAAAAAAACATTCCGGCTTTGAATTTTACGCTAAAAACACAACGGTGAGTTAAATATCCTGTACCACCTATGCAGTAGCATAATGTCTCTCACTCCGTAGTCAAGATATCTAGCCATTTGATAATTTTATCCTGTATCTGTTAATGTGTCCCATGGGTATGTTGGGTGAGATTGCCCGAGATACCTACAATCCAGATATTAGATTAGGTCTCATGGTAAGGCTTACAAGAAAGTGTAAATTAACCCACTTCCTCCAAAGTTGTGTCACCTTGCAGTAATATAATTTTCTACATTGACCTTAAACGTGACCCATTACTATGAAGTATATTTTCTGCGATGATTAACACTTCACAAGATACCAATATCAGTTTTAATGAAGGCAGTAGAGTTTAATATGTACGAAAAATCTTTGCATTCGTGACAACTACCAAATAAGTTGTTCTCCTGGATATTCAAATGTGCCCTGATATATCTCTACCTTAGAAGAGAGAGAGAGAGAGAGAGAGAGAGAGAGAGAGAGAGAGAGAGAGAGAGAGAGAGAGAGAGAGAGAGAGAGAGAGAGAGAGAGAGAGAGAGAGCCACTTGACATAACAACTTCGCTATGAACAAAATCCTATAAAGCACGGGAGAGATTACGGTTCCTGACCCATTTTGTCTTTAGCTTTTTGGTAACTTGCAGTAAAATGTTTTTTTCCTATATTCTTGAGTGTGTCTAGATATATCGATGTAGCACGACAGAGATGCTGCCTTTCAATTTAAAAATAAACTTTTTGTTTGAGTTTATTATCTTCTCTCGACTCAGAGACAGTGGATAATAGAAATAAGTTGTTATTTTGATCTATGATTTTATTTCGTAACATCAACATAGCTTTGAATAGTTAACGGCATTGTTATTCGCTGAGCTCCAATAGTGTGTCGTGGACTTTTTACGCCCTTCAATTTAATCTGAATAAAACAAAACAAAATCTTGATTTTCAATAATATTTAAACTTTTCCACAAATTCCTGTGCTTTCATATACTCGTTATTATATTCTTCTATCTCTTAATTCGACGTTTTAATCACCCTAATTGTATAGGGGATTTCGATAGTATGTTTGAAAAAGGTTGCTGTACTACACAAACTTAATCGTAGACTCTTTCTTTAGGAACTTGGACATGCTGATTAAAATGCAACTTTGAACAGCTTTGAAAACTTAAACTTTAGTAGGTTGCTTCTTTAAAAGCTTAAAACTTCCTTATATTTGCTTAAACTTTATAAGCTATTAAGTATCGTGCATAAACTAAGGTTTGCTTGTTGGACATGCATTAAAGATTTTACGACACTAATAGTAGGTCTGACCGTATGATGTCCATTATCTCCCACTACAGACTAGTCTCTATTTACTTGTAATATATTGTATAAGTAAACCAAGTAAATCCTATTGTACATTTTATATAGTTCAGGTTAACACAATTTCTTCAGTGAGTATAAACCACAATGATACAGCAAATAAAAAAAAATTTTAATCGGAATAAGTGAAAACTGTTAGAATATGAATAATAAATGTTTGATACTGCCATATTAAAGATATAACTTCGTCTAAGAATGTGGAGTTTATATATAGTATATACAATGTAGACATTTTAGAATAACGAAAGTACAGTAATAAAATGGCCTATTTCAACTGATGAATTGCATAATATAATGATGAGTCGCTTAAACATTTACACCGTGTCAATAACTCTCCTTAACATTTAGCGTTCCCGATTACACATAATTATTAACTGTAAACAACTAAATCGAATAAACATATATTTTACTCTAATCCGTTTTCAAAGCAGTTAAAATAGTGAAACTATACAAAAACTTTTTTCAAAGTATAATAATGATTGATCGAAAAAGTATCTACACAGACCACTTTTGTCATGCCAGTATGTCATTCAGGGACCATTGTGTCTATCATTCAAATGTGTGAAACTCCTGTATTTACCTTTTTTCATTTTTAGAATTTAAACTCTCAGATTTGTTTTAATACTGTACCTTATGGACTGCAAATATTAAATTTGTTGTTATTTCAAATATGTTATAAAATGTAAGATAGTGGTTTACGTATTAAAAAAAAAATGTTGACTTTTGTGTTGTACTATAACATTAAATATACCGTATTATTATAGAATGTTTAACTAAATGTAATTAAAAAGGAATAAATCACTGTATAGTTACTGGTACGGAGACATAATCATTTCTACTTTCATATTATAGACAATAATGTTATTCTTTTGTGGCGTTAAATCATTTTATTAAACACTATAGAAAAAGCAAGAAATAAACATAAAACAAATTTCTTAGGTGAGACTAATTTAAGGATGATACAAAATGTTATAAAGTTGAAAGTGAGTGGTGTATAGAAGTGACTGTAAGAAGAGATCACAATTAAAAGTTAACGTTATTAATAGATAAAGGTAAAAAGCAAGAGCTGGATTTTATATTTATAACGCATTTAATTACCTATAAAATATTTTAAATAAAAGCCAATTTTAAATACATTCAACTTGGAATTTAGAGATAACTTAGAACAACATAGAAAGTATAATACAACATTTTTTAAAATTTTGTTTCGAACGAAGATATATCCGAAAAGGTAGCTCCTTAAATGCCTGTTTTGCTGGCTAGTCTTCCTTGGTATGATGCGATTCGTTTAGATCTCCACTTATATTACTCTGGAAACTCTATTTAATATGGAGCCTCTCAGCGTCCACCTCCTCATGACTAAAGCAAGGCTAGCTACACATTGTGTACAAACCACTAATCATTGGGTAAATAGGTTATGCTATTATAGTCGTCATAAGCGCGGTTTTGAACCGTTTCTCAAAATGAGATCTCATCTCATGGTTGAATGGTCCAAAAATATTTTAATATTATCGTAAGTGGTCATACTTACATCATTCATTTCCAACAAAATGTTCACACTGACGGATCCAAGACTGTGAAAGTTGAAGGTGCTAGAATTTATGTGGTAATATCTAAGATGAATATCAGTATTATTTTAGGCAGCTCTAGTACAGTGTTCCAACCTGAGATCATTACTCCGCTGGTCTGGGACCGTCTCATCTATCTCAACACACTAGCCAAACAGAATATAGTTTACTTTCATTAGATGCCAGTACATCAGACTTTCCCTGGTAACGTAAAAACTGACTTCCTTCGGAAAAAAAAGCATCTCTGAACCTCTCAGAGGTGAAAAATCGGATTGTTGAAGATTACAGAGTATAGGCAGAACGTGGCATTAACCTGGAAAAGAAAACATACTCCCATGATTGGGATGCATTTGGAGGGCAACGACATAAAAAAA
Source organism: Aphrophora alni (assembly GCA_963513935.1). Taxonomy (NCBI): domain Eukaryota; kingdom Metazoa; phylum Arthropoda; class Insecta; order Hemiptera; family Aphrophoridae; genus Aphrophora; species Aphrophora alni. The sequence continues at coordinate 56,224,076 of OY740774.1, forward strand.
AAAAAAAAAAAAAAAAAAAAAAAAAAAAAAAAAAAACTGACAATGAGCCAAATTAGCGGATTTACGTAAAGCCTTAAATTCCTGGAAATGCTCAAAGACAGGTAACATGTTAAATTATAGGGCATGAATCGATTAGGATACATAGTGGCTGACGTGAATTACGCCCTTCAAAAAAGAAATATACTATATTTCTTTGGTAACATTACATATTCTACCGTATTACATATATCTAATTGGTCGAATTTTTTATTTCGATACGGTGTGATGAAGATGTAATTTTAAATCACATCCTAATTTTCAATACATTGGTTGTAATTTGGTAAAACCGATAGATTGAAGAATATTATGTCCATGTATAAATGCACACTCAGTTGTAAAGTAACCAGTAATGTGTTAACAAATAAAATGTATAGGCTGTCTTTTTGAGTTAACTATAGTGAACTAAATTAACAATAAAATTTTATAGTTGTACAGGGTATTTATTATTTGATTTTGTTTACGTTGTAACTATTAAAAACCTTCATATATTATTTATTCTTGAAATAATTAGTGTTATTTAAAACGCACTATAAAGTTATTGACTTGTTATTTCCGTTGTTATATGTAAGATTAAAACAATAATATGAGTTATATTGTAAATTAAACAATATATAACAAACAAATATTCAGAAAATAATAAAAAACATCAACGTTGTATTTTTTTGCTGCTCATAGTTAATTGTTTTCATACTATTTAGGTTGCAAAAGATATTACTAGCTTTAAATACATTTGACAATAAGTGGATTGAAAATTATATAAGGGAATAATATAAATACTATCTTAAGCTAATTTATTCAAATCTACATGGTCCACTACTTTATTTTGTTATTGTTAATAATTCTTAGAATATTTTATCCCCCAAATTCTCTCTATCTACAGTTGATTTAAAAGACAACACAATTGTTTAATTTTGCTTGAAATTAAGATATTATTTATTCAACTCACAACTCGGTGGTTTCTGTCCCTCTTTTCATATACGAGTGTAGTGTGCCTAATAATATATATATCACTTTTCCTTCCACGTGTATATATTATTATTATTATTATTATCATTTTTATTAATAAACAAAGACGTCAATACTATTCAAAATTTTGTAAATGAATCCTTATTTGAACTATGTATTTTTTTTAGCAATCGATTAAATAAAATTTAAAGTTTCAGGGGAATTTAAAGTTTTGTGTTATTTATAGTTTTGTATTTATCAATTTTTTATACAATTTTTGAAAAGTTAGTGTAAATTGAAGTTCACATTATTTCTTCTGTGTGAAAATTATAATTATCTCGTAGAGAAAACGTCTTGAAATTTATTTTGTTGAAAAAAAAAATAAATAAAACAAAAGCATTAGCTAAAACTAATTTTGGACTATTAAGTGGAAAACGGAAGACTGTGTGGGGGGGAGACGATGTAGCACTGACATGAAGAAAATACCAAAATAAAGCAAGTCACCATTCCATCGCCTCTTTACATTGGAACTGATTCACCCGACTCACTAAAACCACCACTTCTCGGCGTTTGGTAACACTTCCCCGCACTTTTCCCGGACCTCAGTGCCGGAACCCTGGGCCAACCAAACACCTACATCTCCCCTTACTGTCGAACAGTAAGGGCAGCTCGCTGATTGGTCCAGGCTCAACTCGCGAAAAATCGCGAGACAGACTTTCGCCTAACTCAAAACTTCAGACTATGCGACCCAATCACAGCACGCTACACCACCCCTGCCTCTAGCCAGCCTGTGATTGGATAGCGTTATAGTGAAAGTTGAACAATGGCTTCTCCATTGTTCGACGCTGCAGAAGACTATAAAAACTGTAGTTTTCTCAAAAGATTATCACCATCAGATATCATCGTGTTCTTATTAGAACACGATTATTCTGATTGTGCATACACATTCTACACTCAGACCCTCCCGAGGAGTATGAGTCGAAACATTATTTAGACGATTTCATCACTTTTTCTTTCCACCAGCCGTCAGATCTTATCCATAGAAAACTACTCACATATTCATCTTAAAACTACTCTTCTCATTTCCGACTTCCTTCGATCAACCATCAACTCGCCTCCCGTCAGGGAAATAGCTAAATAGAGGAAACCCGGCGAGCAACTACCTTCACCGCCTCCCGTAAGGGAAATTTAGTAGGGTAGTGGTTAACCGGCGGACCCCTGTGCTATATGGCAGGGAGGCGCAACAACCAGCATCGTCGGGCGGTACGGCGACTGCAACGAAAAGTTAGCCGTGAGTTGCGGAAATCTACGGCCCACAATTCTTTGTCACTATAGAACGGACCTTTTAAGGGCCAAGCTCCTGCATCGTGCCCGACGTGGCGAAGACCGACTCCGATATCCTCAATACCTCTTCCTTACTCTTACCCCATCCCCAACCTCCCATACTATGACCCTAGAGCACTGTATTATTTCTGTTTTTAAATTTTAATTGCAAATCTTTCACCATTCCCCGCAACAAAAATCCATCCCCGGCTAGACAGCCGACGTCCACAACCACCTACTTTGCACCTACACCTACCACCGACAGAGCAAGCTGACGTCAACCATTTGAGTCGAAAACTTTCCTTCCTTTTTTACTCCAATTAATTGTTTTTTATAAAGATTGTAATATTAAATAAGTTAAATAAGGATGTTAAACGCAGTCTGTAAAATCCAAACCACATTCAATTCGGGAAAACAATGTCAAATAATGTGAATGAGGTTTAAATAAAAATATATATATAATACATTTTGAAAATGCTCATAACGAGTGAGCCAAAAGTTACGCAACCCAATATATAATACTGTCTAAATTAAATACAATACTTGTAACCCGGAACATAACGTTTCGTACTACCAACATCAACATGTTGTATTCATATAGGTTCCCTCGTATTATACTTGACTGAATGTCAAGTAATAGCTGGTATGGATAAACGGGATCAAAGGCCAAAAGTGTGTTCAACTATACGAAAATGGAAAGTTTATGTTAACGTTTGTATAACTCGAAGAAGTGTTCCACGGCTCAATAAATGAATAAATTATTTATTATAATAAACATAGCGTTTATTTATTATGACTCTGGTTACGCGAATAGATGAACTATAAAATACGTTAACAAACAATGGTAGTAACTACTCAACTGATCACATGAATTATAAACTATTCACAACAGTGGAAATATTTAATTTTAATGGCATTGATAGAGTTGGTAACTTGTTTATATAAATAAAGTGATAAAACGTATTTCATTCTAACAAACTAGGCCTAACCTGTAACAATATCGGTGATATACAACTAAAGGCTGGTGCTATTTTCCCTCCATTTAGACCCAAGGGATCTTATTATCCAGCGAAACTGTAAATTTTGGCAATAGTAAAAAAGTATTTCTGATACAAATAATTAATCGGTAAATGTAGTGAACATTAGTAACATATACCGTTTACCGTATTATTATAAGTAGTCATTAGTGCAATAGCTACTGGCTTCTTGTTGCAACAAAACGGCAAATGTGTGGTACGGCTGCATACTTTATTATAAATCAGATATAAATAGCATTTCAATTTATGAATGATAAAGAGCTAAATGGTGACACTGGATATCTATAAACCACACAAAGATATTGTACAAAAATATTATAAAACAGATATTATAAATCCATTTATAGTACTGTCTATCCAAATAGCTTTATTTCAAATTTGAATACTTCATTTCGTAATTCTTTGAAAAAGACACATATTTCAATTAAAATGTAATGAAACAACAAACGTCTAATTCTAAAAGGAATGTACTAAAAATTAAGTACATAACAAGTAACCATGTAAAAGCAAATCAAATAAACTATAAAATCAAGGTACTGTGAATATACTCTAAATGAATGCAAAGAATCGGAACTAATTGAAAATAGTAGAGGGCAGGAGAAATAGGGGGTAGAGGCACTCATGTTGCTTCTAATCAGGCATTTGCTTTTGTTGAGTACCTTCTAAGAAGTTTGTACGAGCAAAAACTTGGAGTGCTTTTATTTGTTCGAGGCTTAGTTTACAAAAAAACTTCAAATTGTGTTTACATTTTCAATTAACTTTAAACTGTAGTGCTTGATGAAGTAGTTTCACTTATTTAAAAGTTGAGTTATTACGCAAAGTTGTATTGGAATTAAAATTTAGTTAATTTAATTGGCTAGGCCTATTTATTATGCCACATGTAAAATTATAGATAATATGTACTATCTGTATTGTAGAGTAAACCAATTTAATTACAACTATTCAATTTAATTTAAACCACCACATATTTGTAATTATAATAAATAACTAATTATTATATTGTAATATAAACTAATTTACACGTCTCTCCCCAGAAGTCACTTATAGTGAGTACGAAGTTGCAATCCCGAATGAACCTATCTGAATCTAGCCTTGAATAAAATTTCTCACTTTCAACTTACTTTTATAATAGGTCTCTCTAGATCAACTTTTGTTCGCTCGACCATGAAGTTATAATTAGAGTATTCTAGGAATAGGTTATCTTAATGTTATACTTTTATCTACTTATGTAAGAAAACAAATTTACTTCTCATTCGGTATGAATTGTTCAAAAATTTACCTGTATAATTTTTACCTATTTTTTGTCCTAAGCATATGTCCTATATGGTTTTGTTATGAGTGATTTTTTACTCTTCTAATATTCGTTTAAGAATTCATAATTTTCAAAGTACTCAATCCTTACTTCCATAATTTTATACTATTATACTTTGGGCAATAGAAGTATAGAAAAAGCGTAAGGATAAGGAAAAAATATAATGAATACTCAAAACGTATCAGTTTTATGACCAGAGAGCTTTCGTTTTCATTGCTGTTATTTCTTACATTTTTATTAAATAATTAGGTATGTAATAAAGATGAAATATTTGACTTAATTTCTTCAATGTGAGAAAATAAATATATTTTATCTCTATTAATATGGTCAAATAATATATATAATATTACGATTATTACTTATTTAGTGCTAAATGCAAATAAATAACCGATCCAAAAACAGTTATATACAACTTTAAACATTGTAATGCGTGTATGTGAGGTCTGGATAAGTGACAAAATCGGAGTGAAAGTCCTGATAATTTTAAACGTAAGATATAACCAGAAAGAAAGTTGAAGAATTTAATGTCTATATTCTAACATACAATACAGTCATATTTATGTTTTATGTACAGGTATTTATTTGTACGTCAGGAAAAAGTATGAATCAGTTATTTCTTTTATTTTAAAAATCAATTAATGATTATCGAAGAGTGAAGTTGATAGCTCCATTACGTACCTGGAGCATATTTCTCACTGAACAATATAATACATTTATATGAAGCAATGGCACGTCCAAATAACAGTATTTTATATATAGAAAAAAACTCGAACACAAGATCTCTCAAAAACTACGTTTTTTCAATCATTAACTGCATTATTTTTCACTGTAACAAATTGTTGTTCCAAGTTTTAAAAAAAAACTATGCTAAAACAGAGATTCGTCTAATTTTAAAAGAAAATAAATTTTAATTTTTACTAGTATTATTCTATTTTTTCTGTATAGAAATCTTTACTTGTCGACTTTGTTCTTATATTTTACTATTACATACACACTTTAATCCAAATTAGATAGTGAAAAATCGTGATGAGCATCCCTCAATTGTGGTGATATATTTTTGTTTAAACAAATTATTTATAAAGTGAATGAGTCAAAACTGTGTACAAGCATTTCGAAAAGATATAATAATTGAAAAAGTGAAATCCTACAAATAAGAATAATTAACGCCAATATACGTAATGAAGTTGACTTTTTATACAAAAATGAGCTACAGACAATTATGCAAGTTAATACGTTAGTATAACAATTTCAAGTATCTTCAGTTATGTCGTCTTACGTTAGCGGTATCACTTGATTATCGCATTAACTCGTTTAAGTAAATGATACCAAAACTATTCCCATCGCAGTTTGCTCAATGGAGCTATCCTGAGGATAATGATTACGTACTAAACTTGCCTTAAGCAATAATCGTATTTACCGTTTTCCATACATTATTTCAAATATAAAAAAATCATTATTAATTTATTTTGTTATTTTGTGTAATTATTCTAAATTTTATGTAGGCTATACTCTTATTACGATTTTTCTCCAATCAAAATATGAAAATCTGATTAAATTTGCTTTCGCCTAATTTTTTACATGTTTTCGTTTCGACCAATAACATGCGACATTTTGGAAAACTTTAATATTTAAAATAGTCGATTTTTATAAAATAGCAATTTTCCCTCTTTACGTTAATTTTCATCATTAATAATTCTCAATTTTTTGAAGGTAAAATCAGAGTCATACATAAAACTTTAATACAAATACATTGACAACCATGTAGAGTTCAACCGGTTTACAGAAGGATAAAGCAGACGGACTTTAGTTTCCACCATTATCTTTTTGACCGACTCTGAATTTCTTGAAATGGATATTTCTAAAGCCATTGTTTTATATATATTCAACGATGTTAATCTCATATGAATATATCTGAATTATGTATAGACCAATTTATTGAACACTCATAATAAACGATTATGGATATCAAAGTAGATTTTTACATAAACAAAATAAAGCTGAATTATTGCGATAATACATTGCAGGCAATCACGTTCCGCTTCTGTCAAAAGCATTGGTTAAATACATCAGTAAAAATTGATTAAAGATGAAATTATTCCACTCGAAACTCACGTCAATCAAAGTAGGCTAGGCATGAATTTCGTTCTTTTCTTTTGTCGTTTTTGTTTCGTTACATTGTTCAATTAGTTCCCACAAATTAACACGTCCGCTGATAAAAACGGTTAGGCTTTGCAACGCGTGTGGTTTCTTGGGGACAAACTAATTGAATTACACTAGAATTAAAGTTAGGCTAAACTAAGACACCAAAACTGCAGGAAAACATGCTTACCCTTTCCATATAGTCTTAATTTCCTAATCTCTTATCCTTAGACCAACCATCACTCAAGGTAACCACCTCTAAGCTATTTATAATGAACTAAAAGTAGTAAATTTATTTACTGAAAGGTATCGTACTGACAACTCAAATTAAAACGTCTGTGAAGGAGGTCTTATGTCCAATTCTATCTCACCAATTTATATTTATATTTCCGCGGAATGATACATTGTTGACCTTCCTGTGATCACCTAAGAACGCATTTTCCTTAACTTAGCTCAACACAATAATTTAGACAAAACCGGTAATTAAATTAAAACGGGGACTGGATACCAGTCCATTCCAGCTGTTGTCGCACAACATACGGCTCCTTAAAACCAATTTCATACGTCATAACCCTGCAGCCAACTGATTGAAAAGCCAACCTCGTAGATAATACGGCCGGTTATCCTGATTACAATTAAGATTGTAATCTGGACCACAACCACGATACGAACCCAAGGACTGTTCGTCAGAAACCGTCACAACGTCATGAAATATATTTTCTGTTGAAATTAACTAGAAATGGCGAAGTGGATACATTTATTCTCGCATAACAACACATACAAATAAATCTAAAGTAAACATCTCATCAAGCCTCACTAAATAATTACTAATAATCAGTAAAAACGTTTAAATATATTAATGATGTTGGTTTATAAGACGGCGAGTTTAAATATTACCTTCAGCAATATCACCAGTCTTCGTGTTCTCATTACAACTATGTATGGCAATTTGTTTTTTGAAAAATCATATTGGAAATTTGTTATTTGCTGTGAAAGTTTAAATTTTACAATATGTGTTTATTTCTAACTTTACATTCGCGAACTATATATCTAAATAATATAGTTATCATTTTATCGATTTTGAGGTTGGTGCAATGAACTAATATCTTTACCATAATATATATATATATATATATATATATATATATATATATATATATATATATATATGAACTCGTGTTAAAAATTGGCACAAATTTTACTTTCGAAAAACATTGCAATAATTATATTAACAGTATGAATTTTGTCACCAAATTCATAGCTGGAGTCATAAGCGATAGAGTATTATTGAAAAGAACACTTAAGGTTTTCTTATACACAAATATGTGGTGGAGAAGCCCTTCTGATCCTAACTTTGTCTCTGAAGATTAGCTAATAAATAAATAAAATATTTTCAAAAGTATTAAATTGATTTAGATCATTTATGGCTAGGGAACTATAAATATAGAAAAATATTAAGTGAGAGAGAGTTTTTGTTTAAATTACACAGTATTACAGTATATACTTTAGTGTAAAAACCGACTGTCTATATATTATATTCTTAATATATTTAAATCTTAGTTAACCTACTAACCGAATTTCCGCTATAACTTTGATTAATAAGTACACTTTAGAAACAGATTTTTTTAAATGTTATTGCATGATGATAATAATCACTGTACTATTATTATTTATAAATTATAAAATCAAAACAACAGCTTGATCAATAGATGGTCAACTGGGTTGTGGAACAAAAGATATTATACAATGCAGAATTATAACATAAAAATAATATTCCAAACTAAAATATTTCGTAAATTAAATCTTAGCACGTACCTACTAGCTAAGATCGTGGATTAAAATAAATACTAAATATTAAAAATAATAATATTATTGTCGGTAACTGTTGTTACTCATTGAACAATAGTTATAGGAAACAAACTATAAATAAACAGTAGGTGATATATTAATTTTTAATGATGATTTAAATATTTTCAACTGAAGCTATAATGATTATTTAATTCTTTGATGGTATACAAAAATTATAAATATTATATTTATAATATTATTAAAAAAACAAATATTATAAATATTTTCACTAAAAATACAAAACATCGAATAAATGTCTAGCGTTTATTTTCCAAAAATATGAAGTTAAAAATATATGTACAGTATATCTACGCTTCAATAAAAAATATAAATTGCATAGTCTGAATACAAGTGTAATATTGTTTAACGCACCCCTCTATATTGATCCCATGCCTCTATGTTTATGGTGGGTAACATAACTGTTATTCCAGATATAAAGGTTACAAAAACCACTAGTGCCTTCACACCCATCAGCAGTCAAGTATAAAATATGTTCACTTAAATATTGCAAAAGCACTACGAAGTAAAACCACAACCATTCAAATTCACTTAAAATTTATATTTAATATTAAATATAAATGATGTATAGCTAAAGTTGAGTCCGCCACAAGAAGTGAATTGGTTTCTTGAGTTTATATATATATATATATATATATATATATATATATATATCAAAGACGTAAGTTAAGAACAATAAGTTAATAGACTAGCCAACACGTATGAACAATTTTGGACTCGGCCAAAATTTTATTTTTAATTATTAAAGAATGTAGCTACTAACGATAATTGTCTGCACATATGGTACATTTTGGAATACAAGTTACAACATTTTAACCAATTCTTTATTTTTCAATTTTATTTTATTTAAAAAAGTTTACTTCTTTTTCAAAATATTTTAAGATATTGCTATGAAACGACACCAATATTAAAAAATTTTCAATAAAAATTAGATACAAACCAATACTAATGTGTAAAGAATATAACCAAGTCTTAATAAATTTAATTATCTATTCTTATTCTTTATTCTTGCTATAGTTTCTGCAGTTAATGTTTCTAACTAATTTAAAGGTGTAAATTTAGCTGTAAATCTTATTTATTTTCTCCACTCCTGAAATAAAAAAAAAGAAGATAATAATAATGAAAAAAATATTCTAAAATACTGTAACACTTTTATTGTGTGCACTGTTAATAAACTCTCACCTAAAATAAGAATCTAGCTTCGCAATTTATCAAATACTTTCAAAAATTAAACTTTTGTTTTTGTCAAAGCGTCATTAGTATATCACAATTACATTCTTGTAAAGTAAAAGAGCTTAGAAAAATGAAAAAAAAAAAAAAAAAATAGCTAATAATTTCTCTATAGTATCAAAGTTGAACAATATACATATATATATATATATATATATATATATATATATATATATATATATATATATTGTAACGTTGAGAAGCCCTAAGTAAAAGCTTTGTCCAATTCAAAATGTTTAAACCTTGTCAGTTAGAAATAAATGTCAAACATAAACGTCACTCCAACACATAATAAATTTTGTTAAAGGATTTCTAAGGAAACAATACTTCGAAACTACAAAATTATTGAAAGGGCGAGGGCAGCGTGACAAATTAAATAGGAAGAGTTGAGTTATGTAATGTGACAACATGGGAAATTAGAAAGTTTGTGTACGCCCAAGTTAACAAAAGAAAAAGAGACAAAAAACTAGGCAGAGGTACGTTGAACTCAGCTAAGAAACAAGAATTAACGAACTTTGAAAGACGGTTAGAGTTTGAAAAATCAAATCCAACCAACCAAAAAGAAGCGTCATCCAGAAATAAGCGAAGAAGGGGTAAAACGGGAAAACTCTGCGTAAGAATTCAAAAATCAGAAAAAGCAGTGAAGAACGAGCGTCGCAAGGGAGAGGAACTAGGAACAGGGCGAAGTTCGCCAAATCGTCGTAAAGTTGAAGAAAAGTTTTAAGTCATCGAATTATATTAAAATCATCGTAAAGTTAAAGAAGAGTTTTGATTAATTGACCAAGAATTCAAGCAACAGAGTGAGGTAGTTCAAGCTTCGAGATCGTCAAAGTGCCTATAAATTGGATTAAGTTTCTTGTGATATCTGCCATAAGTTCGAGGGATCATCTCACCTGTAAAAACTCCAAGAAGACATCATTCCATGCTACTGAACCACGATAAGTTATCTGATTAGTTATTGTAGTTCTTTACTTCAGGTTACCAAAGAAACCACGCCCCACTTTAAATAAAATCTGAGCTAGGCCGAGAGCCATTTAAACTTAAATTTTCAAAGAGCAATCAAAGTAACTTCATTATATAATTGGTAAATTATACCTGGCGCCCAACAAATCAATAAAACAATTGAGAATTAAAATATAAAGACTAAATTAAAATTACAATTAATGATACGATTTTGATGCACCTAATAATAATAATAAAATTGCTATGTTCTAGAATTAAGTATTTCATTGTGTTATAAATGTTTATGTCTAGTTTAAGTTGAATGGATGAGATTTAGTGATAAGATGAATAAATTTGAATACTCATATGTGCATCAATTAATTTGAAGATTTAATTAATTCAACTGTTATATATTGGCACCCAACTTTAGGTGCAAATTGTATTTTAAAGAATAAATAATTTAAATATGATAACGTAGTTGTGTTTTAATCAAAGTAATTAATTAAAAATAAATAATAAAGGTTATAATTGGCGTCCAACTCGTGGTTTAATTAAAATTAAAATTTAGTTCACGTGGTGTAACCTGAAGGTAGCATTATAAGATAAGAGACAGAAAGACTATTAGATATAATTAATTTAATGTTAAGACGTAGTAATAGGATAAAAAATTATAAAAAGATGGCAAATAACCAAATAACAATGGGGTTTGATGAGGAGATTAATAATCAAATGGGGATAGAATCAGAAATGGATAGAGCTATAGGGATTAATAATAGTGAAAGTAATACTAATGAGGGTAATAATTCAGGGGAGAGTGAAAATTTAAAGGTGTATGGGACCCCAACGGTAGGATTAAACGAATTAATCGAAATCCTTAATAAAAAATTTGATGAAAGTAATAAAAATGCGGAAATCCTAAAAACAAGCATCGATAAAAAATTTGAAGAAAGTAGTAAAAATGCGGAAGCCCTTAATAAAAAGAATTTCGAAGAAATTAATAAAAATGCGGAAATTCTAAAAGCAAGGCTCGATAAAAAATTCGCAGAACAAAATAAAAAGCTCGAGGAAAATAATAAAAAATTAGAAGAACTTAGTGGCAATGTTAGTCAAAATGCGGAGACAATGGACCGAAAATTTAATGAATTTGCGGAGAGATTCGAGAACAAGCTCGAAGAAATTAAATTAAGATCGGATACCACAGCCGAGACAATTAGGACGGAAATGAATGATAAATTAAATAAAATTGAAGAAAATTTCACCGATAAATTAGGTAATAAGTGCGAAGATTTAAGAGAAAATTTAAAAGAAATTGCAAGTAAAGTCGTGGAAGTAGAAAAGGATGTGCAAGAGAGCATTAAAGAAATCGAAATCACCGTAAACAAAAATTTAACTGAAAATCAAATTAACGTAGACGCTCAGATTGATAAGGTAAAGGAAAGTCAAGCTAGATCTAATAATAAAATTCTAGAAATCGAATCACAATGCCAAGAAAATTCACAAAAAATTAACCAATATCAGAAACAAACGGACGAAATGAAAAATAAAGTGACAGAAGTAGATGAAAGATTAAGTAATTTAAAAACAAGGGATGGTATCATAATAAGGGAACCAGAGATAAGGGATATTAGTTTTACAGGAAAAGAAAGATTCCCAATGCAATTTTTAAGGATCATAAAAGAAGTTAGCGTTAGTTACACACATCAAGGGAACATGTATTGGTTAGATAGATATTTAAAAGATGAAGCATGTGTATGGTGGTTTCTACACCGTAGGGAAGTTAAAAACTTCGAAGATTTTGAAAAAATATTTATGGATAAATATTTTAACGAAATGATACAAGCAAACATCCGAGACAGGTTGGAATTCGGAAAGTTTAAAGGAAAAATTGGGGATGAAGCTATCACATATGTGGAGAACATGATGTTGGAATGTTCAGAGTTAGAACCGCCGATTTTAGAAGCCCAGTTAGTCCAAAAAATCGCTAAGCACTTTCACCCAACTACACTAATTGCTGTTATCACCAGGGGTGTGAAAACAAAGCAGGAATTTGTAAAACTATTGATGGAATTCCGACAGGCAGATGTACGACACATTAATAGTTACGAAGAAAAAAATGGTAATTATAAGGCATCCTATCCACGCGACGAGAGAGAGGGAGAAGTTGTAAACAGGCCTTGGGGACAAATGAATGGGTACAACAGTAGACATTTACCGTTACGTCAGAATAGGGATGTTTACAGAAAACCAGATGTGCGTGCCGACATAAAAAATGGACCAGGGAACCGTTGGGAAGGTCAACAACCTGCAGACAGGGACGGAAGAGGGCAAAAGTGAAAGTTGGAATGGAATGTAGACCTAGCGGATAAGAACAAGGCAACCATAAATACCTTATTCACCGATTTAAAAGATTATTTAGAGGACAATCACGACACAAGCGATATAATTAATGACATTAATAAATGTCCAGAAATTAAGTTAGTTTTTAATGAGTGTGTACAGGTCAGAGCGTTAATCGATACAGGTTGTGAGGTAAATTCGATATCTGAATCTTTCTACAACACAAATAAATTAAATTTAGGAGTTTTTGAAGAATTACCGGTAGCAGGAGTAAAAGTTATTGGAGCATTAGGTCTGCGTTCCAAAAGTGTTAAAAAACAAATTTTCATTAAAGTTAAGTTAGGAACAGAATTAATCGCCGTGCATTTTATAATAGTACCAGAACTAATTCGAGATTGTATACTTGGGTTAGAGTTTTTATCAAGAAATCATGCAATCGTCAATTTTATTAATAATAAGTTAGAAATAGGAAATAAATTAAACTATGGAGTTGGTAGAAAGGAAATTAAATTCGAGGATTCGTCAGAAGTTAATATTGAAAGTTTGAATAATTGCCTACAAATTGAAGAGGATAAATATGAATTTGATATAAACAAAATAAGCAATTTGGAACATGTACCACTTGAGAATAGGCAGCGGTTATACAGCATATTTAATAAATATAAAACAGTTTTCAGCAAAAAACCAGGATTAATTTCAACTTATTACCATAAATTTCAAGTAACTGATAGAACACCATACTGTCAGAGGAGTTGGCCAGTGGCAACTAAGTTTAGAGAAGCCGTTGATGCAGAGATTCAGAGAATGCTAAGTTATGGGATCATCGAGAGAGCAAACAGCGCATACATTAATCCTATAGTACCTGTATGTAAGAAAGATGGGAGCGTAAGGATCTGTTTAGACGCCAGGACTATAAATGCGAGAACCATACCGGATTACGAAGGGATTCGACCAATCCAAGAGTTATTGACAATCGGTAAGAAGATCAGTTGGATGAGTAGTTTAGACCTAACTAGCAGTTTTTGGCAAATCCCGTTGCACGAAGATTGCAAGGATTTCACGGCATTTCTGTACAAAGGATTGTGCTACAGGTACAAAACCGTTCCGTTTGGGTTGAGCACAAGCTTAGCAAGTTTAACGCGAGGTTTGGACTCAATTCTGACGGAAGAAGTTAAAAGGAATTTAATTATGTATGTGGACGACTGTTTATGTATTTCGCAAAACTGGGAAGATCATGTGGACCAATTAGAAAAAATATTAAAGGTATTTCAAGACGCCAACTTAACAGTAAATTTTGAGAAATCTATGTTCTGCAGGAAAGAAATAGATTATCTAGGTTTTGTTATCACCACAGATGGTATCAAACCGCAAGAGCAAAAAATGATGGCAATTCAAAATTTTCCGCGTCCTAAGACACCAAAACAATTAAAAAGCTTTTTAGGATTAACAAATTTCTACCACCGGTTTTCAAAAAATTACGCACAAACAACAGCTCCATTACAAGGACTACTGAAGAAAGGAACAAAATTTAAATGGACAAATAGTATTAACCAGAGTTTTTTAGCTGTAAAGGAGGAATTTATTGAGGCTGTAACGTTAAAGCACCCAAATATGGAAAAGATGTTTTACTTACAGACAGATGCGTCCGATATTGCGTCAGGAGCACAACTGTACCAACTCGATGACCAGAATAACATTGCTGTAGTAGGATTTACAAGCAGAACATTTAAAGGGGCTGAGAGATTTTATAGCACTGCCGAAAAAGAATTGTATAGTGTAGTATTAGGATTAAGGAAATTTAGGAATTATTTATTAGGGAGAAAAATAACCGTTATAACTGACAATAAGGCGATCACTTTCATTAACCAATGCAAACTACTTAACGCTAGAATGACGAGGTGGATCTTATTAATTCAGGAGTATAACATCCAAATTCGACACTGCAAGGGAAAAGAAAATATTGTTGCAGATACATTGAGCAGATTCCCAGAGGATGGAGAATGTTCACAAGAAAATGGGGAGGACCGACTTGTACAAATCCAATTAGTGTTACAGAAGTTTAATCCAGAAGTGGGCGAACAGTTACAAAATATAGAAGTTTTACAGAAGAAGGATACAAAATTTAGGAATATAGTAGGTAAATTAGAAGAAAATGATCCAAAAATTTTAGAATGTTATAAATTGTTTGAAAAAAAATTATTTCGCAAGGAAAGAGGAATGTGGAAATTAATGATTCCAGAAAAATTCATTGAAGTATTAATTAAGGAAATTCATGAAATTTGCGGACATATAGGAATAAGCAAATGTTACCATAATTTTAAGGAAGATTTCACGGGAGACAAAGTCGCTAAAAAGGTCAGGGATATAATAATTAAATGTTTACGATGTCAAAAATGTAAACATGACAACAAAGGTAGAAACGCAGAACTTACGCCTATTATACCAAAAGGTAAGGGTGAACTAGTGTGTGTAGACTATTACGGACCATTGCCTCGGTCAGTCTACGGGTCAAGGTACATCTTAGTAGTGATTGACGCATTTTCTAAATACACAAAATTGTATAAGGTAAAAAACACAACAACCGTAACAACATTAAATCAAATCAGGAAATACATTAAAGAAGTCCAATTACCAAAATACATACTTTCGGATAATGGTACACAATTTACATCCAAAAAATGGACAGAAGGGTTACAAGAACTGGGAATTAGACAAAGAACCGTTGCAATACGAAATCCACAAAGCAACTTGGCGGAGAGAGTAATGCGAAATCTAGGTCAACTTTTCAGGATCCTGTTACCTGACAATCACCAAGAATGGGGAAGGCTACTTGAAACTGTGGAAAGTTTCATGAACGAATCATACCATGATACAATTGAGTCAACACCATTAGAAGTACAATTTAATACACGTCCGACACGAATTTGGAAAAAATATTTAATTAATCCAGGCAACACAGAAACAAACGACATTGACCACGGAGAAATATACTTACGAATTAAAAATAAAAGGGAAAAATTCGCTAAGAAGTTCAATGAACTGCATCCACCAACCGAATATCAGATAAATGATTTAGTACTAGTAAGAGCTTGTATTCCGTCAAGCACAATTGAAAAACGATATCACAAGTTCTGTGAACTATATGAAGGACCATACACCGTAATCTCTAAGATAGGAAAAACTACTTATAAGTTAGCTAGTATTAAAAATAATAAAACTCACATCCGAGGTATATTTAATTGTAGATTATTAAAAAGGTTTCATAATTAATTAGAGAGTTAAGTAAACAAAAATAAATGAATTTAACTGTAAAATAAAATGTAAACAAACACATGTCCTACAGTTGAAGAGGGTCAAGGGAACAATGTTAATTGGGGTTTACAAGAAGGGTTTGTTGACGTGGGATTCTAGACAATGCCATTGTTAAGAAAAAAGGTTGACCGCAGTTTAGGTCATAAAGTCATTTAAAGGGACAGTAATTCTAGTGGGTTTTTAAATGAGAGTAAGAGTAGGTCATAAAGTCATTTAAAGGGACAGTAATTCTAATGGGTTTTTAAATGAGAGTAAGAGTAGGTCATAGTCCATGTTACGATATGTATATGTGTATTATTAAAATAAGTTTAGTGTAAAGGTGTATCAAAAGCAAATTTTATCATTAATTATGCAATTAACATAAAATTTCTTGGGACTTATGTAACGTTGAGAAGCCCTAAGTAAAAGCTTTGTCCAATTCAAAATGTTTAAACCTTGTCAGTTAGAAATAAATGTCAAACATAAACGTCACTCCAACACATAATAAATTTTGTTAAAGGATTTCTAAGGAAACAATACTTCGAAACTACAAAATTATTGAAAGGGCGAGGGCAGCGTGACAAATTAAATAGGAAGAGTTGAGTTATGTAATGTGACAACATGGGAAATTAGAAAGTTTGTGTACGCCCAAGTTAACAAAAGAAAAAGAGACAAAAAACTAGGCAGAGGTACGTTGAACTCAGCTAAGAAACAAGAATTAACGAACTTTGAAAGACGGTTAGAGTTTGAAAAATCAAATCCAACCAACCAAAAAGAAGCGTCATCCAGAAATAAGCGAAGAAGGGGTAAAACGGGAAAACTCTGCGTAAGAATTCAAAAATCAGAAAAAGCAGTGAAGAACGAGCGTCGCAAGGGAGAGGAACTAGGAACAGGGCGAAGTTCGCCAAATCGTCGTAAAGTTGAAGAAAAGTTTTAAGTCATCGAATTATATTAAAATCATCGTAAAGTTAAAGAAGAGTTTTGATTAATTGACCAAGAATTCAAGCAACAGAGTGAGGTAGTTCAAGCTTCGAGATCGTCAAAGTGCCTATAAATTGGATTAAGTTTCTTGTGATATCTGCCATAAGTTCGAGGGATCATCTCACCTGTAAAAACTCCAAGAAGACATCATTCCATGCTACTGAACCACGATAAGTTATCTGATTAGTTATTGTAGTTCTTTACTTCAGGTTACCAAAGAAACCACGCCCCACTTTAAATAAAATCTGAGCTAGGCCGAGAGCCATTTAAACTTAAATTTTCAAAGAGCAATCAAAGTAACTTCATTATATAATTGGTAAATTATACCTGGCGCCCAACAAATCAATAAAACAATTGAGAATTAAAATATAAAGACTAAATTAAAATTACAATTAATGATACGATTTTGATGCACCTAATAATAATAATAAAATTGCTATGTTCTAGAATTAAGTATTTCATTGTGTTATAAATGTTTATGTCTAGTTTAAGTTGAATGGATGAGATTTAGTGATAAGATGAATAAATTTGAATACTCATATGTGCATCAATTAATTTGAAGATTTAATTAATTCAACTGTTATATATTGGCACCCAACTTTAGGTGCAAATTGTATTTTAAAGAATAAATAATTTAAATATGATAACGTAGTTGTGTTTTAATCAAAGTAATTAATTAAAAATAAATAATAAAGGTTATAATATATATATATATAAGTAGTAATTAGTTGTTAGAAGTTCAAGTGTTGACTTAATATGAGGTTTTTTCGATATATGAGATTTTACAATGAAATAATGTTTACAACGAAATGAGGTATTCTGCGAATTATATGATAAATAATGTTCTACGAATATTTATGAAGAAGGACGTTAGGATAATTTTATGATTAATTTACTACGAGTTTTAAGATGAAGTTATGCGTTTTATGAAAGGCTTAAGAAGGGCATTTTTAAGATGATACTGTAGTTTAATGTTTTGAGTAAGGTTAGTTTGAAACCACACATAGTTTTTTCGAAAGGAGAGAGATTTATTTTGCATTTGAAATAGTTATAATTGTAAAAGTATGGGTGAAATATAATGAAATATATAATTGACCTAGCAATAAACTTTAACATTGAATAAAGTAAGTGAAAGGACGGATCTTTGTTTATATAAAAGAATTTTGAAAATAAAGTAAAGATGAATGGGGGAAAATAAATAAATAATTATACTGGAAAAAATGGGGCAATAGGAATAAATAAATAAGTTTAATAAAATAAAAGTGGAAATACCTATAATAATTTTCATTAAAGAATAATTTTATTTAAAAAAAAAAAATTATGATTGAAAATATTTTGTTATAAAATAGCATATAAAAAGATGTAAAATGAATACTAATTTAGGTTTGTAAATATTCTAAAATTGTTTATGAAATAGTATAATTTATAGGTAGTATTATATCCAATTTGCTCGTTATAGTAAAATGTCCTGGTTTGGAAGGTTTGGTAAATCATGAAATAGGGATCCAGTCTCCAAACTGTCTCATAAACAACGTGGGTGTTGTTGAATGATAGTTAGATAAACAAAGATAAGACAGTCTTAAGTTGCAAAGAGTGCTGACCCGCATAAACAAACTCAAGATTTCAATACTGGATATTGACAAAGGCTTATTTTGTACCCTTTCTAAGCAAGACTTATGTGACTACTGGAAATATTTATATGCTATGTTACTGGATATGGACCTTCATATTATGTATGATTAATTTAACTAAGAATAATTTATGCTCCTTTTCTTAGTATGTAAATAAAATAGAACATAATTAATTGTAAGAAACAATGCTATTTGCTATTAGGTATACATAAAACACTACCTAGTGTTATATATGATAATCTGAATTATAAATAGTTTATTGACTTAGACCAAATACTTTCGACAGAAATATACATTCATGCTGATTTCATTCATGCTTTGATCTTTTTTAAATAATTGATAAGATGATAGGTTAGGAAATTGAATATTATGTTACGTTATTTCTACTTTTGTACTTCGAGTTATTACTAATAGAGAGTCATATTAAGGATTGATGTCGTATTTAATGATTTTGAAATAATTCAAATTATGGAGGAAATTTCAATAGTATGATGGGATAGAGTACTATCCCATCATACAATTGTTGGTTTTGGAGTGATGATAAGTCATCAGGAAGATTAAATGTGCGTCATGAACTTGTTGAGATTTAAAGAAATGTTATTATTACGGGAGATCTCTTAAATATTGTTAATACGTTGTACTTTGTTAATTTTATGAATAAATAATAATCTTTGAATCACTACCTTTTTATAATTGCATTCATTCTAATAGATTGATACCGGTGTCATCATGTTTACTTTGACACAGGGTGACCAGAGGAAAACTTTTACAAGGGGGGCACTTGGACTAAAAAAAGAGAACATTTATACAAAAAAGAGGACAATGTTAAATACATTTTAAAATATCCTTTTATTCGTAGTATTTTCATACAAAAAGTATTAAAAATATATGTTTATTTTGTAGAATACATATTTAGTATTCTTATAACTAACGAGAAAAAAAAATTAACTCTGCTTTCTTAAATATTATATACCAATTATACCTTAAAATAATGAAGCAGTTTGCTTAACTCCTCCCGAAATACATACATTTGTAATAAACAAATTATAGAACATGATTCCTGTAAGTGGTAAACATATTTTATATTCAAAGTATACAAAAAGTTCAAATTTCAATAAAAGTTCGTAGAGTTCTTTTTCTTATTTAATGAACTAATAGAAAATGGCTGGTTCTACTTATATATTATGACTTTCCATCGAAAGTTTATTTTTACTCAAACTCTTTGGAAAAATATTTTTCTGATTTCTTTACAAAAGTCCTGTTATTACATTTTACATGATTTTTCTTTATTTTATTAATAAAGCTATTAGTCTCACCTCTTAAAGTGAAAAGTTCAATTTACTTAATTGTCCATGTTAAAATTATAAAACTCAATTTTACGCTCATATGAATGCGTAATTTTCATTGATTTTACTTTAAAGTTCAATTTAAAAAAATATATTTAGTACTGAATACACAATGGGCATTGACCGTCGCTCTGGAAGATCAAGCGACCAGATTATGATGGAGTTCGAGAGTTCTTAATTCAAAACTGCTCTTCTCGGATCGTGACGCTTGTTACGTTGCTTCCCTGATGGAAGCTGTAGGATGTGCTTCGAAGGAAGCCATAATATCGATCTCAATATCTTCCGTAACAATTCGAGTCTGGGATTAACTTTTTTTTCCGAAATAACCAGCCGTCCGTAAATTTTTAACTAATCTATTAAATAATTTATGATGAGGTGGATGTCTATCGGGGTAAAGATGTATTTACATATTTATAGATAATGTGGAATTTCGATTACTAAAAAATAAATTTCCAGCATATCCACTTTTTCATTATTATCGAACTGCATTATTAAAATAAAAATTTAACAAAGGGTTGATAGTTAATCAATTAAAAAAGAATAAAAGAATATAAAAAAATAATATTTTTGAAACACCTTAAATCACTACTGAATGATGGCGGAATAGAAATGCTACACATGTAGTGTTAAATTAAAGCAGTTTTCCAACAATGTAAAATAGCAGCTGATTGATAAATATACTACATAACAGCTGTTACCCAATATGTTACGTTAATTTTCAATAATATCATATGGTGGTAATATTTTTTGTTTTCATACATGACAACTCCGTAACGGCTGCGTTTAGAAAAAAATACCAAAGAACAAAAAGTGTCCTAAAATAAAAGTTCTACAACACAATTTAATAAAAATTTAGTGTTTGTATTTAAAACTTAAAAGATATGGTTTCCCTCTCTCTCATATATCACATTACATCATCACAATATTAAAGCTTTGCCCTCATGCTAAGATTTACAGGCGAGTTTAAAATCATTCAGCACATCCCATTTAGAGGCAACAATCAGTAAAAAATTGTTCTCCTTTAACTCTGAATGTACCTCGTTATATGAACGCAACTTATAGCAAGTATAAATAAAACATTATTCTTTTTATATCTGAAAAACGAGCAGATTGCCCGAGATTGTAACCTTACCTCTTACAACTTTCATGCTACAATGTTAAAAGGTACTTAGTATCTTGGGTTAGATAGGCTTGCTTGCACGTGAAGTTTAGTGTTGATCCTATGTCTATAGGATATACAATATCTTGAATTACTGAACTTGGTTATTTTTACAGAGGAATTTATGTAAATAAACCTTTAATACAATATCTTGATATTTAAAGACTTCGGCTTCTCTATGAACTAAGTACATTCTATAATGCATTAAGATATACAGCAAATATTAATAATTTTAATTTAAATATGTATAATGTCATGATGGAGAGTGCGAAGTACTATTTTTAATAGTAGTACTGCAATATAATAGTTTCATCAAAGAATATAGAGTTTTGATCTCTAATCCAAGTTTTTTTTTTTTTTTTTACCAAAAGTCGAGTCAGAAGATGTCCGACTTCAACTGGTATAATGCATGAAAGCAATATTCTTTGCTTGACAATTTACAACTGTGTTAATAACCAGCTACTAACTTGCTTTATGCTGAATCACGATCTCAGCACGTTGAAGAGTTCATAGAATGCATTACAGAATACTACTTAATAAAATTTTTAAAAAACATTTGAGTGTGTATTTAATTATTATCCTTTTATAATAACAGTTAGAACTATATATTATTTCAAAACATGACACCATGTACTAGAGTGTACGTCAGAATGGCATAAAGAAGACTTTGTTTCTACCCGTACAACCATATATAGTTTTTCATCATTAAATATTTTAGATTTTGTTATTGCTGTGTTATATGAACTATACACTTCCATATTAAAAAAAAAAATCATTTATATGTTATAGAATAAACGTTTTTAGTTTACTTACCTAAAAGTTTTATAACTTTTGTTTTTTACGGTTCTAAAAATTACAGCGTAATATAAGCCATTAAATAACAACATGCAATCAAAAATAAATAAAACTAGTTATAATTACTGTTTTAATTAACATTATGAAGATATTATAAACTTCTCCTTTCACATTGTACTTTATATATTTTGTTTAATTGAATAAATAGTTAAAAGATTAAACAAGAACACATTGGCAGAGTTCTAATATTTTTAATACTTAATTTGTAAAAATAAAAATAATAATTAAAACACATGGCTTTGGTAAATCTAATTAGAGGGTGAAATACATTTTACATTTTAAAAACTTTGAAATTGAATTATGAGAAAGAAATGTCTGGAGAAGAGAGTGTAATTAAAAATTACGTTGGAGTTAAAGAGGTAAAGGAAGGGGAGATTTAGTATTTATGTTATATTTAATTAGCAATTAAAGTATAAGGTACTTTGAAATACATTAACCTTGGAAGGTAAACAGTAGATAAAACAACAAAGAATTTAAAAAAATACAATAAGTATTTAAAACTCTTTTTTGGATTAAATATTTACCATAATTACTTCTAACTTAATTGCCTGTTTTAAACACCTGATATTATAATGATAAATTAAATAATAATAACATTTCTTCACATTATTTACTCGTATAAACATTATTTTGTTCTCTCGTTGGTAATTTTTGTTGTAAATTTCTCTTCCCTCATTTTTGGTTTCTTTACAAGGTGTAGGAAATAGATCTATTGTTGATTTTTACTGGATTTTCTCTAATGAGTTGTACACATGTTTATAAGTAACAATAAGGATTTAAAACGATATTTTTATATTGAAGCATTAGTTACTAAAGGTTTTTTTCAAAATAAAAATATGCTTCTGGATTTTGTTAACTATACAATTTAAAGCGAACGAAACAAAAATCTATTAAAATAACAATTTTCTAATGAATATCTCCTTCTCTCTTTGGAGATATTAGATATTGTTATAAAAATAACTAATTCATAAAAAGGCTCTATTGCTTCTATAAAAAAGAAACAAAAATACTTAACAATTTATAATAACGAAAAAAAAATGTTTTTAAGGATATCGTTTTAGTAAATTCTTTTGCTTATATAACGTATAATAATACAAAATATTCAATATCAACACCAAATAGTTGTGTGGTAAAAATTAACTACATAAAAGCATATAAGACACATTCACCAAGGAAATTACTGCAAACTTTAAAGTATATCAAGAGTCTTCTATCTTATAATAGTCAAAATTAGTAAATACTAAATTATTATTTGTAAGCTTGTGTTTATTGACATATTTCTAAGTCAAACTAGTAGACAGTAATGCTTCAGTTATAATCTTTATACAAACAATGCTTATTTTCAACATATGAGTAAAGTGTTCTCACTGTAATTATAATCTAAAGATAAAGAGATAGTGCATGACCAAATGTGACAGCGTTACTAAGTTTACGAATCTTGCAAAGCTATAAAATTATTTTCTATCTAAATTAAAGTTGTGAGAGAATGAAATTTATAGCCTAAATCCTCGTATTCTATTTGGTTGTTGTTTAAAGGAAAAATCCTCCATGGAATTGCTTTAAAAAGCAAGTAACGAGCACAAACCCGAAAATCCTTACCCCAAATACACTAATATCTATACGATCGGAAGAGAAAAGATGTGGTCAAGAGGAATTTAAAACAAGACTAGAAGGGGAGAGGTGTATTTAGGATTTGGCACACCTGTTTTTACAATAAGCAAGCCTGTGATTGAAATTTCTTATGTAATTACTGCGTCACCACAATTCGAAAAATATTTGGTCAACTTGTGAATATCAGACGTGTCAGTTAGATTTTGGGTCTTGAGGACTTTCACATGGTAACTTTATATATATTATAACAAAGACACTTCTGGCTTTTTAAATGCAATTGATTTTTATTATTGTTACAATCTCTTTCGTTTCTATTATTATAATAATTTTTCACAATTAATTTAAATTTAATTTTGATTTGCTAAGGATTCACTTATTTAATTACAGCAATAGTCTAATTCCAATGTAACAAATGAAATAACTGGCATATTTCTTAACCTAAACAAATACCTAAAATATATCACAATGACAATTAAACACAATCTAATAAGATTATACAATGCTTCCTTAACAATTAAAAAAAGAACCAAAGAGTGTATAAATTGTTATTAGTCAGATTTATTTATAATGAATTTAATTTTACTGTAATTTCTTTTATTTTATTTATTTTAGTAATTATGTGCCCAATTCAATTAATTTACTACCTACTACTAGCTTGTTTTATTTAAAGATTGATTTTAAATAAAATAAAATAAAATCTCTAACAATGTTAAAAAAGTTTAACTCAGAGTTTCACACAGCTTGCATTGATTCATTAATAAGGAGGTTTGATCTCATTTGTAAGTTCAAATATTTGTTTAAATTAAATCAAACAGGATATATATTTTTTTAAACATATATATCAATATTTGGTGAGGTATTATGTGCAAATGGAAATGTTTATGATATCCGTATCTTTTCCAAGCTTTGTCAAATTTTACTCCACACAGATTAATTTAACCAGCGATTTACTATGAAAATTTATATGACAGTATTGAAAAAGTTACGTTTATAACACAAAGCTATCTCTTTCATATCTACATATAATATCATTAAATTAACAGTGTTTATTTATTAGTACTTAGATTATACGAGCTTTGCCAATAATTTACAAAAAATGCTAATAACAACTCAACTGATTATATTTAAACACTCTTCACTTTGTTTAACATAAAATTCCTTTAATGTTTACACATTGCATGATGAAAGTAGTATCATTTCAATGGTAACGAAAATGTTCGTCAAGATGTGTTACAGATAAAGTGGTAAACATTACTTTCCAACATCCTAGGCCTACCCTGTAACAATACCGGTGATATACAGCCCAAGGCTAATGCATCTGGCCCCAACTAGACCCAAGGGACCTTATTATCCAGCAACACTGTAAATTCAACAAAGTAGAAATAAAAATCCTCTCTTATACAAAGAAAGAATATGTATCATACAGCTACTAGCGTTTTGTTCAAAATAGTCAATATGGTAATTCCTACTCCCTCTTGCCATTTGAATCAAATCGACAAATGTAAGGAACGATTTTATGTACATTTTAAAATTTTCGAGAAAAATAGCATTTCATTTTATTTATTTTAAACAGCCAATTGGGGACACTGAACATGCATCAACCATAAAAAGACATGGTAGAAAATAACTACAAATAACAAATATTTTATATCTATTTACATTTATGCCTTTAAATTAATGGGGTTATCTCAAATTTTAGCTTTTTATATTGTAATTTTTAAAAATTACAACTCAACTAAATTTTAATAGAGCAATTAAATCAAATTTCGATAAACATAATTCACCAAATATACTGCATATATTGGTTACGCTTAGGTATAGACAAAAAAGTTAAATTTCTGTAAAATAGAGGTACGTTCAATGACTTTGTTAACTAATGTAAAGAATCGTCAATAATTGTAGAAAAGTATATGGGAAGAGAAGTAGTAGATGAACCACTCATGCTGCAACTAGTCGAGTATTTAGATTTATTGAATAAATGTAAGAAGTTTCCTGGTAGCAAGAAATCTAAAGTGTTTTATGTGTTCAAGGGTTAGTTAAAACAACTTTAATTATGTGTACATTTTAAAATACTCTTGAGTTTATAGTGACGCATACAAATGAACAAATTTATAAAATATAGTTCTTCTCTTCTGCCTCTGTTCCAATAACGAGAATGTTTTCAACTTTCGAGAGGCGGTCTATTTATTCTTTAAAGTCTCTAGATCGTCAGAGATCTGGCACGATTGAACCATTACCCTAAAAATATTCAGTCGTAGACGATTGTATGTCTACACTCTACAAAATACCAGGTAACTTTATGGGACAATTATAAGAAATAGACTTAGCTAGTATCATTGAGAAAAATTCGTGACACATTGTTCTTTGTTAATAAATTAAGATTCAGACAAATTAAAAATTGAATCAACTTTCAGTTTCATAGTAATTTAGTTAGTTGCTTATACATTTTCGAAATCAAATATAATTGCATTAACGATGAAGAATATTATTATAATATAAAGTTACAGAATTTAACTAAAAATAAATAGATTGTTGAAGTGAATAATCAAACAACGCTTTCACAAATCTGGTAACAGAAAAATCTACCAGTGCAGTAATGGAAGTTCAATTTGAAAAGGTACATTACAATCTAGCTGGTATTAAATAAACTTGAGTAACAAACAAAATATCTGTCAAACTATTTAACTTTAATCTTTAAGTAATTTATGTATTAATGTTATGAAACAAAATTATGTAAAAAAAAAAATGTATGTTTTAGTAATGGAAGTTTATTACCATCATTTTTAGCTATAGTTTTCATTTCCAGTAATTTAAAATAAAATTACAATATGCCAGACTATTATAATCAGACTTTAAGAAACGCTATTGATATTTTTGATTGGGTTTATGAAATTTTATGCTCTGTGAAGGATCTGTACATAAATCCCAGAAGTCAAAACAGTTTACATGAAACACAAAAAGTTGTAATAATTTGAAAAAAAAACACGAACTATTGTAATAAAAAAATACAGCACCAAAATTTGCCTTAAAGTTTACGATTTATACTAAACTCAAATCACAGATAATCATTGGTAATATTACTCTGGTCTTCAGTTATTTCATCCCCTATTTTAGGAGAGATGCATCATTCGATTCGTGCATCAATATATGGGATAAAATTAAATCAAAACCGTTGCCGTCACAGTTGGCAACGCCAATACAGTAATACACTATTCTCAATTTACCTTGGATAGATTTGATTTTTATATCTTAGTTAGTAATCACACTTCACACAAAAAGGAATTACAGTTTTACAGAAGTTTTCAATTTCCATTACATATTACAAAGTAATATTTTTTATTTATTTGGTATTTGACTTGCTTATTTTAGATATTGTTAGCGAACTCATTTTTCTGTACATTTTTTGTACGTTAATGATTATCATTAATCTTCATATATAGGAAATTTGATTAATTTGCTTTGACCAAATATTTAGATATTTACCTTTTATATTATAATTTACGATTCGTTTTCTCGTTTCGACTGACATCTATCTCAAAAAATAATAGAAATGGGTCAAAATTTTAGTAATTAGGTAGTACGTAAACATAAAAACAAAGACACATAGAGACTGATTATATTTTTACCATCAGCTTTTTACTCATTCAGAAACTCTTGAAACGGATATTTTTTAATCCATTGCTACAATTTTATGTATATTTATACAGAATATATTTTTATTAAAGCAAGTTGTTTTAACCGTTATTTATGTAAGTTTGAGTTTTGCATTGTTTGTGTTCAAAAACATGTTTTTACCAATATATATATATATATATATATATATATATATATATATATATATATATATATATATATATATACTTGAGTCTCTTTAGTTAATTGGTTTACAACATTATGTGTTGCTAAATTGATTTATGTTTTTCATAAACGGGCAACTTTTGGGCTGCTCTTCATTTTAAACCATATCTTATTCAGATTTTAGGATCTCTTTTTCAAGACTTTGTGAAAATCGATATTTACAAATTCAGAGAATAAACATTCATGTCGAGAATCTGGGTCCCAAAACCGATGTCGATTCAATGGTACTCGATGTTAAGGTAGAGAAAGCTCTGGAATTTAAATCAACGAGCCTGTAATCTTGCAGAGGAAAATATATATATATATATATATATATATATATATATATATATATATATTAGATGTCATAATTTTGTAAAGTAGTAACGACACTAAGAGTTTATTTAGAAAGTTAATAACGTAAATAGTTATCATATTTGTTAATATTATGTAAAGCTATTCATTGACAAACGTATGCTGGTTATGACGCAAGTGCACTCCAACTTGTCATATTACCGAAACCTGAATAATTAGATGACACTCGTCCCGTAGTTGTGAACACATGTTACTTGTCAAACAGGACGGAAGTACTAAGTTTAATCATGCTATTTATTTTAATCATCTTAAGCCAGAAACCACAAGCCCTAAAAGCAGACCCACATGCAACATTTATCGTTTAGTCTATCTCACAATAATTAATTTATTTATAAATTCTAATTATTTCCTTGCATTACTCATTTATTTATTAAATAATTATTTGAAGTGAAAATATTCGACCTAGAGTGGGAATCGAACCCACTAGGACAAGGACCTAATAACAGGTTCAAATCCCAGTCTAGGTCGTATATTTTTTCACTTGAAATAATTATTTAAGTAATAATACTAACATTGTAAAAAAATTATATAATAATGTATAGTCAATAAAATGAATAAATTATGATATTTTATTTAGTTGGAAATTCTCTAATATTATTATCTTAAATTTTGATTTATCCAAAGTAGGGAGATGGTTAATCTTGTCATAAATATAGAGTTAGAACACTTTGAGATAGATGTAGGCAGTTACTCTATACGAGTCTTCCCTTCTCTAATATATGAGTTCTCATGTTACATTTTAAGATGGAAAGAAATTTGAAGGATTTGTAAGTTAAATATTAAAACCATTCTCCTGAGCCTATGTGATATTTGTTGGAGTATAATATTTTCCGAAATACAGTTATGTTAGATGTTTCCAGAGAATAGTTCTGTATTTAAATATCTTAGCTGTAATCATTTTTATATACTTGTTCTTTTCTTTAAAACAGCTATCAACATGTTACTGGTAAATATTCTATATAATTAATTAATCCATTCGAGTTATTTACAAATAAAAATAAATAAATACAAAAATCACGTTTAACAAAAATAATTAAAAGAATTATAAACTGAAATTCTTAGATTGTTCTGAAAATTTAGTTCATTACATATTCATAGTAAGATATTGTTTACAAAATTATAAATAAAATAACGGTGCTGTTTACCTTTTATAATGTAACTTACAAGTTTAAAACCTCTTTGATAATTTTGTTTAATAATATAAATCATTAGAAAAAAGATAATTATTTTGATCAATTCTACTCAAAACTCATGTCACTCAAACTGGGTGAAGTGTGAGCCATTGGTAGTTCCGTTTTTTTTTTTTTTTTTTTTTTTTTTTTTTTTTTTTTTTTTTTTTTTTTTTTAAATTGATCAATTTACTCTCATAAATAAACAAGTACCACTACCGGATATAAACAAAGGTAGTGTGATTGTGAACAAACATTATTGTATCCATTTTCTAAAAACAGAATTGGTACTATTGTCTATTGTAACTTGATAACATAATTTCTGCTATATTATTGTTTACTCTATCCTAGTAAGAGCAATTCTGGTTTATTAATGTTTGGCCTATCCTAATAACAGCATTTTTGGTATATTATTGTTTACTCTATCCTAATAACATCATTTCGGTATATTATTGTTTACTCTATTATAAACACAGATATTCTGGTTTATTAATGTTTAGTCTATCTTAATAACAGCATATCTGGTATATTATTGTTTACTCTATACTAATAACAGAATTTTGGTATATTTTTATTTACTTTCTCCTAATAATACAATTTCTGGTTTATTAATATTTAGTCAATCCTGATAACAGCATTTCTGGTTTATTATTGTTTACTTTATCGTAATAACAGTATTTCTGGTTTATTAATATTTATTCTATCCTAATTACATCATTCCAGTTTATTGTTTATCCTATCCTAATAACAGCATTTCTGGTATATTATTGTTTACTCTATCCTAATAACACATTGTGGTTTATTATTGTTTACCCTATCCAAATAACAGCATCTCCTGTATATTATTGCTCACTATATAATAATAACAGCTTTTCTGGTATATTATTGTTTAGTCTATCCTAACAACGGCATATCTGGTATATTATTGTTTACTCTATCCCAATAACAGCTTTTCTGGTTTATTAATGTTTAGTCTATCCTACTAACATCATTTCTATAATATTATTATTTACTGTATTGTACCCTACTATGAGCATTTCAGATATATTGTTGTACTTTAATAACAGCATTTCTGGTATATAATACTTATTGTTTACTTTACCCTACTAAAAGTATTTCTGGTATTTTATTACTTACTGTATTCTAATAACAGCTTTTCTGGTATATTATTTTTTACTGTACCTTACTATCAGCATATCAGGTATATTGTTTTTAAAGTACCGTACTAACAGCATTTTTAATGTATTATTCTTTACTTTAAGTCAATAACAGCCTTTCATTTATGTAATTGATTATTCTACTGTAATAAAAGCATTTCTTTTGTATTATTGTTTAATCTAACCTGCTATTAGCATTTCTGGTATATAGTTGTTTATAGTAACCTAATAACAACATTCCTTGTATATTATTGTTTAGTGTACCCTACTATTAGTTTTTCTGGTATATTAGTTTTACTGTACTCCAATAACAGCATTTCTAGTAGATTAATACTTGAATTTACGGAACAAAATTCCTGGACTTTCAGTTCAGAAAAGGGAATAGTTTCCTCTTAAAAAATATATATATGTATAGTATCAATAATTTTCGCATCGCAAAGGTTATACAAGGAAAAATGTTTAAACATATTTTTTAAGCATGTAATAGTTTTTTAAATTATATTTGTCCCTTCTTTTCCTGTCAAAGATATAACGTAATTAATCTATATCTATATTGATAGTCATAAATATTTTTTATCGTTTAGACCGATTGACATATTAAATAATTTTTGATATGTATACACTAACATAAAAAAACACTGGAACGTATAACATAATATATAAAATATATTATTATACAATGAATTGTATTATTCTACTTGTAAAAAATAGTAGTAGCAAATAGATATTATTTCTTATTACTCTTGATTGTTCCCTCTACTTTAATCACGGAAATAACTTCCTGACTAATTGCTAAGTATTGAGGGAAACTAATACAAACTATCTTTTGACTACAATTATGTACATTATTTGAGACACAAAACAGTGTAGTAATTATCTGGGCTTCTTTTGTATAGTTTCTTGATTTTAACTACTACAAACGAAACTGATATATATTTATATAACGAGTATTCACACACATAGGTTGTTGCTTACGCTCATTTTAAAATTATAAATAATAAGTATTTGAAAATCTAATTAATAAACCAATTTGTTAAGAATTGATTGTAAACACAAATCACCTGGAGTAGATATTACTCATGCACTAATGTGTTTGCGATTAATTGTAATCACGCTTCATCATATAAACTATATTGCGTCAATGTTGTTCTTGTTGGGTATTATTTTTATTTTTCGACCTAAGTTTATATTTGATGCTGTAACATTGTTTACTTTCATTGTTCACATAGTTTAAATTAGCTAAGTTGATAATAAATAAAATTCAAGTTTTTTTTATAAATCCTTTGAAGCTCTGACGGTACTTTCTGTTAGTAAAAGCGTATTGACTGGGTGGGCATATGCAACTCTATACTAATATTTGAAGTCTTCTATATAAGCGTTTATCTTCACACTTCTGGTAAATATATCAATTATGATATAGGCGTTATTTTTTATGTTCATATAAAAATAAACTATGAAAACATTAATATTCATCAGATATTTCATTGAATTATAGCTGTTATATGGACATTGTTTAAAAATTGAATTAAATATAACAATATCCGTATGAATTTCCAAAGCATCGATTGCAAGCATAAATTTCATGGAGATAATATTACCTAATCTAGTTAATATAGAACAGGTTGGTTTGCATCCGCTCATCACACAAACCCTATTTGGTTTAGTTTTCCTTCTAGGGATTAATTTGAATTCACTAATCAAATATGTTATTAGTTTTCTAAGAAAAATATTTTTATTGCTTATAGCATTTTATTAATTTATGTAATTTAAAATGATTATGAATTACTATAAACACACAAAAAAAAACATTTAAAAATTATAGGTCTTAGGATTTATTAAGTATGTGGCGGAGTGAGCATTTGAGACTATACATGGGTTTGGAGTATTCTGTATGTGTGTCTTCATAAATCTAAGAAATGGTTGAAGCCAAATTTAATAGATTATTAGTGCTACCGGTTCTTCAGACAGATGCGGTCTATTTGAATAATACATTTGTAAATAGTGAAATAAAGGAAAGATAATCATATGCTCTGGAATTTAAACAAAATGGTATTTACACTTGTTTTATAATTGTTAATGCTGTTTTCTAAGCATAATATGAAAAAAAAAAAAAACTTATTATTCAAATAATTATTGGAATTAGTAACCTAACATTAATATAAATAATAAAATGCATGTGTAATTATTATTTGACGTTGCATATAATTTACCTCCATATTCCGAATTATTATCTTTTTTTTCTTCTTTTTTTTTTCCAAAATTGTGCCAACCTTTTTCATCTGAAACAAATATACAAACATATTACCCAAACGAGGACCAACTTGAAAAAAAATCGTATATTCTCTAACTATGAGGAATCAAATATAGAACTATAATTATCTAAATACTACTTAATACTATAATTACTTGGTTAGGTCTTCTCTAATTAATAGCTACAATTTTAGTATTTATACTTCAGTAATATACTTGAACTTTAGTGATTGAAGTTAGAAGTATCTTATAAATTTGACGGACGGTTACTCTGTTCTCTTGTACACAAATTGTTAAATTGTTCCTAAAAAAAATTTTAAGAAGCATTTTGTATCTCGCATTAACGTTAACATCAGATCATTATGTATCTAGGTGATGTAAAAATGCAAAATAACAACAGGAGGTGAGAAGGACTGACCAAATTAATGCAAAGTTTAATATAAATGCTTCCTTTACTGATTTTTGTCGAACACAAATGTTATCAAATGCCGATAAACGATGATATATTTCATTAGAGTAAATTAAAACATTTTGAAAAATAAGGAAAATGAATCAAATTAATGAAACTGGATGCGTATTCATTAAAAGTGAACTAAAAGTTATTGTTTTGTAGTACAAACATTGATAACTTAAGAAAATATCAGCAAATATGTTTA
This sequence comes from Aphrophora alni, assembly GCA_963513935.1. Lineage (NCBI taxonomy): Eukaryota > Metazoa > Arthropoda > Insecta > Hemiptera > Aphrophoridae > Aphrophora > Aphrophora alni. Next base: position 56,257,564 of record OY740774.1, read on the forward strand.
AAGTAAATTACGAAACATTTTTTACAATATCCCTATCATATTCTATTTATATGTGTTTGTGTGTATATGATTTATTCGCAATGTCTTTTCAACTTTCATTAAATATTGTATACCAGTGTTTGGAGTTTAACACAACTCTTATTTTGACTGCTGCTATTTTGTGGATTTCTAGGTGCTTTGCATAGCTGTAAAGTATAATGCGAAATATCTTACTTTTTTATAGATTTCTGGTAAACAAATATTAAACGTTACATTAAGCATGAGGTGAGTTACAAGTAACTTATTTTATTGTCCGTTAAATATATTTTAAATTGTGTTTGTAATATACACCAGCTATGTAATGAATATATATATCAGAGAGATGAACTAGAGTAGGTTAAATATGAATTTAAGATAAATTTGAGATCTGACTAGTACGAGTTAAATCTTTGAAAATGGCGTCTGTTAATAACTTCTTTTTTTTAAATACAGTATAAATATATAACCATGTAGAACTTTGTTACACACTTATTATCATTAATATTTGTTAGATAAATATGTGTTATTTGTATTCGTAGTGATTTCTTTTATATATAATTATTCCGTCTTTTGCATTAACGCCGAGCAAATACTTAAGATTAATTTTAATAACAAAACTCACCAGATAGGACATTGGTTTTAAATCTGTTTAGTTTCACATACCATATGATTACATATATCGAATAAGAAATGTTTTGGAGTTTCCGAAGTGAATATAGTGATTAATATGTCACAGGTATTTACTCTCTTTTACAATGTGTTTACAAACTGTATGTCATTTGCTATAATTTAGAAATAAATCAATCAATATACCTCGAGAAGACAGATTTTCAACCCATTGAATTATACAATAAACATCTTCTAATATATACACCTTCAATGAAGAATTAAGTGACATTGTTGTTGAAAGGACTTAATGTTTTCCGTAGATTTTGCGACAAATTGTTTTTCTTAGTGTTAAATATAAATTTATGTTTTTATCCGCAAAAAAACACCACATACAAAACTTAATGTGCAACAGCTTTATCACGTTAGCTGTATAACTGTTCCAACTATCGTCTAAAATAAAAACACTAAATCTAAAGAAAATTAAAAATCAAGTTCAGATTTTTGTTGCACGACATTCCTCTCTTTCTTTTCAGATGGTATCTTTCGTTTGTATTTTTTTAATAGTACAATAATAAGATATGAGTTTATAATAATTCAAAATGTGTTACAAAGTGTCAAGAGTTTTTATTTAATAACTTTTCTGGTCCTATTTCCATAAAATAATGTTAGTTAGAATAAATGTACTGGGTGACACATATTTGAAATTATTTTAAACTCTTTTCTTTTGAAATCTTAAAATTATCCTTATCTGTCAAATTTATAACTCAGAATATACTTAGTAATTTGTACCGTATAAACAAAAAGAGTTAAGATTTTTAATTCACGATTTATATTTAATAAGTAATAACAATTTTCACTTTTTCCTTGGTATTTAGCAAAATTCTGTAGTAAAACGTTTGATATTGTCCTCTATATAATTGCGCTGTTACGGCTCATAACTAAACTATATCTAAAATGTTACCTATAAAATGTATTAGGTTTCCTTGCTCTAAGATAATTAAAAAACGTAAATTCTTAATATACTAATTAATTAAAATATATATTGGGTTAGTTAAGGTTCGTAGTCAAAACCATACTTATTTATATAATTTAACATACTTTAGGGTATTTAACACCATAAAATATCTACTATTAAACATGTATATAAATTATTATATTATAATTCGTCGCAACACAAGTTGTTTTGATACAGTACTATTACACTATCTCTATAAGATAAAAATCTTATTTGTTATTCATAACAATATAATTATTTGTCCTTATATATCCGGTCTCGCAATATAGCACTCTATAATTCGATTAGGCAGATAGCCTGCTGACACATCTAGAGGGTTAAGTAATAAAGTGCACTAATATAAACTAACTGTTCGTTTTAAACCTACTTGCTAAAGTAAGTTATAGGGACATCCTTCTTTCCATCTTAAGCTGGGAGAGCAAAATGAGTACTGCTTAAGATAATAAATATATGCTCTTTATAAAATATCGACAAATTATAATTTAAAAGTTACTATCGACAACACAAATGTATCACTCGTTTTCAATATTTAAATATTTGTCAATCTGAATAAACACAATTTCCATACATGTAATGATTTATTAATGTTTAATTAGTTCTTTGTCTTTACTACTAACCTAAATTTATTTTTGATTCCACTTTTAATTTTAATTATTTTAAAATTTAAATTAAGAAAAACTAAATTCGCGGTCATTTACTAAATTATCCTCAGGGCAAAATAAAAAAATTTAAAAAATAACTTTCTTCTTAAATTTTACAAAAGTTATTACGAATTTTATACTAACACAATTGATCAAAACTATGTAATAATCTGAGCTTCTCATTACCATAGGTAGTTTACAATGTCGGAAAAGCGGTGCTTCCTCGATGGTGTTCTGGAATATGTGTTCTCGACGACCGCCATTAAACGGATGATAAAAACAGAGAGATCCCCGTCGAGTCCTTGACTCCCGTATTTATAGACTTCACAAAAAACTAGTTTTTTTGTATTCCTACGCTAAATCCCAAGAAAAATTGTAATTTCTCAAAAACTGTTTAATCACTTAATCTATTCAACATTATTATTCATTATGTCTTATTCTATTAGACATTTTACATAATTTTCCATCCAGAAAAGTCTTTATTCCTGAGAAAATAGAATTTCCCCCGATCGATGCGAAATAGACAGCACGGTAGCTAACCGCAATCAGTGCTGTGACTGTTTTAATGTCTATACTTGAAATCTATTTTAAAATTCACTTAATTTTGAAAAATGTTTATGACTTTCTCCCTTACCTGTTGTACAAAAATTTATTTCAATTTTGGAATCTTTGAATTTTTAAAATTTTTTGAGAATGCCCATTGACCTTGCAACTAGTCTCGTTCACTCAGAAATTACGTTCAAAGATTTTGCTATTATTCATACTGACATTTTTCACATTTTGGTTTATTCACTGTTTTTATTACTTAAATGTGTTATATCATGTCCAAAAACTAAAGAATGGCTAATTTTTACCATTAATTTGCTTTATGTAATAATTAAAAATTTCACATATATGTTGTGAAAACTATAAAATTAATGTAATTATTATTAAAGATAATAAAACACAATTATTTATTTTGTATATCCACTTATAATTAGTCTAGCCGACCAATAGTTTAGCCTGTTAAGGCATTGACGAGGCTGTATTACAGACAGTCTGTAATACAGCCTCGTTAATGCCTTAACAGGCGAAACCATTGGTCGGCTAGACTAATTATAAGTGGATATACAAAATAAATAATTGTGTTTTATTATCTTTAAACATGGAATTCCACCAAGAACCATCGGTCTCAACAGTAATGAAAAGTAATTATTATTTTGAAATTTATTTTTAACTGTTCTTTGCCGTTACTATTTCATTGTGGCATCATAAAACAATATTTTTTGTGCTTTTAATTTATTACAATTTCCGTTATTTTGAATTTTATTTCATTTATTCCTTTTTAAATGAATTTGGAATCTTTTATAATAATTTAAAAAATTATAATTTCTATAATATATTCCTAAACATAATATAAAATTCATAAACACAATTAAAATCCCAAATTTCTTTATTTAGTTATATTTAAATTTTTACTTATTATTATTTTTTAATAACTTAAAAAATATGACTTTTTACAAAAGGTTGTGAAATTTTATTTTTATACTAATTAGATTAACAATAATCCCTAAAACATTTTCAAATTTATTTCTTTTTCTTTTTTGGAACTTGGATATTTAAAAATAACTATTTAGAAATATTGTTGAGTAGTTTTTTAAGGGTAATGTGAAGTTTAAAAATGTATATATTTCTATGGTATATAAATCAATTAACCATACACATTGAATAGTCTGAACACGTGCATAATATTAATTTACGTACCCCTCTATTGATCCCTTGCCTGTCAGGGAACATATTTTGTGTTCCAATTATACAGCTATGCAAGCTCTAGGGACTTCACATCCATATAGCAGGGAAACCTCCAAATCAATGATTCTTCTTTGTTCTCTAATTTTTTTAAATAATTTTATTTACATTCAAAATCTTTTAAGGTATTATAAAGCAACGTGACACTGTACTGTTAAATATTTTACAAACTTTTATTTGATTAAAAGCCGTAACTGAAGGAATTATAATCAATTACTTTATTAATCAAGCATTTATTAATCTGTGCTTCTCCCATTCTCTTGCTATGGTTTCCCCTATTAAGGCTTCTAACTAAATTAAAGCTGTAAATATAGAACGAATCTTCACTTAATTGCTTTACTCTTGAAATAAAACAAAATAATATATTCTTAAAATACGGTGGTAATATAAATAAATATAATGAACATTACAGTAATTTACAGTTCAAAAACCAAATATTATTATTTTTTTAATTTAAGAGACTTTAGAGTATTTATCGTCTTTACTGTATTCCCGTTACATTTATAACGACGGAGTAGTAGTTAACATAAGGCAATCAACCGGGCTCGAACTCTCATTGTCCATTAATTACCCTAGCTAAGTGCGCGCTCTGCGAAATAAGTTACGACACTTCCCTCCGATGTCCGCAGAATGGGTAATAATGCACTGACCGATATCTTACTATACATTATCGGGCAATATTATATGAGTAGTATATGTATTAGGAAAAAATATTAATTTTAAACAAGCATATAATAAGTTTTCACTTTTGTAAAACTTCAATAGATGTATTTTTTTCCTATTGAATATCCGAAAATAAAACATAATTTCCATCATAACGTGGAACTTCTTGTATATAACGTCTATTCAAAAAAATAAAATATTAGCACATAATTTACTTAAAATCAGATAACATCTAGTAGAACGAAATGTAGTTTAAAAATCTAATATCTCATTTTACGATTTTACTAACTTAGAAACTTGACAGAGCCATTTATAAAATTGATATTAGTGCAAATTTTAACAAATTTGTAACAACTAGAATGTCAAAATTAAACAAATAGTCAAAATTAAACAAATAGTCATAACATCTTCTATGTCTCACTATTAATCCAGCAGCTATATTTCCAATACATAAGTTACATCTAAATACAATTAGTTTTCACAGTGACGAACAAGTTCAAGAATGTCGGGAACGGTAACAGAACTCTATGTTATTATAATACTTTCAAATCCATAGCAAAACAATATCTTCAGTATACTATTACTACAAATTAAGAATCGTACTTTGCTTTATTTGTCGTCAAAGAAATTATATCTGAAATATTTCTTTCATACTACAAAGATGTACAGAATTGAGTGGTTATTTAAAACTTAGATTCAAGTTAATTTAGTAAATACAAACAATATTATTAAAACTATAGTATTAAACATATTGTGCTAATAAAACATTTGTTGTTAATTGAATATGCTAAGAGTTTGATGGTAACTATGAATAAGGCAATTCACATACGCGTAAATATTTAACGGATGGATTCTGTGAATAATCCAATATAATCGTTTTATTTTTTTAAAATAATTTTAACGTTAAATCTATTTTGAAATACAATCATTAAAACATCCCTACAACTCAATTGAAATTTTTCATATAATTGAAAATATGAACAGACATAATTAGAACTTCAATGACTAATATGGGTCTCACAATATCCTCATACTGTCCATTTATTTGCTCAAAACTTTACCTATGTAATTTTAAATTATGTTATTATTGCTACTATTAAGCTTTGTTTATATAAAATCAAAGAGTGACATTGATTTATAATAGGATTTGCATAGTGAACTGTGATTGATCACAATTGCAAACACCTAGTCCATGTTTTTCACATTGAGGATATCATTGAAAAACTATTAATATAGTTACATAATTTTGGTTTTGGAAGAATACCAAGTTTCAGGAGAGATGGAGTAGTGGGAATGTTCGATATATTATGTGTCCGTGAGACAAGATATTTTGCTCGAATGAATGTTAAATTGATTGTTGTACACAATTTTATTTAAAAGCATCACACAGTGCTAATTAAATATTAATATTGACCCTTAATAAGAGATTATTTATAGGTCATTGCAATAGTACTGTTTTACTACCATGTTGAGTTACATGCGATATCACTATGCCCTATATAAATAAGTAAATTTATTGTGGAACTTTTAATCACTAAAGTTTTAATCTTACATTAAATATGATAACATAAAATCTAGTATAATCAATCTCAGTATGTTTATTTTCAATTTGATAAGTAGTGTTAGTTTTATGATCTTTTTAAATTATATGCTTTTTTGAAACATTATTTAATAAGTAATATGACGTTGTTACAGAAAATTGTTGTAAAGAAAGGAAGATACTTAATTGTAGCTGTTAAGGAGGAAACAATTTTTGGAAAGGTGTTAGAGTGTGTGGGTCAAAATTCTTTAACATCTGGGTTAGATTTGGTTGAATAAATAGGTCGGATGTAGAATTTCACTGGTTTATATTTAAGACCAAATTTTACACTGTTATAAAATAATTCACAATAACAGGCATAGAATGTCACACAAAAGACGCATAGAACGGACAATACTCAATTTACACTCTACATCTAAGTTTAAATTTTAACTCGAAATATAGGTTTACCTCTAGGTTTAAATCAAACTCATATTAGTGTGCAGATATAGCTTTAAAAAATAAGTATAGATAGCAATTGAATTAATTCTTGATTGTGCTTTCTAAGATATTATTCTTTTCAATTAAATGCCAGATTTTAAAGAAGTCTAACCCAAATTCAGCAACTTGAGAGTAAACTACTTATTACGTTAAAACTTACAGGTTTTGGTGTTACCATTCTGCTTCTAGGAAATAACTTAAATATAGTACAGTAATTAATGATATCCTTGAACGCCTAAATCAAGCAATGTAAAATAAACTAACGCATGTTCATTTAAAATTTGGGTGTCTGAAGCACTACGATAAAAAATGTTTCCTTCACACTTTATTTAAAGAAGTTTCTGTGGCATAGTTTGGAATGAAAAATTAACCATAGACCGATGAATGGGAAAACTAATTATAAGGGGACAAAATCTACCATTTAAAATTGAAACATATGGTTCGTCCATCTATTTTTTTTCTATTTTAGGGATTGTTTTATTTAAACCTGTTTTTTTTTTTTTTTTTTTTTTTTTTTTTTTTTTTTTTTTTTTTTTTTTTTTTTTTAATAAACCAATAACAACCACTGGGTGAATTAGAGCGAGATAATTACCCAACATATATTGTTCAAATTGTTCAAAAATATTTTCGAAGTAAAACAACTTATTGTTTTTAACACGAACCAAAAATAATTTAAAGTTCTTGTATCAAATACTTCTTTGTCATATATACGAACTCCACATTTTTGAAACTATTAAATATTCAAATAAGTTGTGGAATAAATCCATCCGATATAAATTTTCATTTACAATGAATATCACATTATCGTAGATATGTCAAATTCTTTATACTCTTTAAAACACTTCCCTATTATGACCCTCAAAATTAATTCTACAGATTGATTTAAAATTGTACGCCAATATTTCGAGCGCTGATTATGGAGCTAAATATAAGAAAACAAGTTTATTTAAACATTGGTCTCGAAAAGCTTCAGACCATTGTTTGTCTTTATTTTGTTTTTAAAAAAATAATAACTTTTGAAATTAGTAATTATGAGTTAAAGTTTGGTATACGCATTGTTTATGCTATTTTTAATCAAATTACCAAGATATAAAACTGTACTATATGAATAGTCAAAATTTCTTTATTACAGACTTTTAAATTACAAAAACTGATTTTTCAACTGAACTCTTAAACGGTCACCTTTTTTAATATTTACATAGTAAAGTTTTATATCTTGTTATACTGATAAAAATAGCAAAATAAATCATATTATATAAAATTAAAACTTATAACATTACTAATTTCAAAAGTCATCGTTACATTTTTAAGCACAAAATGACCTACGTAAAATAAATGAAACGTTTCTGGATCTATGTTTACATACATCTTTTTCCTTTTAGCTGTAGAATCAGCCTCGAAATATTGCCGTACAACTTTTACTCACTCTGTAAATTATATAACAATATATTGCTTAAATACTATAAAAGAAATAGTATAAAAGCATATTCCCTTACCGATAGGTATGTTCGGAGTTATGGGTTGTAAATGAATGTATAAACTCGACATTAAGTGAACAGTACGTTTAGTTTAAGGTAGGATTTTATTTTGTGTATGTGTAAATATTTGTTGTGACAAAACCAACACTTTGTTATTTATTTGTACGTGCTGTTTGTTTATGAATTAAAATAACTTTAATCCTGCTTTGAACTGGACGAAAATTTTAATAATATTCCGCTGGAATACAAATAGGATAAAACTCATCTCACATTAACACTCGTAATCCCTAATGTCTACCCACCACCTGTTACTGTTCACTCATCTCCCTGCCTCATGTATTTGTCGTTAATCAAATACACACCCTTATACTCTTCACTTTTTAGATTTATTAATTTTGATTTTGTCTTTTAAAACCGAAAATTTTTTCGGGATGTTTTCAAATATTCTATACATTGAAATATTTTGCAAGTTTTTATGATGTTCTCATTTATTTTATGTTTTGTTTATAAATAATGTTTATAAAACTTGTACAAATATAAGGATACTGCATTTTCAGTGAATTGTATTTTCTAAACAAAATATAAATTTCAATTAATAAAATGTTCATTATATTTTTAAAGCTTGTTACTGAAAATAACTTGGAGAGTTTAACAACAAAAAAAAAAAAGTTAATTTAATTTTTCCTACAGGCTAATTCAAAAAGTTGTTTTCAAATGTTCTCTGTCTGTCGTCCATTGACTACTCCAATTTAATTAAAATTTAATTAATTTCGAAAGAGAAGCAATTTTGACTTTATCTCCAGAAATTTCGTTTTCAGTTTGGAGAACTAAACAATTGTGGTGGCTGCAATAAGTCCAAAACACAACATTTATATAATATTAAAACTAGCTATAACAGTTTTCATGAAACGTAGCTCCGAAGTGCTAAAATAAACTTATTGTATGCTTTAATTCCTCTAATGACAACCATTTTGGGTGTTATTGTCAAGAAAGTTAAATTAACCAATTTACACTGTGTGTCAAATATTTCAAAATCCATTAAAGTGTTTTTGTTTTCAATTTTATTTGTTTCAAGAGTTTACGTTAAAAATAATGTCCCAACTGTACGCACCAACGTGTTATATTGAACAAATTATGAAATTCTTTAATGGACACACGAGAATCCATTTTCACAGATAGTTTCTTCTCCAACAGTTTTAGCCGATGACGTTGTGCGTTTTCATTTTTATAGATGTTATATCTAATTGCAAAAAAACACTATATCGTTATCACGTTATAAAATTATATTATTAAAGAGAGACATAATTGTTTCATTGTACCTAAATATCCTGTGAAGTGATCTTTGGTATGGATATAATAATAAATATAAAAAAAAGAAACACAAACAATTACGTATGAAATAAAAACAAATTATTTACTTTTTTGGCCAACAAGTACCGTTTTGAGTGTACTATTATTTTAAAATAAGGTAGAAAAAAACATTTAATGATTTCCCCAAGTCAATGGTTTTGCACAAATCACCATAGTTGAAAATAATTGGAAATTTAAATACGAACATTTTATAGGTTTCAGTTTTTATTTTAAAAGCAACAAATTAAAAAAAAAGTTTAACGTTACCATAAATACAGATAGAAAAAGAAATTAATTTAAAACCTAATTAATTCATATTATAATTATTAATAGTATTAAAAATTCATAAATATAAATATTTGTACATTTATTTATAAATATTACACTTTGTAAAAATTCTTGTTGTCATTGTTAAATGTGAATTTATAAGACAAAATTCTCTATTAAAAGTGTAGATAGGTTCTTTTAATTTACAGAACGATTTTGTTTCTTAATTTGAACAACTTATATAATCCATGTAGTTTGGTTGTGTTTACTACAAACTACTTTTTTTAGTATTCTATTACAAAATAGCTAAAATAAAAATCATTACAAAACTAATGCCATAATTTTTAACCTATCACTATCTAACCTGTCGCATTGCAGTACAGGTACTTAAAATATGGATTTTCAGTTTATCCGTTGCAGTTGTCTGTTGAAAGCAAGGTTTGTTGAAAATAGATTAAGTTATTACTATAAATAACTCATCAAGTATAATGATATAAAATTTCTTTGTAATAAACTCATTAACCTGTTGTAATCTGTCAAAGAAGGCTAACAGTTCCTACTTTATAAATAAATGTATTAACATAACAAAACATTTAAATGAACATCAATGAATGTTAGGGGTATGAAGGGAAATAATTTCCTAGTTTGGATCTATTCATTCTAAAACTAATGCAAAGTTAAGCAATGTTTGATTAAGCTTTCCATTTGAATTCTGGTTAAATTACAAACTTCCTAATTGAAATAAAACAGATTTTAATTCAATGAATATATTTAACAAATAATAGAACAACAAACTGTGTGTCACTAGTTTAAAAAAATATATTTTAAGAACTAAGACAATCATTACAGTTATGACACGTCATATCAGCTCAACGAAAATTCAATTTTATTTTATCTCAAAAATAACATGTTGTTAAAACTACTTTTTTAAAAATATCATATAACAAATTAATTGTTAAATTTCAAATAGTAAATTTGTATACAAAGTTTTATCAGTTATATGTTTAAAATAATAATTGTACATTTAAACAGTCAGTGTAATTTTTTATAAGGGTAACTTTTGAGTTACGTTTGTTATTTTTTCTATTGTAAGTACTAAAATTAAATACAAATGAATTAAAGTTTGAATAATAAAACCAGTTAATATATTTAAAGCATAATAATTTAAACAATATACAAAATATAACTTCTACACATCTACACATAACGTAGTTCTTTAATGTCACTTAGTAGAGGGGAATAGATGTACTGGGCAGGAACACTCAGGCCAACCCTTAAGAAACGTTTACATTTAAGTTGGCTAGAAGTGGCAAGTTTGTTTGAAGCAAGAAACTTGAAGTGTGTTTTGTGTGTTTAAGGTTTAGCTTAAACAACTTGAAATTGTGTTTACATTTTCAAAAGTTACCTAACTTGATAAAGTAGTTTAGTGTACTTCAGAAGCCTAATTATATTAAAAACACTGATTTGTCTTACATTGTAATGAATGAAGTTTTGAGGATCTCCTGTAAATCATATGTTTATACATAAAGTGATATTGATTATTTAACATTGTAAAATTAGCTTGGAAAAATGATATTCGAATTTATATTAAATAGTAAAATAGATATAATTATTATTAATATTAAGAATCTTTCCATATATTTTTCCCTATAGTTCTCAGTTGAGTTTGATGAGATATTCAAGTAGTTTATGGAAATAAATACATAATATGTTTGACTTTTACGCTATTTGATCATGTGCTTTTTGCTAGTTTACTTTAATATTTGCCTATAAAATAAAAATAAATAAAACATTCTTCAAATTAAGTTTATAGTTTTAAAATAATTTGATTAAATGTGATTACAGTTCGGAGCATAGATAATATTATGGGCCGAACTGTAATCACAAACTGACTTAATATCCAGAAGAAACCAGTAAAAATAAAATACACCTTGCCATTGTGGAAACTATCTTCGGCGTAAACTGAATTCTATACAATATTATAATTTTATGCACAGGTGTTTCTTCTTTGAGAGATCCATAAATGATTTTTTTTTTTACACCCTAAAATTGTATTTATGTATTATAGATTCCTTTTTAGCTAAAATTAACTTAAATAACATCATTATCACACACACACACACACACACACACACACACACACACACACACACACACACACACACACACACACACACACACACACACACACACACACACATATATATATATATATATATATATATATATATATATATGATTGTTTTTCACTGCAAAAAGTATAGTAATTAGGTAAAGCAAGAACGAGTGAAACTAATGGCGTTCTTTTTGATTGTTTGCTGATGCAAATTATAAGTGTCAACCTTTTAAACTTTAGCACATATACTGCATGTACCGATATTTCGGCCCATAATTTTCTTTTGGTTTATATAATTTTTGTTAAAGAAAAAAAACTATTAATATTGAAGTTATACCTACAAAACATTTTTCAAATATTCCTTTAATTTAATGACTTTGCTATGCTACAACTTTATTTATGAAAAGTTGGTGCTTAACGTTCCAAAATAACTTTGAAAGCTGTGTTTTAACAAGGTTAAAAGTTAGACACATTTTTAATTTTCCTTTTACAATTCATGTTATTTAATATTTACTTCAGACTAAGGAGTTTTGTGAATATTATAAAAAAATTGTCATATATCTTAAACCTTTTCTTCAGATTAGATGTGTGAAACTAGATTTAAAACTGCGACCACTGCAAACGTAGTATTTTTAGACACATAAAGAATTCACAACAAAACACAAGCCATGTAATAATAGTAGTCATAAATAAAAATAGTTGAAGCTATAAAAAAGTAAAAGATTTGAAACGAATATTTTCAGTAAATCTTCCTTTTTATGGAAAGCTCAAATCCACAGACAATCATGCGTGATATTACTCGGGTATAACTTAATTTCATGGCTCTTCAGTTCCTCCAACCCCTATTCTAGGGTTGCGATTTCATTTGATTTGTGCATCAACGAATTTGAGCAAATGCAATCAAAATCGCTGCCGTCGGATTTGAAAAATTACTGGCTGTCAAGGGGAAATAATTCATTCAAAAACTTTCTTAGATAAACCACATTTAACATTGACTTAAGAAATTCTTTTAAATATATTTTGTTTATTTATTTTGTTTTTAAGTGATGGCGAAACCATTATAACAAGTCAGGTTGGCAGAATTAGTTTCCTCCACTTTTCTCAGATTATCAACACACTTCTCTCTATAAACATTGTGATTGCATTTCTGTGGATATTTTAAAGTTAAACTAACATGAAAAATGTTAGTACAAATATATTATCAGGTCAGTTTACACAAGCATAGAAAAGCAAAAGTACTGACTTAACTCTCAATCCGCCAGCTTCATTACGGTCATACAAAGTTATTGATAAGGAGATAACCAAATTCATGTCCTCAATTTTTTATTTCATTATACCAAATTTATTTTTGATAAAATAAACATATTATTATAGTATTACGAAAATTAAAAAAAATTTCAAAGCTATATTTTTGGGATCATTAGTATAAATAAATAAAATGTAGACCAGTTCTGACCGTCGCCCGCTTTTTTTGCGGTAGAAAACCCACTGCTGAAAAATCTAAAGTTCTCTGCTGGTTAGAGACTGCATCCACTTTGGCCGCAATCTGTCAGGAAGGCAACGCAACGCAACGCAAGCATAATGGTAAATAAACTGTTAATTCAAAATAAAAAGCTAAATAAAATTTAAGGGAAGTGTTAAATTTAGAGTTTTAAAATAGTAGGCCCTATTAGTTTACAAATGTATATAATTTCTAATTTCGTCCTACGAAAGAGACATGAGAGTTAATTAATCATTTTTATTTACCGACTCCAAACCACTCCGTATCTCATCTGTCCCCCCTCTTCTTAATGATCTCGCTAACTCGCATCCGTCTATTACATTATAGAAAATTAAAATTTACATTTTTTTTACAGATTTTGTTTGTTCTATATATTTGTAATATTGGACAAAAGCGTTATTTAAATATAGTAATAACATGATTAATAATTTGTACTATGGGAAGTTGTTCATGATAAAAAGAGTTTTGGATATTAGACAGGAGGTTATGTAGGAATGTTGTCATGTTACCGAAAAAAACATAATGAGTTGATTACTAGACCTATAATTGTGAATATATCCCACTTAAAACGTAGGTGTAAGCAAGAAGTGTAATCGCTGTTTGTGATTGTTGATGTTAACTAATCAAATTGTAATTTGTAATTGATTTACAATTGGAAATTTGAAATTTATGAACGTATACGCACAAAATACGTACAAAAATTTGTATACGTACACTCATACTGGACTGTGGTCCCTTCTCTTTCTCCCCTTCACATCACAACCAATCATGGTCGCCTCTCTCGCGAAGTTTATGCCAAGTTACATCAATTATATAATTTAATAAATAGACTAATATTGGTGCTAATTTTGTTATGTCCATTTTGGGATATTTCAAAATAATTTATTATTAACTGGTATCAAAAATGTTTTAGTATATTTGTTAATTATTATAAATGAATCATATTGTTTGATATTAAAGTAAATTTTAGTTACATAAGTTGAGCAGTTATAGGCTTAATATTTGGAGAAAATAATTTTTGCAAACATAAAGCTGAAGGAAAATAATGAAAAAAGACTAATTACTAACAACAACAGTTAATGAGTTTTTAAATTGCAAAAAAGCATTGTATATGATTTATGACTAAAATTGTCATTTCACTTCCTGTTTGCCTAAAAATATGATCTTTTTATAATTTTAAATAAATATTTGAATTGTTTTTAATGTTTGCTATAAAAATCGATTTATTATTATTCGGAAGCAATAAAAAGGTTTTATATTTTATATAACTCCGCTATAGCGGTCCCAAGCCCGGAGCCCAATTTTATGGGTAGGAGGAGGGATAGAGGAGTAACACCTCTTTAAAAAACCTTGGTCCATCTGACCCGGATGGTAGTACCTTGTATGGGTCCCTGCCTAGGGTACTAGGTGAAAACCGATCAACGGTCTCGAAGGTGGATGAGGGTTTCCCCAACAGCATAGAGAGCGGAAGAATCTAGAGGAGTCAACCTCAAATAAAAATCAATCCTAATGGAAATCTATCAGCAATGGACAAAACTACTACGGAAGTATTTACCCCAGGTGGCAATCCAGCTATGCTGGTAAATCCATTACCGAAAGAGGCAGGCCCCACGGATTCTGGGGGGGGGGCGACTATTGCTTGTTGATGACCCTTTTAAGAAAGGCTCAAGGGTGTTGAGATCACCTAGTAAATCAAACACAGACGAAAAGGATATTAAATTGGTTAAAGAAAATGAAAAACTTCGGGATAGGCTTCAAGAATTAGAAGAAATTGTTGCACAGCTAAAAAGGGAAATGAATTATTTAAAAACTGAAAACAATCTTTTAACACAGGCCCAAAAAAATACCTTAAATGAGGCTAATGGTTGTGAAAACGTAGAATCAAGAGAATATTGTACAGATGAAGAGGATTTAGCTCAGTAAACGGAATGGATTCTCCAAAAAAGAAGACCCAACAAGAAAAGAAAAGTTGCATTCTCACCTGAAGAACCAGAAGAGCTGAAAAGAGGGGAGAAGGTGGGTCCTTCTCAACTAATTAAAGAAGGTATAGTAAAACATTTAAAAATGGACAGAACTACAATGAAAGAACAAAAACCTCCACCAATAAATATTGTTGGGGTATCAAACCACTCTGAACTGCAGACAACTCTACAATCTTTTACAAATCAAGATTATAAATTGACCGCATTAAACAATAATATCTGGAAAGTTAACATGCCCGACTCTGACAGTTACAGAGCCTTAGTACAAAAACTTAAAGAAAACAACACACAGTGGTACTCATATGAAAACAAAAATGAAAGGCCTATCAAAGTAATGGCTAGAGGATTACATTCATCATGTGTCAAAGAGGACATTATAGAAAATCTAAAAGAAAAAGGGTTCAAGATCGTTGATGCTGTCAACATTCTTAAAAAAGAGAAAATAGAAAACAACAAAGGTGAAATAGAAACACAAAGGAGAGGGCTACCGTTGTTTATGTTAACTTTTGACAATAAAGAGGTTGTTGATAACATTTATCGTATTAAATCAATCCTTAACATTATGGTTAAAATTGAACCCCTAAGAAGAAATTCGACTCTGATACCTCAATGCAAGCGGTGTCAAGGATATAACCACACTCAAGGCTATTGTCAGAGAGAACCTAGGTGTGTAAAATGCGCAGGGAAACATCTGACTGTTGCATGCACATGGAGTAAGAATAATTCACCAAAGTGTGTAAACTGTAATGGTAAACATCCAGCAAATTATAGAGGTTGTGAGGTTGCCAAAGAATTGCGGAAGCGAAGAAACGTTGTGCTAAGAGTTCAAAATCAAAATCAAAAAAATACAAATAATCTCATACAACAGAATTTGAACAGGGCTTCCAACAGTATGAGCAATGATACTATTAGGGCACCAACAACCTATGCAAAATCCCTTAAGAGAAGTACTCCAGAAATTGATACAATAGAAAATAACCTGGAAATCATATTGGAGAAACTAGATGAACAAAAACACACAAATAAATTAATATTTGAAAAAATAAGTAGGATAGAAAGCAACAACAATAAAAATAAAGAAAAATTGAAAATATGAATTACTTTAAGAATTGCTACCTGGAATGCAAATGGTCTTGCTCAGCAAGCCATGGAGTTGGAAATGTTCCTTGTTAATGAAAAAATTGATATCTGTTTGGTGTCAGAAACACACTTTACTAATCAGTCCTACTGTAAAATCAGAGGATTTTGTCTTTACCACGTAGATCACCCTTCGAATCGAGCTAGAGGGGGCTCTGCAGTGGTTATCAAAAACAGCATTAAACATTTTGAGAATACAGAATTAAAGCAGGAAACAATGCAAGTAGCAACAGTTATAGTGAAAATCAAACACAAAGATTTTAATATTTCATCCATATACTGTCCACCTAGATATAATTTGAAAAAAGAAGACTATGCAAGGCTTTTTTTAACACTAGGAGATCATTTCATAAGAGAAGGCGACTTCAATGCAAAGAATACTTATTGGGGGTCACGATTGACCACTACAAAAGGAAAAGCATTATATGAGTCGGGAAGAGAAGTTAAATGTGATTTTTACTCAACTGGGAAACCAACGTATTGGCCATCAGATTTCAGAAAGATCCCTGACCTTATTGATTTTTTCATTGCTAGAGGGGTGTCGGACAGGTACATCAATGTCAGTGAAAGTTACGAGTTGTCCTCTGACCATTCTCCGGTTGTTATGACAATAAGTGGAAATATAATACAAAAAGATGAGCATCCTAAATTAACTAACTTTAAAACAAATTGGGATGAGTTTAGAGAAGAGCTGAGTTATAATATAGAACTCCAGATGCCACTTAAAACCCCTGAACAGCTGGAAGAAGAAGTTGAATCTTATATCCATAACATCCAACAATCAGCTTGGAATAACACACCTAGTATAACCAAACACAAAGGTAATGTTTTATATCCAATAGAAGTGCGTGAACTAGTACTGAAGAAGAGGAAAATCCGCAAAAAGTGACAGAAAACCAGAGCACCCCAACATAAATCACAATTAATTCAATTGAGTAATAAACTTAAGGATTTATTGAGGCAAATCAAAAGTGAGTCCATCTCTAAGTATCTTGAAGGGCTGTCGGCTGACAAGGATTGTGATTTCAAAATATAGCAAGCGACAAAAAGTATTAAAATACCAAAAATTCATATTCCGCCCATCAGGAAAGAAGATAATAAATGGGCAAGAAGTAATAAGGAGAAAGCAGATATGTTTGCTATACATCTAGAGGACACATTCACACCATTTGAAACAAAAACAGCACGTAAACAATTGGTACCAATTGAAAAGAATGATTTAATTGATATCAGTAAAGTGACATACAATGAGCTTGTACAGGAAATTAGACAATTAAACGTTAAAAAAGCGCCTGGTTATGAACTAATAACTGGGAAAATTCTCAAGGAACTGCCATTGAACGCTCTGATAAAGTTGTTGCATTTGATAAACGCTTCTTTCAGACTTAAATATGTCCCGAGACAGTGGAAAGTTGCGGAGGTCATTATGATACCAAAGCCAGGAAAAGATCTTAGGGAAAAAACATCTTATCGACCCATTTCTATTCTGCCGACTATTTCAAAAGTTTTTGAAAAACTTTTAACAAAGCGTCTTAAACCTATAATTAAAGAAAGGAAATTAATCCCTCAGCATCAGTTTGGGTTTAGAGACAAACATTCAACAATTGACCAAGTTCACCGTATTACCAATGTCATAGAAAAAGCAATTGAAGAACGCCAAG
This sequence comes from Aphrophora alni, assembly GCA_963513935.1. NCBI lineage: Eukaryota > Metazoa > Arthropoda > Insecta > Hemiptera > Aphrophoridae > Aphrophora > Aphrophora alni. The sequence continues at coordinate 56,275,810 of OY740774.1, forward strand.
TTTGCTCATCCTTGTTCCTGGATGTATCACAGACGTTTGACAAGGTCTGGCATGAGGGTTTACTCTATAAATTGCAAAGGGATCTCCCAGAGCAATTCTACAAAATACTTAAGTCATATTTGTCTGAGAGATGCTTTAGGGTTAAGCAAGACTGTGAATATTCTGAGATGAAGAATATAGCGGCAGGAGTTCCACAAGGAAGTGTCCTAGGACCTACTTTGTATCTCTTATATACAAATGACATACCTCAAGATTCTGGTACAATCATGGCCACTTTCGCAGATGACACTGCAATAATGGCAGTTGGGGATAGTGCAGAGGAAGCAAAACACAAGCTCCAGAAAGCTATTGATAAAGTTAGTATCTGGATACAAAAATGGAGATTAAGATTAAATGAAGCAAAATCAAGCCATGTAAATTTTACCAACAGAAAGATAAACCCAACACAGTGAGACGGTTTGGAAAAAACCAAAAGTCTCAAGCCAATTTAAAACAGGTTAAATTCCCGCGATAAAGCCATGTAGATGGGGGACGAGGAGGAACGATGACGTCACGGCAACAGGTGCTAAACACTGCATGTTGATTCGTGAAAAGTCGCTCTGCCTTGTTTCTTATTTTATTAAAATACTAAATTATTAAAACAAATTAATGTTCAGTAGAATCAACCGATTAATAATATCGAAAAATAAATTTAAAAGCAATTAAAACAAAAAAGTTATTCAAGTTTTTATATTGGCTCAAAAACCTAAAATTTGGAAAAAACTTAAATTCAAAATTCAAAAAACGTAGAGTCATAACTCAAAGGGGAACTAATAATAATCATAAATAAGAAATACGAATTAATAATAATTAACAGGTGAAAATGGACTTAGAAAGTCATTCTTGGGGAGTTTTTTGGAATTTTTGAGTTGAAGGGGGGATTATTTAAAAAATAATAATAAGTACTATTGAAGAGACCACAATAGGGCAAAATAATATGTACTTAGAATCAAATTTGAGAATAAAATAAGGGAGATATAATAATTACAAAACGTAAAACTTTAAAGCCCAAAAGCGGTTAAATTAAAAGTTAAAGGGGTAAAATAACATTGTAATTATAGATATCTAGTATGTAAAATTGTAAAACATCAAAGCAGAAGTGATAATATATAATGGGGGGGTTTTTATGAACAAAAACTCATACGGTAAAAACTTTGGGACTTCAAGGACGTATAACTCGAGAACCAAACGAGTTATGTGAAAAGTACAAATAGAGTTTTTCGTCGTAGTAGAAGAGGAACAAGATTTCGTCAAAAGAATTTTGAGAAAGGACTTGTCTCAAAATTTGGAAAGAAGAAAAATCGAATTTTGGGAAAAGGGCGATAACTCGCAAACGAAGCGCAGTAGAGCGATGAATCAAGTTCCACAAGACCCACAAGATGGAGAGAAAGAAGAATCCGAAAGGAACTTTAAAATCGGTTCGAGCGTTCGAAAGTTATAGTGAGTTGAACGAAAAAACGACCAAAGTAGAAATTTTCATGCAAAAACATGAAAAGTGGCGCGCGCATCCTCAGTCGGAATCTAAAGTCTGGAACATCATATTGCAAACTTGGATCACAGATAACGTTGAAGAAGAAATACAATAAATTATTAATTAAAAGGTGTTTTAATTAATAATAAAGGAAGAAAACTGTTCATTAGTCAAAAAATAAGACTAATAAATTATATAGTGTAAATATTTCAGACCAAAAGGGCCTGAAAACACATAATATGAAGAAAATACCTTTTTCCCTAAAAGGGAGGAAAATTGGCTCCAAGAAGTGGATTAATTCTAACTAAAAGGGAGACCGTAATTTATCTTTCGAAAGAAGGATACTTTTGATTTGGAATCGACGCGAAGTGGACGTTTCTTCTGCAACCGACTCTGAGCTGAGAGGAAAAGTCAACTGTCACTCTACTTAACTGGACTTAGAATAATTTCTACTCCAATCGAACTTCAAGGCAACTTAGAAGAATTCGACACCAGCATTCAACTACATAGCAGCTTACAGACTCTGGATCGAAAACATCATATCAACATCAGCCTAATTATACAACAAATTCCAAATCCAACTAGAACTTCCAATAAAGTGTGAAGGTATCTTATACTTAAGGAATAATTCGCAAATATTAACTTCATTTCACATATAACGTCATTAGGGGAATTATTAAAAATTAAATTCATTTTAATACTTCTGCTTTGGTGTCGTAAATCATTAATAATTAAATACGACTTTTTCAGTACAGGAAAAACTGTTTGTGGTTCTGTCTGAAAAGTCAAGCGTTGTTATTTTGTTTAGTATATAGAAAATATTACATTGATAAATTTTGTCAAATAAATAAATAGTTGTGTTGTTGTTTAATCAAATTGTTTGGTTGTAATAAAACAGTTTATGAATTTAACAATTTTTCTGTGCAAAAGAGAAAAGAATATATAAATAATTCATTTCTAAATTTTATTGTGTTTTCAATATAAATCCATTCTGTATATGTTATTAACCTTGTTTAAATATAAATCTTATGTGTGTGCTCTGGTAATATAATTTGAAAATTTTAAAAGTTATCATCAGAACTTAAGTGCCGATTTCTCCCAAAAGGCACGACCTTGGAGAGAGAGAGTAATAATCTTAAGAAAGAGTCAAATAATCGAGCATTGAGATAAGATTCAGGGAATTTTGCGTAAATTAAAAGTTAGTAAGTTCATGAGGACAAGCTCATACTTACTAGAGCCAAGTGTTGCAAAATCTTTGATTCAAAAAGGTAAAAGTGAGCATCTTGGCCTTGCCCGCGCTTGCTCTGAGAAGAAAGGTGGTTCGCCCAGTCGGTGGTGATCGTACAGCGAGTTTAAGAGTTCGTTATAAATAGCGTTCCAAAAAAGGGAACAAAGAATCTTAAATTCGTAAAGAGAGAGCGGAGTGTGGTAAGTGACGCTGCAAAGTAGGGGCACGAACTTACGACCTCGAGCGTAGCAGAGTAGGGGCGAGAGGGAACCCACGACACCGAGAGTAGCGCGGCAAGTGGCGCCCAATAGCGTGGAGCACGAAAAAGCAAAGTTTTGGAACAAATTTTCAAAATTTTGAATTTTTTAGTGTTTCATACGAACGAGAATATCTTAAGTTCTGATATAATTTATATGTACATGTGTGTTAGTAATAAGTTGTGCTGGTAATTACAACAACAAATATACTAAATTGCAAAAATAATAATAATTAAAAGTAGAGTCCAAATTAAACCGAAATTTAAATTTTTTAATTAATTAAATCAAGTGAATAAGTGAAGTGAAAATGGGACCAGCGAAAGATCCAGCAAAACAGGAAGGCTCAAAGGAACAGGAGACGGAAATGCAGAAAATGGTGAGGTACCTGAACCAAATGGAGGAAAGAAGAAAGCAAGAGAGGGAACAGGACAAAGCGGAACAACTGAAAAAAGAAAAGGAGAAGGAGGTCAACGAACAAATAAGAAGAATAGAAGAAAGAATAGAGAGAAACCGGGAACAGGAAGAAATGGAATCGTTGCGAAAGAAGGAGAAAGAAGAGATGGAAGCCAAATGGATCCAGATGGAGGAATTACGGAAGAAGGAAAAAGAAGAATTTGATGCCAAATGGAGCAAGAGAGACGAGGATTTGGAAGCCAAAAGGAAGCAAGAAAAGTTGGAGATGGAAGCCAAGCAGAAGCAGGAGAGGGAAGAAATGGAAGTTAGATGGAAGCAGGAGAGAGAAGAGAGGATGAAGAGAGAGGAAGAAATGGAAACGAAACGCATCCAAAGGGAAGACGCCCGAAAACAGGAAATAGGGAAATATATGGAGGAAATAAAGGAATCTATAGACAGTAATATGGCCGAAAATACGAGACGAATAGAAAATTGTGAAGAAAAAGTGGAAGAGTGCGTAGGGGAAATTAAAAAAATGACAGACAGTTTAAAGGAACAGGGAAAGTCGACTAAAGAAATTGGGGAGAAAGTTAAAAAGTTAGAAGTTAAAATTAGGGAAGTCGCAAAAATTAAAGAAACCGGTGGTAATGCGAAAAATATAATTTATTTAGATAGGGCAAATTTAGAATCAAAAACTATAGAATTTTGGGGAAATTCAAGAGATAATCCTGTTCAATTTTTAAAACAAATTGAGGAAGTATTTCAAGAAATAAATCCGGTTATGGAAGAAAGTGATAAATTAAAAGTTGTGGAGAAAAAATTGAAAGGAGCTGCCATGGAGTGGTGGGAAATAATCAAGCGAGATACGGAAGAATATAGCCAGTTTAAATTGCTATTTTTAGAACATTATTGGGGTTATCAAACTCAACAAGTAGTTAGGAATCAGATCGAAAATCATAGGTATAATCCAAATGGAAATATAAGTAGGGTAGATTATTTTTGTAAAATGGTGCGAAAGGCCGAATATTTGGAACCCAAAATTCCGGAAGAATTCCTTATATACCAACTAATGAGGCATTTTGACCAAAAAGTTCAATTAGCGTGTATTGGTAGGGCTAGTGAGCATTTGGAGGACGCCATTAAGTTTTTGAGGACAATTGAAAACGTAGACGGGATGTCAAGAGAAGTTCGAAGACCCGATAGTTTCGAAAGGAGGGACGGACAACAAAGAGATCAAAATTTCAGGCAAAGGAATCAAGACTACTCAAAACCATCCCAAAACCTTAACCTTCGATCCTATGGTCAAACCCAAAACAAACCTCAACCACAGATACCTCAAAACCCTGGTCCTTCAAACCAAAAATTCCCACCTAAGGTCACAAAAAACTAAAATACGAGATCTCAAGGCAAAATTTTTGGCAGAAATTGGAAAATACAAACGGAATTGAGATCGAGGATAAAACCAAATTTAGCAAACATAAAAGGGGGGATCTGAAAATAAATAAAATTAAATTGGGGATTTTAAACACCGATATTAAAAAAGACTTAAAGGAGGAAAGAGATAATAAAATTTTAAATAGTGAAGATTACGAAAAATGTCCGGAAATAGGGATAGAAATTGAAAATATAAAAGTAAATATGTCCATTGACACCGGAGCTCAGATGTCCTGTGTTCAAGAGGATTTTTATAAAAATGTGCTAAAAAATAGGAACGATAAAATCTTGGAATTACCAGTTGTAAATACGGAAATGGTGACGGCGATAAAAAGCCAGCGACAAAAGATTAAATTACAAGCATTATTGGAGATTAGAATAAATAACCAATCAATAAGAGGGGTATTTATGGTGGTACCAAAGCTAGAGAGCAAAATGATATTGGGTTGTGATTTAATGTGCAAATATCGAAGTCGAATTAATATGGAAAAGGGTTTCCTACAACTGGTAAAAGAAAACGAATTTATTGTAGTAGATTTTCTTAAAGAAAATAATTTAAGATTGAGCAAAAACAAAGTGCAGAAAGAACATCAAGATGGCGGCGAGACAAACAATATGGTGGCGTCGTCAGCTGCAAATAGAGGAGGCTCAAATTTGTATGAGCGAGTAACCAGGGCTTATACGTTGTCTACCAAAATGCCGGTAGACATAAAAACAAAAGCCAAGGACGTGTCTAGACCGAGTAGTGACGAAACTGATGGTGGTCAAAAGCGAAGAAAGAAGTTAAGTGTAAGCAATGAGTCGATAAGGAGGAAAAAGGCAAATTTTAATAAAGATGAAGGGCTATATAATGCGTGGTATAAAGGTAAACAATTAATTAATAAAGAAGAAGGGCTGAAAGAAGCGGAGAATAAAGGAAATAAAGTAGGAGAAATAAATAATAATGGGCCAGAGGCCATGATCTACGAAAATAATAAAATAATAAATTACGACGAAATTTTGCATAACTCCGAAAACGATTCAGAACTTGCACAAGACGAATTCGACGCAAGAGACGGGAGAGAAGGGAGAGCTATAATCAAAATGGCGGATCCTGAGAGACAAAATGGACGAAATTTTCTAAAGGAGAAACAAGGAGAAATAAGATATCGAAAGAAGAAAGTTAAGTTTAAAAATTCTACGAAATGTAAAATGAAAGAAAGGAGGCCCGAAGGGAAAGTAAAATTTAAATGTGAAGGACTTAGGAGATATTAATAGAAAGTAATAAAGTTCAATAAATAAAATGTATCAATTGTAATGCTAAATAGTTGTAAAGTGTAGAAGCGATTAAGATAAAAGGAAATAACGGATAGTCAGCTGGTTATCAGAAAGTAGCCTAGGTCAGTGAATAACAGGATAACTCGCGAATAAATTCCTAATTGAGTAAGGCCAAGAGCATAGCGGTAACACGCATCCGCTATCGCCACCTGGATAAACAAAGTGTAGACGAGGAGGGGAAGTGGTGAACCGGACGTCAATTAACAAATATTGACAGACAACTTGTTCAGCAAATAAGCCGAGGGTGATTGGAATGAGTGTACTGTTTTGTTTTTTTTTAAAGAGAGATTGCCGATAAAATAAATATTTTTTCTTTTAACTGCAATTAGGATAGTAACCGTTGTAGTTACCAAGTATTTTATATATATGTAAGACATAGTTTTAGTTCAACCAAAGCAGAAAATTGTAATCATATAAGACGAATTATTCCTTATATAAATATAATATGTTTTGTGTGTGATAATGTGTTTGTTTACAGCAAGGACGTTTAGAAGAAACGGCTGTAATGGACGAAAGTGAACTATTAAGCGAATTTGTATGTATACAGTAATAAATAACATGTGTTTTGAATATATAAATATTATACAGTAATAAATAAAATGTGTTTTGAATATATAAATATATGAAATGATGGAGGAGATGTTTTTTAAATTTAAATATATGTGTTTATATATATTGTTAGGTTATTATGTCAAATTTAATGATGATGATTAATGGAGATGATAAATAAATATGAAATATAGAGATGAATTTGAATAAAATGTTGTAAAATATATATGAATATCAATGCAAAATAATACATTTTTGATATATGTATATGTTAATAATGTAAAATGATAAAAGATTTAATGAAGATAACCATTAATAAATAGTTAATATGAAATGTGATATGTCGAAAAAGGGGTTTAATACAAAAATTTTAGTTTTTTAAAAAATGAAAAATAGGAATTTTTCATTTTAACCGAAAATTTTAGTTCAAAGGGGGGATTTTGAGACGGTTTGGAAAAAACCAAAAGTCTCAAGCCAATTTAAAACAGGTTAAATTCCCGCGATAAAGCCATGTAGATGGGGGACGAGGAGGAACGATGACGTCACGGCAACAGGTGCTGAACACTGCATGTTGATTCGTGAAAAGTCGCTCTGCCTTGTTTCTTATTTTATTAAAATACTAAATTATTAAAATAAATTAATGTTCAGTAGAATCAACCGATTAATAATATCGAAAAATAAATTTAAAAGCAATTAAAACAAAAATGTTATTCAAGTTTTTATAGGGGCTCAAAAACCTAAAATTTGGAAAAAACTTAAATTCAAAATTCAAAAAACGTAGAGTCATAACTCAAAGGGGAACTAATAATAATCATAAATAAGAAATACGAATTAATAATAATTAACAGGTGAAAATGGACTTAGAAAGTCATTCTTGGGGAGTTTTTTGGAATTTTTGAGTTGAAGGGGGATTATTTAAAAAATAATAATAAGTACTATTGAAGAGACCACAATAGGGCAAAATAATATGTACTTAGAATCAAATTTGAGAATAAAATAAGGGAGATATAATAATTACAAAACGTAAAACTTTAAAGCCCAAAAGCGGTTAAATTAAAAGTTAAAGGGGTAAAATAACATTGTAATTATAGATATCTAGTATGTAAAATTGTAAAACATCAAAGCAGAAGTGATAATATATAATGGGGGGGTTTTTATGAACAAAAACTCATACGGTAAAAACTTTGGGACTTCAAGGACGTATAACTCGAGAACCAAACGAGTTATGTGAAAAGTACAAATAGAGTTTTTCGTCGTAGTAGAAGAGGAACAAGATTTCGTCAAAAGAATTTTGAGAAAGGACTCATCTCAAAATTTGGAAAGAAGAAAAATCGAATTTTGGGAAAAGGGCGATAACTCGCGAACGAAGCGCAGTAGAGCGATGAATCAAGTTCCACAAGGCCCACAAGATGGAGAGGAAGAAGAATCCGAAAGGAACTTTAAAATCGGTTCGAGCGTTCGAAAGTTATAGCGAGTTGAACGAAAAAACGACCAAAGTAGAAATTTTCATGCAAAAACATGAAAAGTGGCGCGCGCATCCTCAGTCGGAATCTAAAGTCTGGAACATCATATTGCCAACTTGGATCACAGATAACGTCGAAGAAGAAATACAATAAATTATTAATTAAAGGGTGTTTTAATTAATAATAAAGGAAGAAAACTGTTCATTAGTCAAAAAATATGACTAATAAATTATATAGTGTAAATATTTCAGACCAAAAGGGCCTGAAAACACATAATATGAAGAAAATACCTTTTTCCCTAAAAGGGAGGAAAATTGGCTCCAAGAAGTGGATTAATTCCCACTGAAAGGGAGACTGTAATTTATCTTTCGAAAGAAGGATACTTTTGATTTGGAATCGACGCGAAGAGGACGTTTCTTCTGCAACCGACTCTGAGCTGAGAGGAAAAGTCAACTGTCACTCTACTTAACTGGACTTAGAATAATTTCTACTCCAATCGAACTTCAAGGCAACTTAGAAGAATTCGACACCAGCATTCAACTACATAGCAGCTTACAGACTCTGGATCGAAAACATCATATCAACATCAGCCTAATTATACAACAAATTCCAAATCCAACTAGAACTTCCAATAAAGTGTGAAGGTATCTTATACTTAAGGAATAATTCGCAAATATTAACTTCATTTCAAATATAACGTCATTAGGGGAATTATTAAAAATTAAATTCATTTTAATACTTCTGATTTGGTGTCGTAAATCATTAATAATTAAATACGACTTTTTCAGTACAGGAAAAACTGTTTGTGGTTCTGTCTGAAAAGTCAAGCGTTGTTATTTTGTTTAGTATATAGAAAATATTACATTGATAAATTTTGTCAAATAAATAAATAGTTGTGTTGTTGTTTAATCAAATTGTTTGGTTGTATTAAAACAGTTTATGAATTTAACAATTTTTCTGTGCAAAAGAGAAAAGAATATATAAATAATTCATTTCTAAATTTTGTTGTGTTTTCAATATAAATCCATTCTGTATATGTTATTAACCTTGTTTAAATATAAATCTTATGTGTGTGCTCTGGTAATATAATTTGAAAATTTTAAAAGTTATCATCAGAACTTAAGAGCCGATTTCTCCCAAAAGGCACGACCTTTGAGAGAGAGAGTGTTAATCTTAAGAAAGAGTCAAATAATCGAGCATTGAGATAAGATTCAGGGAATTTTGCGTAAATTAAAAGTTAGTAAGTTCATGAGGACAAGCTCATACTTACTAGAGCCAAGAGTTGCAAAATCTTTGATTCAAAAAGGTAAAAGTGAGCATCTTGGCCTTGCCCGCGCTTGCTCTGAGAAGAAAGGTGGTTCGCCCAGTCGGTGGTGATCGTACAGCGAGTTTAAGAGTTCGTGATAAATAGCGTTCCAAAAAAGGGAACAAAGAATCTTAAATTCGTAAAGAGAGAGCGGAGTGTGGTAAGTGACGCTGCAAAGTTGGGGCACGAACTTACGACCTCGAGCGTAGCAAAGTAGGGGCGAGAAGGAACCTTACGAGGGCGAGAGTAACGCGGCAACAGGTTATAATAAATGGACACCTAATAGCCCCTGGAAATACAGCCAAGTACCTAGGAATGACACTTGATGCAAAGATTCATTGGAAGGAGCATGTTAAGAAGAAGATTACAGAGCTGAATATTAAATTCAGGAAAATGAATTGGTTGCTTGGTAGGAGATCAACATTAGATCTACACAATAAACTTTTAGTATATAGGCAAATATTAAAACCAATTTGGAATTATGGGATACAGCTATGGGGCTGTACCAAAAAAACAAATGTTAAAGGTATTCAAACATTCCAAAATAAGGCTCTGAGGAGTATGGTTAACGCGCTATGGTTCGTGCGAAATGATGATCTCCATCGTGATCTCGGAATGAGTACTGTCTCAGAAGAAATTAAGAGATATGCAATCATGCATAAGAATAGACTGCAAAAACACGAGAACCCTGAAATGCTCCGTGTAATCAACAACACAGAAGATGTGAGGCGCCTGAAACGAACTAAACCTCTGGATTTGGTGAACGAGATTGTGTAAATAAATAACCGCATGAACTTTGTGTGTAAAATATAGGACTCTATCAGTGGATGGTGTTCCAAACACTGCTTTCTTTAATATGAAATGTAAATTACTTGATAAGGCAAACTTAGTTGTAATTATTAATAAATAAATAAAAAAAATAATAATAATAAAATATTTTATATGGAAATAGAGAAAACAATATATTACATAATATACATAAGTGGTTTTACCTTGAAGATTTTCCGTCAATAAAACTAATTATCATTACAACACAACTCATTTAACACTTCATATCATTATTTAAATATTTTCAATTATTCCTAGACATTCTGCTAGCTTTCCTCCCCCCCCAATTAAAAATTTTATTGGTTCTTTTAATAGTTCATCTCTGATAGTGCATGATAAATTATTTATATGACTTATTTTTATTTAATTATTTTCAATACTTTTATGGTTTATTTATTTAATTTTAGTCCAAGATCCCAAAATTTCCGTTTCTTAATCCAATTTTGGAGCAGAATATCTGCCTTTTCGTACCTCGAAATTAATTTTTTGGATTTTGTAGAAGGACTACTTGATTGGAAAGGCCAGGATTTGGAACTTGGTTTAGGGTTTTCAGATTGGATTGAACAGTTCCTGAAACCTCACTAATTACTTTTATAATCAGGTATTCCTGTCTATTCTTTCGATAGTTATTATCTCCGAGAGAGTCTATCGCTAAGACATTTTATTGCCTCCTAAAAACTCTTAGTAAGCCTACCTAAACTTGCTAATAATCTATGATCAACAAGTCTTTTCATTAAAAAAATTAAAACTTCTTCGAGATCAGCTTATCTAAAGACGCTGATTTATTGATCGTTTTACAAAAATATTCGACTTTGAACAAATTTCCCCTTCAAATACCCCTATTATTTTCTATAAAATGGGTCACATTTTGTTGAATTTAAAACCCTCAATATATCCCTGGAAACATATATATATATATATGTGGTTTTTTTTCTGATACTTTAATTCGATTTTAACTTTTTCTATCCCCCTTTTAATTTGTCTAATTTATACCCTATCTACCATAGCACTACAATTTCCTAATTATTTATCTAACCTTTCAAGTATTCCCCTATCGAATTTGATAATTTCCCAATTATTTCTTGTTTTTATTTTAACCTTTGTCGTTCCAATTTCCTATCTATCGTTTCTTTAAAACTTGTATCCTCCTCCCTTAATGTTTTTCATTTCCCCTAATTATTTCTTTTAGGGTGCTAATTCGTTATCGTGTGCTTCTCTTTCAAGAATATAATGATGACTTGTCGATGGGTGTAATCATGGACTCGAAAACCAATTTACCCCGTTTTCCATTTACAGTTTTCATATTTTTGTATTTATCCTCTTGAATTTTGCAAACAATTTTTCACTGATTTTCCGTGGATCTTCCTGATTTCAATATGACCGACGTATTTAAAAAAATCTGATTCCGAAGAAACATGATTTGACTTCTCTCAGTATTTTAGTCAGAACTTTCTCGTTGTATAACATATGGCAACGCTATAGCGATGTATTTGTAAATAAACTTAATAATAATAGTTAGTTATAGTTTTTTTCAATATTATGTAATAATATTTAATCTGATTTCGATTAACTCTACTTTTGACCAAAAGTCTAATAGGCTACATATGATTTTTAAATTTACATAAAAATATTTTTTTAATTATAAATTTTAATTTCATGAAATGTGAGTACATTATGTGTAACACTCCTCGGGATCATTTGTGACTACACAAATTTACAACATTTTTATTTTAAAATTTTTATTTACAAAAGCCTGTCCAAGAATGATATTCCACGCTCATTAACACCTTGAAATAAGTAACATTTCAAAAAGTCTATTCATATTTGGGTTATCCTGTACAATATGACAGATTTAGATTTTGTGTATTTCATTATATCAAATTCTAGATTTATCTATTTATCACTATAACTTTCACATTATTATAATTACTTAAAATGTCTCTTTTGCATTCTTCGTACGACAGAGTTATTATTTATTAATAAAAATTAAAATTAAAACATTCAATCTCTTAGAATTCGTTGTAAACATTTAAATTATTGCATGAAACTTGCTAAGCTTTGCGTAGTAAATAATATATCAAATGCTAAGCTCTTTTAATGTTATCACTTTCAGTATAATCTTGTCAGAAACTGTCTTAAAACATTTTTAAAGAATTTTCACAATATCTCCACTGTGGATAGGATCATTCGTACAAAATTCAACCTTACGTTTCAACATGGTGTCCATTACCTCACTGAAGCAAAATATAAAATACTTTTTTTACAGAGTTTAATCAAGCTATAAATTCTTAAAATATTAATTGTTTTATTTGAAACATTGTAACAGCTCGTTTATTAATTTATACTAAAGGAAGCTAATGATTACTAAAAATGTTTTGAATGTGTAATTATGTAATGATGTTTTCGTTTTACTGAAAACCGCATAATTACTTCATCCTTGTATACTCAGGTCACGTGGCTCATTCGACTTAGCAAGAAGTGTAAACACCATCAATCTAAAAGTGTAAGTTTAAAGTCTTTGTACGATGTCAATATCACAATACAATCAATAAAATATATTCTGTTATTGTCATATTATTATATTTTGATATTATATTATTATATTATTGTTTATTTATTCATAATAATTAATCGCCGATTTTAAATTTAAAGTTATCTAAAGACTGCAACCTCCGCTTATTTTTTCAAAACATATAACAACAGTTCAACATATAACAAAATGCTACATATAGAACTTCGGGTTAAAAGTATACTGGTTGAACGTATTCAATACAATCAACATAGATCCAGTTTAGATACATATATAAACTGCTAAAAGCAAAAATTTTGATTCGCAATTAAAATGAACCTTGGGCGGCTTCGGGTGTGTTTTTGTTCGTTTGCATGAACGATTGAAATTTATGAACATATTATTTACGACCACGCAATCGCTTGAATCCACAGTTGTACATCGATTAATACGATGTTTAACAGCCATCATTGTATTTTTTTTTTTATATTTTAGACCGGTATCATGCAAAAAACAAAGATAATAAAATTGGCTACGGTTTGTCTGCCTATTTTATTACTATACTTCTAGTTGTGAATGTGCTACTATGAGGTCCTCTACAACTCATGAATCGGAGAGCAAGTTGACGTCAAATGATATTTCAATTTTTAAAAAAGAATTTTCCTGTTACAAAAAAAGCTCTGTTACATAGAAACTAATATTTCTTAAGATTATTAATGGCTTGTTTTAACGCTGTTTTATGTGAATAGTTCGGTGACTTGATGATAAATCTAATTTTGGACTCGTATTACTAGGTATTTAAAATTATGGAATTCTTTTAAATACTAATTTAACCTGTTTCCCATTTAAACTTATGATAGTTCGTATTTTACCTCATGTATTTTAAAGTAATTTTTCACTGATTTTCCGTCGCTCTTACTGATTTCAATATAGCCGATGTCATTTTCTTAATCTGATTATGAAGAAACTTGATTAGACTTATCACCGTTTTTAAAATGGGGTTTAAATGTAGAGAATCTTATGAAAAACTATCTAAAAATAAATTAAATATTTCTTTGTCTATTACAATAAAGAAAGGCCACACTTATTTGCATATTAGTTATAATAAATCTATTGTTTTAGTCAAACAAATATTCGATTACGGTACATATATAAAATAAACATTCAGGCGAGAAGCAGGTCAAAATGTAAAATTACAAATTAATAACTACCTACCTAATGCATATAAAAATTATTTTAATATCAAATTTCAGTAAAGTAATTATTATAAGACACCCACTGTGACTCATTTGTAAAAATTAAGAGTCATAAATGAATAGTTTCACGATCCAAGTAAACATAAAATAGTTTTGACCTTTCCAAAATTGGTTATAAATTAAAATTGTCTTTCAATTTTTAAATACTTAATCAAAATTTTAAAACGACCGTGTAAACAATGTTGATAAATTGTTATTTATTATAACAATTAATAATAATAATTCCGCTGGAATTAGCGGAAATGTAAGCGTTGACATGCTGTGAAATAAAGCATCGGCAGTGAAATTATAGGACCAGAACTATTTTGTGCAAATTCTAAGAAAAAACATTACGTTTACCATCAACGTATCGTATCATCAACGTATGGGACAAGGCGGACACACATGTCAGGTTTCAGAGTGAGTAGACTCACACTTCGGGCACCATCTACAAAACTTGCATGGGATCTTCTCAACTTCTCAAATTAAGTAGGTTCAATATTAGGGAAGTAGTAGGCTGGACTACATGACAAGGCCACATTAGAGCACATATGCACAGGATGGGTTCTTTACAGCAGAACCTCTGTGCAAGAGATGTAGAGCGCATGATTGATGAAACTGCACACCATCGGCTCATTGACTTGAGCAGTCTATAGCAGAAGAGGATAGGCATCATTGGTCATGTAGAGAAAGGCCTAATAATTCCCCAAGACAACCTCAAAGGAAAGATCCTCAAGTTCACAGACCTTGTGGATCAAAAGGATGATGGGTTAACACAATAAGCCATAATGCCTGATGTGCCTATTGTAACATGGACCGCTCGAAGTGAATTGAAATATACACACATAAAGCAAAACACACAAAACACACAAACGCACGCGCACACACACAGACATCACATCACACACACCCTGAGACAGACCATCGCGAGCTCCAACCCTTCACACCTACTCCTCAGAAATTCCAAATCCCGACCTCCTCGCTCTGGCACTAACTTCTCCTAACCTCTAAATCCCATATTTAATGAACGATTCAATAATTACTATATATATATATATATATACATTTATTTATTACTTATATATATATATATATATATATATATATATATATATATATATATATATGTAATAAATAAATGTATATATAAGTATTGTGTACTTACATATATATGTTTTATATTGTATTACGTACTTAAATATAACTCACTATCTATAATTAGTTTTTACACAGCATTCTTGGGTTGGAGATAATTTACATATCCCTTTAACACTGTATTTGACTAAAAATAATATACTATGCTATTTATATAAAGATAATAATACTATATTATATGTTCAGTAGAGATTTCGTAGATTCCGTTTCTAGAGATTTTTCTAAAATTCCTGGACATGGTCAAGAAATATCTTATTGGCTCTTCAGACGATGTAAGTAGCAAATATTTTATTTAAAGACACTTCAGTTCATGTCTGCAGATGAAAGAAAAGCAATAAACGTTGACATGGCAAACATCTTTGGGATTCTGTTGCTCAAAATCATTCTTCGTTGAGAATAGTCAAGTATGTTTAAGTTGAGCAAAAATCCAATATAAAATCAATTTTATAACTTAAAATTTTATCAAAATATGAAAATTAATTAACTCGGGTTCTTTATAGTAGTTTATACTCGGCTTGTTTTCTCTCTTAACGATAATTCCGCAACTGTAATTTTGGATGATGTAACGATAAAACAGTTCCTTTAGAAAATAAGAGGCATATATTTTACGAAAATATATACTATATAATGTCGGTTGATGTACGTCAATGAGAATATTTAAAAAAAATAATTG
This sequence comes from Aphrophora alni, assembly GCA_963513935.1. Lineage (NCBI taxonomy): Eukaryota > Metazoa > Arthropoda > Insecta > Hemiptera > Aphrophoridae > Aphrophora > Aphrophora alni. Next base: position 56,291,667 of record OY740774.1, read on the forward strand.
ATACACTCGTATTTATATTAGTTTTGATAAAAATGAAGTGGGTAATAATTTGAACAAATACAAAATTTATACTATTTACAAAATTTTACGAAAATCGATTCTAGACTATACCCAAGCTACGGAGTACAAAATATTAATGGTCAAATAATTTGTACAAAAAACGCATACAAATTATTTTGAACATAAGATTAACTAATTTAAGTAGTTTATCCTCAAATACCAGTATACAATTTGATAGTTTATAATGACGTAAAATTATTTTGTCTTTAATTAAATTAAACCGTCTGTAGAGTTTTATGTGGGGCAACAACTGTTTTCAATGTCTTTGTTAAGGAAATAAATTGTTTCTCGGATTGCTATTTCAAATATTACAGACAATAGCATTTTAATTAACTAAAACCCTCTTGTAAATTATATTATTCGTTCTGTGTAAATAGCCTCGTAAATCTTAATATTCTTCAAAGTTGTTTATCCTATCCACTAGTCACTAAAATGAAATACTACTCTTTCAATAATTTCTTGAAGTAATTATCATTCGATTATACTTTAAAAGTTTTTTATGCCTGAAATAAAAAGCTGATATTTTAAAACCAGTGTACCTAAATAGTTATTAATCCGAGAGAAATATAAACTATTAATATTGTTGTAGGAATATATCCAACACCAAATAACAAATAATTATATATTTATGTAAATATTACAATTCGAAGAATTGTTTTTCCAAATAATTATATGAAAAACAAATGCAGTATGTTTAAATGGGAAGCAGGAGTAATCGTAAAAATCAATATTTAATGAGTATAACAAAATTTAATCAAAAACTGAGATTTTAACAAATAAATAAAAAATTGTAAAACTTTTTTGGTGATGAAATATACCAATTTACGAATAAGAATAATATGAACATGTTAATCAACATTCATTTTGATTTCTGTTGCACAATACTTGATATACACAAGTTCCCTTGAGGTAATGCATTTTTAAATCCAAACTTTGAAATGGATAAATCTAGAAAATGAATAATTTTTTGAAATACTTTTTTTGATATGAATATAAAAGTATTTCTATATTGATTAGGTTAGTTTAATGTAGGTTATGTATATAAGGCTAAACGACTGGAAAGCTAAGCCACGAAGTTGGAAATTTCTTTTTGTAAGAATGTTTGCAATAAATAAATAAATATTGATTAGGTTAGTTTGGTGTCGGTGGTGTTACGGTAGGCCATTGTTATACGGCCAATTTGTGCCAAATAAGTCAGATGATTTGTAGGTTGAGATATACTTATATATTTAATACAAATCTTACATAGTTTGGCAATATAACAAGATACGTTTTGATAATAGAATTTAACTAAGAAGCCTTGATGCAAGATCGTAAACTATTAATATATATTATGGTTTCAATATTTCTAACTCGGAGCAATAACAAATATTGTGTCACAAAAATTATTCTCAGTAATCTCTCTCGGGATAAATTTTTCTTCTAGTACAGCCTATTTAGGTTCAATATTTAAACAAATTACGCAGTACGATAGCTGCAATCTGTTGCTGGAGCGTGCCTAGACTGTAGTTCTTTGTAATCCTAGCTTTCCTGAACTATTCTCCTGAAAACTAAACGACGTCGACGGATATCTCACTTTATTTCACCACCTCACTTCCTACGTCCAATTCGCCCGTTTATCGATTGACCTCGATTTCTCCAAGCCTTGACTAACATATTTTCATGTGATCTTTTATTCGTTTGTTGGTTGCAAGCTCAGCTGTTTTCTGATTTTTACCTCTTGTCGTTACAATTTTTACACTCTGCTAAATAGTATGGAGACATATTAATAATTCAAGCTTAACTATATAACTTTATTCCTAATACTATCTTAATTACCAACAATACCACCGCTATCTTGAATGTTGTCTAGATGTTTGTACTAAAAATCAAAAGCCGCTAGAACTGAGAATAACCCCTTTCGGGTACGTCTATAATCTTACTTATTATATCCAACGTAAATGCTAGATATAAGATTACAAATTTTAGACTAAATATCTATATAGCTAAAACCAAGTGTAAAATAAACATCACTTCCGATCAATCATTAAATCGAGTCACTGTATCAAACCCATCTCCTTTAATGTTGTTGTGGATATATATCACGGGAGTAGAAAGGTTCCAGTTTTTGTTCAGGATATAAGATGCATTTATGAGAATTTGGAATGGTTTTGGGAAGCAAAAGGTTTTATTATCAATGAGGTAAACATAAACCATGATACAGGAACCAGATGATGCAAGATACAATCTAGTGATGTATTATACTGGAATACTATATGTATATATTTTGTATATATTATGTATTATACTATACTATTATACAGGAATTTTTTGTCGACAAAATAGAGTTCTGCACTATAAAATAAAATAAATTAAGGAGACTATAAACGAGTTTGTTCAACTGTTCCGGCAGGCTCCAGTGGTCACCTCCGAACGTACACGTTGCGTTATTCATCACAGATCTGCAGCAAGGAGATTATTACTAAAGTTCTTACTACACGCTGGTGTATTGCAACTTCAATTAGCAATCGAGGTTGTACTTAGACCTGGAATTAGATACTAATGGTAATCGAATCGGTAACCATGAATTTAAAGAAGGAAACATATATAAAAATTAATGCACATATTTTGCTATTTCTCGTTTGTGTGTGTATGAATTTATGTATGATATAATGAGGGTAGTTTATATGTTTATATATATATATATATATATACACCCGGTGTATACTTTTTGGAGTTGAGAATCAGAAAAGTCTTAGTATTTTTTCGGATTTAGTATAGAATAATAAACTATATTTTGGCGGTTATACAGTCTAATTTTTAAGTAGTCACAATCTTTCTTACTACTATGGGATTGAACTAGGCGGTTTTACTTTATAAATTCAAATATAAACTTTTATTCTGATGCACCTCATTTCATAGGTCTAGAATTATTGATAACTCCTCCTAAAACCTGATGACTTTTGCCTAAGCTATTTCTATGTATTAAAGAAGTGAGAAAACACCAATTTTGGAAGAAAATAAAGTTTAAAAAATTGTTGGAAACTGTTATTTTATTAGACGTTCATGAAATGGCCATCTAGAATATTTTGAAAATAATAGAGTATGTATTTTTACTTATGTTCTTATATTGGCCAGTATTATTATGAAGTACCCCATACATTGTGGCTTATGTTAGAAATATTAAATTTCTTATAATATTTATATGTACCCCGAAGAAAAATATCGAAAGGGTGCGGAAATTGTGGCAGCCACTTTGTAAGTCCTAGACGTGTAATCCAGCGAGCAAAAATAGGATTATTCATGTATTCTCTGCAGGTAAGTAAAAATAGTGGGGTGCCAAATCCTGCTGGAAAATAGATCGATGATTTGATGTTTAATGGCATCTCGAATAGCTGGAAGAATATCTTCCAGACACATCTTAAAGGTGGTATGGTCCGTTAATGGCCCCACTACTAAACAGGAACAAATTACCTTGTTTCCCATAATTCCAATCCTAACGTTTAATTTCTGTGGATGCTGGTTATGCTTCTCTTCTAACTAATCTGTATTTTTATTAGCATATTATCGGCAATAAATATGTCTATTGACTTAACCATTTATGAAAATTCTAGTCTCTTCACCAAAACAAATCCGATACAAGTAATATTGTCTCGATAATGTGAAGCAATTTTTTAGCAAAATTTCAAACCATGTTACGGATCGTAAACATAACATTCTTGTAAAAGATAATTACATAATTAGTTATTTACTGGGATAGAATTTCCTCTTTTTTGGAATCACATATACTGAGGTTTTACATGTACCTACATCACTAGCTAGTTCTTACTGATTGCCTTCGTTGTACAGCAACTGTGCCTAAACTTGTTCTTAAATCTCTTTGGTTATGACATATGGGCGATCAGATATTGGAGCATGTCTCACGATAATAGTTGTATTGAACTTGATAACACGATATTTCTCCCATAACTAGTCGAAACTGTTCTATTCAGTGCAATTACTGGACCTTCAATATGATTGCAATTAGCTTGTCCGATTATTATTTTTATTTGAATCACGACGCAGTGGAAGAAAATAATTATGGAATAAAAGAAAATTAGGAATCTTTAAATACAAGGTTTTAAATTTAGTTCACAATTTCTAAACATCCCAAATCAAATTGAAAAGTGTTTTATACCTTTCAATAGGTGTGAAATATCAGAATTATTAGTATATTATCAAGTAACTCCAGTAAACAAAAAGATAATAGTTTGAACTTATTTGTAAAATATTTTGAAAAACATGTTTCTCTTAAGTAAAGATAAGAGAAATTTCGGATATTTCAATTTAAAGGTAAACTACCTGTATATAGAAGAAATAAAGATGCATTATTACAGTGTTCTAATAATAGTTAAATCTTTCCAGTTATCTACGTCGTATTAGAAATTAACATTATTATGTTCTTTTAAATGTTGTAGATTGTTGACCGATTAACAATCGATTTAACTTTTAATATATTTCAATTAGAAATAGAGTAGTTTCATCTCTGAATTAATAATTACAAAATGCAATTTTCAAACGTTTACGTCTAACATTATCCATTTACAAAATATATATTAATATAAAATTCCGTTTTAAATTATAAAGCTTTTACGTTTGTGGAAATATACTTAAATATTTGGCCTACTATATATTTTGAAAGACCAACGGATATTTTTCTGAAAACAATATACATGCATTCCTGTGAGTTAAAACACTGTAAAGAAAATATAATATAAATATTGAAGTGGAATAATTAATGTGTTTTGTTCAAACGTTTACGTCTAACATTATCCATTTACAAAATATATATTAATATAAAATTCCGTTTGAAATTATAAAGCTTTTACGTTTGTGGAAATATACTTAAATATTTGGCCTACTATATATTTTGAAAGACCAACGGATATTTTTCTGAAAACAATATACATGCATTCCTGTGAGTTAAAACACTGTAAAGAAAATATAAGATAAATATTGAAGTGGAATAATTAATGTGCTTTTGTTCGTATTTTTAACAAAAAGTATGCTACATTTGCGAAAAGAGAAATGTTTGAAAATGGACTACCTAAACCAGAACTAAACGTTTAATTTTTAAAAAAGAAGATATATTTCGTTTTCACAAAATGACTATAATTACAATTTATAAATTTCATTAAAAAAAAAATCGTTTATAGTTGGATTGGAATCACTGTAAAATTTAAAAATTATATTTCTGTAAATTTACGTAGACACATTAGAAATTTTGATTTTGTATAATATTTTTCGATTAGATGTTTGAAAATCTGTTATGGTATCTAAAAGGTAACCTGTTTAATATTGTACATAAATTACTGTTTATTTTACTTCGTTCATAAATTATATTGATGCGACTTAATAAATACTCAGTCGATAGAGTGACAGTTAAAATATATACTACGAAATTTGATTATATTGTTACTGTATTAAATTATGAATTGATTGTTATGTTGTTACTGTTTGGATTAACTTTCATTTTAGAATCAAATAATTGTAAGATATAAATTGGTCAAATAAAACAAAAAAGAATGAAATCTATGTTAATAATTTGTCTAAAACAGACAAATTATTCGGTGTGATTTTTTTACGATGGTAAAACGATCTTATCACTTCGCCTTACTTTCTAACGTCCCTATATTGTTATTCCAGTTACATTCTTCGGTAGTATTATTGTCACGTATTGAAGACAACAATCGACCAACAAAACCCTATTTTGCTATTGTCCAACAGCCTGGAGAGATGTTGTGTATGGAATGGGAAATAAATATCTGACAAAATCGCGGTTCTTCTAAAAATAATACAGCAAGGAACCAGAACATAAAGAATATTGTGGATTACATGCTTTTAGAGAAGAAATAGTCGTTAGAACTATTGGTGTCTACAGGTTACACAGTTTTTTTTTTCTGTGGAACTTCTTGAAAATGCAATATATGAAATAAATGTTCAAACTTTAAATGAAAAAAAGGCGAATAATAGCAGTTCTACGTAAACCATTTAATCTACCGTATTATATAAGATATAGCTCAACACACTTAATCAACCACAAAAATGCATTTGTAATCAGACGTTACTTTAAAAACGCAAACCTAAAGCAATATGCGACAAAAATCAATATATTTTTTGTCACATGTTCATTAAAAATTAAATTCATCAATATATATATATATATATATATATATATATAATAGGTAGATAGATAGATAGATAGATAGATAAATAGGTAGATATGTATTTCTACAGAAAATTTTGAGCACTTTATAAGCGCTACTTCACATTCACAACAATTTAAACTAATTTTTAAAAGAGAGTAAGGGATAATTGTAAATTATATTAAAATGTCATATTAAATGTATATATATATAGTCGATATTTGTTGAAATTCCATATTAACTCACATATGTTGCGATTGCTGTTTCGCAATTCATCTTCAAAACATCTTCAGACAACAATGACTGAAGTTATCTGAAGTTGCTTCATTGAGTAACAGCTGTCACAATATTATATGTTCAAAGTTTTGCATATTGAACACAAAAGTAGAAAATTAAATTATTTAGAAGTTTTAAAAATCAACAGATTTGTTTTCATTTGCCATGCTTGTAACCTCACTTCTCCAGAGTTTAACTGATCTCTTTTGTTAAAACATATCCTGTCAGGTCGTGTACATAATCTAGGTATATGATTCTAGTCAGAGGGTCATATTATATTCTCAGGTAGTCCCCTTTCCTTGTTTTGCATCCCCCACTTTCTTCGTAGTTGGTTCTTAAGTTTAATTTTGTAATGTTTAAGTCATCTGAAGATTTTAAGTTGTCTAAAGATGGTCAATTGCAAAACAGCCGTCAAAATATTTGTTTATTTAAGAAATTTACATGTGAGTTATTATTTTCCTTAGTATGTAATCATTATGAATGCATTATAAACAAAGAAATTTTATTATATAATTGAAGTTAAAGTTTGAAATATGTTTGATAGTAAGACAGTTTAGTATATTCTATAACTAACACCTGATTATTATTTAACAATATGGCTACAGCTGATAAATTTATAAATTTATTATAAAATACTGGTTTTACTTTCTTTTTTGGTTTCCAGTTTTTTGTTTTTGTACCTAAGTGAATGTTCTAAGTAACTACTACTACTTTGACATTTTGTGGTAGTTCTTTACTTGTTTCCATTGAGAGTTATAAATATAAATTGTTATTTGGTTCTATTCAAGAAATGAAAATAATGTAAAATTTACGATTATATTTTCGTGATATTATTTGTTAACGTTAATATCCAAGTTATTCACAGATATTAATCAGTTTGTTGCCTGTTTGCAAACTTATATTATAATTATGTGAAACAAAACTTGGCCCATTGAGTCCATTCAACAGGATAGAACCATATAGGGTATTTAAATATTACATCTTCATTATATTTCACAATTCATATGGATCATTATTGAATATTTTATTTCTCCTTTAAAACTTTTATTTTATTTTAGGAGCTTCATATTTAATTTATCAGTCTACGATAGTAATATTAAAAGAAAGATGAATGAAATTCGAGGTTTACTACGAAATTATGCATTCGACTTTGTATGTAAGTGTAGTTGTAACGTCCTTCAGACAACAAATAAAATCTGCATCTTACTTATCGATAAATCAACTTTCTACTTCCGATATCGCCTCCGGGTCATGCCACCGCCCTGTGCTGAGACCTGGCGGGGAATATCATAATCCACAATCACATGATCGTTGCACTTTTGAACCCGGTGAACCGATAACATGTTAGTCACTTCTAAATCACATTATTGAGCAGCCGTTTTTTTTTAACATGAAATCTCCGAAATAGGAAATGTGCATTTTGTCAGTAATAATACAGTTTTCTTTCTTCTAAATTCTAAAATGTGTTACAGTTAAATAATACTGCTATTTATTCAGTGATCTTTGTTTTATACATGTAATTTCATCTCACAATGACCTTCAGGCGCATGTCAGGCTTCTAACCATTTTACAACAAGTTCCAGGTATTCGAAATTAAAATTGACCATAATATAACTCTGTTAATATTTTAAGTTTTAATTACTGATATATGTTTTGTTCAGAAATAATTTAACTAGGATTATTTTCCTTTTAATTTTTCAGTAATTTTATTGAAGGCTAATGTCTTGTAAAAAAATAGAATAACCTTCTTTCATTTAAAACAATTTACAAAATCAAGTTATAAATTTAAATAGTCATAAAATCACAGAATTAACTAGAAAAATGTTTTTCTTAATTAGAATCTTTTGTTTTCAAAATTTCCTAGCAGTTGTTACAATTATTTATCTCAAACAAAGGACGAGATATATTAGATTCTTTATTAATATATAAAAAAAAACTTATTTATAATCTTTTTTGGACATTTTGTAATTCTGATAATTTCCTTTTCATTTTAATTAAATTAAAAAACCATTTTTCATTACAAAGACTTGTCGAACAACCTGTATGAGTTTGTCTAAATCTCTTTTCAACTTGCTTTTTGCTTAGCAAAAGCTGGTCCGAGATTGTTCCGAGATTGTTCCGAGATTGCTCCGAGATTGCAATTCCAGACAGGTTTAAACTCAGTTTCAACATTCTCTAAGTGCACCACATCATCACGTATATATGTATAAAATGAAATATAAACTTTTTTTAAAATGACAAGTGTTAATAAAAGGAACTTTGGTTGTAAAATTATTCTTTTGTGAAAAATAACAAATTTTGTTCAAGGAACAAAGCTCTGTATGATAATGTGTCTTCACTTTTTTTAAAATCTATAAAATAATGTGTACTAATTTAGAATCAAAATAATATTGGATGGGGCTGCATGTAAAATATTTCGGCCTTCACGACCCCAAAGGGGTTATTTTTCAAAATTAAAAAAAATCATATTGACGTCAATAGTTTAAAACAAATTAATTTTATTTTTTTTTTATATATATTATAAAATTGTCTTTTTTTTTAAATAGAAAAGGTATGTGATCTAGCTAGTTTTAAAAATGTATAGGGAGAGATGAAGCGAATTTGATATTTAACACAAAATTGTTTATTCGTATTTCTTAAAAAAAAAAAAAAAAAAATAGAAAAAAGGTGATGCAAATTCGTCGTGTACTGAAACATTTTTCATACATCTTTTTTAATGTTAGAAGAAAAGTTATATATGATGTTACCAGTTACCAGTTGTGACCGTCTCCACTTCTTTTGACCAGCTGGAAGCTCCGGCTGGCTGGAGACCGCATACACTTTAGCCGAATCTTGTCACAATGAGCCAAGGAGTCGGGTTAGGACGCTAATGAACGCACGCAACGCAAGTGAAATTAAATGTTATATTTTATTTACTGCCGAATTAAAAGATTACAGAATTATTATAATTTATAAAAAAAAGACATAACGGCAAGATAAAGCCTTAATAGTGGCCGAAAAGCATACCGTTTAATTTAGCTACCACGTGGCCGAAAATGGACTGACCTCGTCCCGTCGCGGTCTTCCTTCTCGCGGCTCTCGGAACAGACTTAAATAAAAAATTATATAAGAAGAAACAATGTTTTCTAGTTTCGAACGTTGAACGGCCTATAGTGCTGAGTTTTAAAGACATAAACAAAATAACTTTGTTGTATTGACAGAAAATAGCAACTTATAATATTGTAAAACAGTAGGCCTACTCCTGTGTATGTCTTTATTTTAGCATGTAGAACAATTTCTAATTCTGCTATTTTATATTGTTATAATGCTATTGCAATATAATAGTAAAATTCAAACTTTATTCCTCTGAATATAAGGGAAAAATTCATAAATATTCTATTATTTTTTAAGCACACTCTTTTCTTCTCACTTCTAATAATCCTCTATAATTTGACTTGTAAAATCTTAATTTATTGTTATTGTAAACGTAAGCTTAGTCTATAATAATGTTATTCGGATTATAGAAGATTTAAAGGGAATCTCTAGGTTTCAGGGTGTAGCCTGTATTTAACTTTCCAAAGGGAGGAGATTTGACTTGTTGAAAGCCCTAACTACAGTAAATTCAGTAAATGGAGATAGCAGGAGGCAAGAACTACAGGGAAGTTAAGTATTGACCGCACTATTTAACTGTCGTAATGGGAGGTTGCTTGTAGGATATTTTGATAGGTGTAAGCCCATTTTAACATTCCTAAAAGTTGGAGATTCGACAAGTTGACCGATCCATTTATCATCCGTAAAAGGCGGCTGGTTCTATGGTTGGTTGCTAGGTGATCCCATATTTCACTTGCTTGAAGGGAGGAGATTTGAAGTGTTGTTGTCCAATTTATTTACTTAAAAGAAGTTTGATTGTGGAGTATGTTTTAGGTATAACCCTTATTTAATATATTTTCCTAAAGGGAGGATATTTTGATGTGTTTACAACTCCATTAAAAGTTTTATAAAAAGTGGTTGCTTGTGGGGTAAGGTCAATTTAAAGTTTCTAAGTTGATCTATCTCTTACTCGATATCAGCCAACATTTTTAGTGTAATGGTACTTATAAGTAAAGTATAGAAAGTAGTGTCAAGTGTCATAAATGAGAAACCTGTTAAAATTTGTAGTACCTGTTTGCCAGTTCAGGCAGAGATATCTATGCGGAAAGACTAAAGAACTGTTTCATTTGAGTTTATGTTTGTATTTATATTATGTTATAGCTCAAAGGCCAATAAACAAAGGTGTGAAGTCAATTGTAAATTTTAGGAGGACTGCAAGCAAGTCAGAGGCAGGCTTTTATTTAGGTAAGATTTAAATCCTAGCTTTCAGTATAATTTCAATTTTTTGGTAAATTTACTTTTGAAAAAAAATAATTGCAATTTCAAATTTTGTTTTGGTTTTATATCAAACCTAAACAAAGGTTTAAACCTAAGGTTTAATATCACAAATCTTGTAAAGGTTTTTTATCCTTTAAACTTCAAAATTTATTAAAATCTGTTAAACTAAAATCACTTTTGAATTTTAAATACCTTCACTTTATGAATCATATGTTAAATAAATACTGGAAAATTGTAAACTCTGGAGCTTTCCCAATGCGACATTGCAGTTTGAATACCACGGTTTTACATATTTTAAAATAAAAACACTGAAATTTTTCTCAAATATTATAAACATTATCCTCCTTTTAATTGTCTATATTTACAAAAAAAAAAAAAAAAAAAAACATGAGTTAAATGCCAATCTTTAATGACAGCAAATTATATGAATAAACGTATTTATAGCATTAAAACTAAAAATTTTCCCAACTCTAATATTTGGCTTTGATGCTATTCCATTAATGTTTTTATTGAGCCACTTCACACCAAATACAATGTCTGTGCATATGGTTGCAACAAAGGGATATTATATATTTTTTCAGTCTTTTCTACTATCTTCTATTGACATACTTATTTAAATATAAATATATTTTTTGTATTTTTAAAATTATTATTAAGTGAATATGTCTTATAATAATTATTCTACTAAATACTGTTATTATATTTACCTGCTTTTGTTTCCTTGGCAGAAATGCGTTGCAGTAAAATAAAAATTAAACAGACCTATTATTTTCCAAATAAAAGCAATTGCAAAACTCTTAATAAAACATTTCATTTCATATATTTTATATGTGTTCCTTTTTAATACACATGAGTTATTTGTTATTTTGCAACGCTGTAAAACACGAAAAATATTCAATTCATATAATTTAGAACATAAAAAAATAGTTGAGACTGAGGAAGTGTTTATCTTTTTAGTGAAAATTGTTCCGGCAGTGTTATATGAAACATTTTAAAGTTGATTTATCATTTTAAGTTTTGCGATCTGTACTATTGTTTGTTATGCCTAGTTCTAAATTCCATTTGCAACACACACTTAATCATTCCTAGTTGGATCACCCTCATCCAATCCACGGTACCATGCGATAGCTGTTTTGAGTAGCATCCATTTTAAAATAGAATATACAATAAAAAAAAAACCTTTTACATATTTTACTTAACCAAGTTGAAAAGAATATTATTTAATAATAGTCTGTAAAACGTATGACGTTAACTACTACCTCCAACCCCCCCCCCCCCGGAAATATAAGGACTTAGTCAAGGTAAAATATACCTAGTTTAGCTTGATCAATAATATATCTAGTTTAAATTATAAAGCGTTTTCTGATAAAGTAATTATTAACATCTCTTTATATGACAATCAATTATAAATAATTAACAAAAATATTTGATTTGCAACAAGAATTTGAAGATCATCACTTGTAATTGGTTTGTTTTATTTAGCTGTAATATACAATATTGAACCATCGTACTAATTACTGCTATAATAAAGATATGAATATATTCTATGCAGTTACCCAATATCTTTTTTGAGGGCTTGGTATAACGTTTGAAAACCACAAAGACATACTTCCCATATTCGATCTTCAAATAATATAGACGTCACATTTAAGATAAAGAATTAAAGAAAGAACAATTTATTACACAGATAAAATGTCATATATACAGATATCATATATTTTATTAGTATTATTTATATATAAAAATAAATTTAGTTTTCTGAAATTCAATCAATTTTAATAAAGTTTACATACAAAGGACCTTTAAAAGGTGAACAATAAACGCGGATGTTTAAAACAAAGCGCGGTAGGAGATGACAATTGAAGAAAGAAGGACATTAGCTTCCCTAAAAAAATATATAATTATAATATACTAGTTATTGTTAGTATTATATTATTTAACTAACCGGAAAACCACTGTAACTGAATGAAATAGATGAATTGACAGTGATATAAGCCCTAGATCAAACTACCCTGAATTAGCGAAGACTCAGCTTGATTGATGCTTAAAATATATTTTTTGTAAATTGTGGGTATCATTTTAACAAGTACCCATAAATACTTTCCCCTAAAAATCCAAATATACTTTTAAAATTTTAGGTTAAGTCATTTACAATGATTTGTCTCACTATACATTTTCTATTTTTCAAATAACTCTCCAATAATTTAGAAGATACGTAAGTTAATATTTTGATATTTATTATAGATAAGTGTCAAAGTTACACATTAAAAATATATAAATATAAAAAAAAAATGTTTTCTATTTAATCTCACAAAACTAGATGATTGTGAACATTTGTGTGTGTCTATGGTGAACGTTGTTATTTTTTTATGTTAAAACGATCTTTAAAATGAGATGTTGCTGCTTCCTTTTAAATTACAAATGTTCCATTTAAGAGGCGGTCGGAGTCAGCCGCGCGGTCCGCCTGCCCTTCCGCCTTTTTAACATGGGAGAAACTCTTAAATTATGTAATATTGGCTATGGGTGAAAATTTTAAATTAAAATAAAATGGTACAACCAAATAAATAATATTTGTCAACATGTTAATGTAGAAAAATGTTGTATTTACATTGTACCAACTTGAAAAATAGTGAAAACAAATTGTTATTTTCCCATAAGAAACACGTACTTTTAGGGTGACTTTGTCGAACGTTTTAAAATTAATGTACAAGCTAAATATAAATAATTATTCTATAATAAATACACGAATACTATTGCAATTGTCTCTATTATTTACTTTAGTAATTTTAACCGTGTTTACTATTTATACTAGGCATTTTAAAATATGTTAGCATTTGCAATGAAAAATACAGGGCGCAGTAGTTCGGCCGTTACCCTGCAGATAGGGTTGGTGTCGCTCGCCAATCTTCTTTACCGTTTCGCGCCCTCCAGTAGTAGACCCAATGCTCGGTGCGTCAACTTGATTTTATGAGGCTGTTTTTGTGGTGTAAATTTGAGTGTTGTAATTAGTTGTTTGTTGTATTTTAGTTTTTTTATTGTTATTGACAATGGATAGTTTAACCAGTGATTCTAAGAGACTATAGTATGGTGGTGTTAGTTCTAGTGTTGTAATTAATAAGTTTTAGTTTTATTTGAGTTTTGTATCGGTATTGACAATGGGTAGAAAGGGTCATTTGCATCTATCTGCTAAAAGGAAGAAACGGAGAATCGGACCTGGTTTGGAAAAATACATAGAAGATAGAAGATAAGAACAATTAAACAATTTATTGCAATACAGTCTAGTTGGTTGTGTGAAAACATTACAGTTATGTTTGAAAAACTGTACTTACTATATAAAAAACAAAATTAATGCTATTATTTTCAATAACTATTTTTTTATTTCTGATTCTCCGATTAAACTCTTACGTGTGTGATTTAATAAGTTCCCCATATTTTTTAAAATATTTAAACATATTCCCCATGTTTAGCAAAATAACTATGAAGAGTTTGTTTGAGGTGTGTTCACCCATTACTGCATGGTGCTATGTCAACGTTTCCTTTCTATCTAAGTGAGCTTCTCAATAAATTATTGTGCAGTAAATTTAGCAACTTAGCTTTTTTAAGGACTTAATGGTGATTTTTTTTTAGGAGGATCGCTGCTTTGAATAAAGAAAACAGCATAAATGAAGAAGGCCAGTCATCAGCTGCAGACAATCCTCGTGCATCGTCGGCAGTCATCGAGTAGGCTACGTAAAACTAATTAAAACATGTATTTATAAGGCATTTAAAAGAAAAAGGTACTTTTAAATGTTTTTCAATTTCTCATATCAAATATAAGTACAAACCATAATTGAACTTTGAATGATCATTTTTTGTATAAAGATAATTCTAAAGGAAATTACTAATATCCAAATTACTAGTAATTGCTATATGGGTAACGTGAATTTTCTTTAATATATTATACCTAATTACTCTGATATACAGGGTGTCTCGCAACTATTTTTCCAAACTGTACCTCATGATTCAGTTACTCAGACGTAGGCCTACCCGTAACACCCCTTTCCGCAGCGTTGCTAAGTCTTGGAGCAGGGCATTGTTTCGTTTTTGACGTGCGCATGTTTGAGAAATGTGCTAACTTTTTGAACCTCGTAATGGGAAAGTAACGGGAGAAATGGGGAAGGTTTGGGTTACCTAAGGGGTGGGTCACTGACCGTCACCGCAAGTGCGACCTCCTACTACGCAAGCGGTGAGTGTAGGCCTACTTTATGCCATTACTCGCTTACTAATAGCTATATCGTAAAATTAAAAAAGACCGTTGAAATTTAAATTAATAGAGGGAATCGTTTCAAGTCAAATAATTGCGGCTAACTTTCTGTATTGCGGCTAAATTATTACACTTTTCTGTATGTAAAAAATGGCCATTTTAACGTTTTCTAAAGTTCTACTTTTGAAGTGAATACTTCATTACGCCCGGTAGGCATTTTTTTTTTTTATTATTATTATTTTTTTTTTGTGCTGTTAAATCGATGTGGGGAAAAGAAAAATCGTCACGAAAATAATAATAATAACAGTATACGTACAACAACGGATATGCTGCGTATTTAAATAATCTACTATTTTATAACGTTTTCAGAATAAAACTAGTAACCAATGAAAACTATAGCGCAAACTTTCTCACATACTTATATAAGTTATATATTAAAACAAAAATCTACGAAAAATATTGCACTAATATTAACTAATATTTCAGACTCCCATATATAGTCAAACTAGTAATAAATGCAAAATGATTGCACAGACTTTCTCAAACTCCTATACATAGATAATGTAATAATAAAAAATGAACCATTATATACTGTATATTTAATATTTTTGTAATATTAATTGAAAGTTTTTAATTTTATTAATTTATAATTAATTTTTAAAATTTATATTTAAAGTTTTCATTTCTGTCTACCGACCTTCGACGGTAACATTTAAACATGCATATTATTGCATAATTGTTGCTCGCAGTGTCAATAGATGTGAAAACCAGTTTGATGTTGACAATAATTATAATTTTTAAATTATGAAATTTCAAATTACTAAAAGTTCTAAGTTTTCAATTCTATCGGTAGTCCCTATAACTGCCAATTTTTTTTCCAGTGGTTTGTCGCATCCAACCCATCTGTGTGGAAGAAGGATTATACAAATTGCCGATTTCCTTGAACAACTGAAGAACATCGGCAATCACGGTCCACTTGGCTGCTCATTCAGTAACATGGAACTAGTAAGGGAGAAGAGAGTTGGGTTAAAGAGCGGGTTTGTTTTCAAGTGCAATATGTGTAATTTAGAACAATCAGTGTGGTCAGAAACTGAGAAAGAGGGAGAAATGGATGTAAATACAAGCGCTGTGAGCGGCACTATCACCACCGGCGGCGGGCACGCTCAGCTGGAGGAGTTCTTATCAACAATGAATGTACCGCCTATGAGTGACAAGACATTTCGCAAATTTGAGGATAAACTACGCAAGGAGATGATGGAAACCGCGGAGGCAGAAATGAAGACAGCAGCAGAGGAAGAGGCCCGCCTGGCGGTCGAGCACGGGGATGTGGACAAAGACGGCATGCCGCTCATCACCGTAGTCGCGGACGGCAGCTGGTGCAAGCGATCTGGCTATAGAAAGTGTGTCGATGTAAAGTTGTTTTCAGATGAACGTAATTGTTTTGAATAAAAAAATAATAATAATTTTCTTATAGAGCAAGGTAATAAAAAAAAATCAAATGTAACGTATTTATTTACAGTATTTCTTTATAAACAACATTCTTTGTAAATACATCATGTGAGTTTTTTAACAATCGGCTACAAAGAGAAACTTTAAAAAAAAACCCCTGTTAGGTAAATAATCTTTGTTGGTTAATTTTTGTGCCTTTTGACGTGTTTCTAATGTAAAGTGTAGTATGTTGTCATGTATTTTTTTTCGTGTATGCTATAATATTTAATTGTTTGAATTTCAACTTTTTTTGATCGAATATGATCTTTCTCTGTGTAAATAATTTCATTAGTTTAATACTTATAAATTGTGATTCTATATTATTTAGCATAAAAGTTTTGAATTTATATAAATGGTGGTTTGCCAATTAAATATTACACATTCAATTTAAATCGCAATTATTTTTAACAATCTTGTGTACTAAAATTCCTGATCTTGAATTGTGGTATACTCCGTAAATAATGTTTTTGTGAGTTCCATTTTAAAGAACGTTGATTCCATTTACGGCAGTTTTATCTATTGGAGGGTGTCTATTCGTAAAAAACATACATGTATACATATATTTCGTTCGTAATATAGAGTTTACTTATATTATGAAAATTTATATTATTGTATATTATGCTGATTGTATCATAAATTTGTATATGCTTGTGTTTAGTTAAATAATTGTTGTAGATTCATTTTTGGGCGTTTTGTTGTGTTTCTAACTTTTACTTAAAGTGTGTAATATATATATACATTTTTTAAATGTATTCCTTCATTTAATAACTTGTAACATTTTTTGATAAAATATGATTTTTCTTTGAATAAATAATGTCATCAGTTCGATATTAAAAACTTTGATCCTACATTATTTAAAGGTTTAGAATGAATATAAATAGCTATTAGCAGATTAAATATAATGTAATCAATCTAAATCGCAGTCCTTTATGGATGAAAATCTTGTGCTGAATTTCGTGTTTTCGAATTGTGGTATATTCCGTAAATAGTTTGTTTGTGGATTATGTGTCCCATTTACTGTAATAACAAAAAAGACTTGTATACATAAAAATATATGTTCGTAATACTTATTTTACTTTTGTATCTTTGTATTACGAAAAACGATATTATTATATATTATGACATATACTTGTGTATATATATATATATATGTGTGTGAGTAGTATGTTGGGACACTTGATGTAGACAAACAAACAAACCAAAGGTCACTGGTCAAAGTTCAAAGATAAGAGATACGACTTTAAGAACGTTGTTGATGTTATTAAGTAAACAAAGATAAGAGTTAAGTAAATAAATATAAGGATTAAGTAAATAAAAATATGTTTAAAGACAAACAATGGTTAATGTATGTAAATAAAAAGATGTTTAATGACAAACAAACAAGTTGTATAAGACTATGACCGATCAAAATCCGTCCGGAGTATGGAAAATATTCCCTGACGCAAAGGTCACTGATAGGAGTCTGGCGCCATAGTGTAAACAAAGATAACGAGTACAGAGTTAATGTGTGTAAATAAAGAAAATTGATAATTAGTTATTAAAGTAAATAAAATGTTGTGGTCAGGGGGGGGGCAATCTTTGTCAGAGTCCACAGAGATGTTTAATGACAAACAAACAAGTTGTATAAGACTATGACCGATCAAAATCCGTCCGGAGTATGGAAAATATTCCCTGACGCAAAGGTCACTGATAGGAGTCTGGCGCCATAGTGTAAACAAAGATAACGAGTACAGAGTTAATGTGTGTAAATAAAGAAAATTGATAATTAGTTATTAAAGTAAATAAAATGTTGTGGTCAGGGGGCAATCTTTGTCAGAGTCCACCAAGGTTTTGGGGCACTTCATGAAATGATAAATTGTCTGACGTCACACGCTCATTTTTAAACTAGGCGATATAATTAGTCTAGAATATGAACAATCAAAGTCCATCCAAAGTTTTGGGACACTTTCAACAATTTGTATTCCTCTTATGACACACTTTGTTTGAAAGACTAGGATGAGTCAGAACAGTCATGATGATTATGCATACACCAAAGTCCTAAAAGTTAATTAATCATCAAGGCAAAGTACGGAGTTTTAGAAAACAAGCGTTCATATATAAACCTTTAAATACGATAACCAGATATCAGATACATCTAGTAGCTAGAAGTGAGCAATACATATTGATTTTGAAAGTGCGAAGTTGATAAAGTTATTTTAAAGTTTAATTAAGTGTTATAAGTAGTATTGTACTGTTTTTAAACTATTTTCAAAGTGAAGTGTAAAGAGTTTAGTGTTAGTGAGCAAAAATAATTGTAAGTACTCTAATTATATCAAACATTAATGTTTTAACTAAATCAATTAAACATTTTAAAATGGCGTTTTTTTCCAACGATATTACATTAGCAGATCTTATCGATGTGTATATGACAGATCCTGTTGAAGCTTTTGAATTTGTAGATCTACCGGAAATTGATAATCTATCGCCACCCGATACTCCACCTCAAGGTGTTAACATTTCACCAGAGCCTATTTTAGAGCCGCCATCACCATTTGCGGATCTGTCATTAAACCCTCAACCTCAATGTAGCCATGATGTACAAATAGGTGAAGGTCTCGAGCCGTTTGAAATAATAAATGACGTTTATAGGAATTATACGAGATTTGAAACGCATGCAAGGGAACTAACATTAAAATTTAGAGAACTACTTGCAGGCGAAAATCTGAACGAGTGGTTAAACGAAATGTTTGAGTCTTTAATTACTTTTTTAAGGATTCAAAATATACCCGATGATGACCGCGTAGGTTTGACGATTAGTAATGATAAAAAACCTGATCAAAAACCAATCGGTATTAGTATGAGGAGAGCCGATCAAATAAATACTGGTATAATATTTCAAACTATAGAGAATGTGGTTCAGAGTAATGATACATTTTTTCTTGATGGAGCTATGAACATCAAGTTACTGCATGTAAATATGCCGAGAGGTGGTGCTAGAGGGGTAATCGATTACTCAAGCTCATTTGAAGATTTTTGTCATAAAAAGAAGGGCATCATAGTTATACAGAATGAACACGATAATTTATGTTTAAGTCGAGCATTAGTTGTGGCTATTGCCTATTTAAAAAAAGATGATAATATGGAAAATAAAAAAAAGTATAATGAAATAATACGTCCACAACTATCCTTTCAACGATACGAGGCCATACAGCTCTGTGAAGATGCACGTGTCAATTTAACAAATGGGGCAGGAATAGAGGAAATTAAAGTTTTCCAAAATCACTTGAATCAGTTTACAATTACAATCTTTACTGATAGAAGGGGTCGTGAGACAATGTTTGAAGGTCCAGTTGGAAAACCAAACATTGATTTAATTTACGGGGATGGACACTTCAATGTAATAACCTCCCTAACATCAGCTTTTACAACTGCTTATTACTGTCGTAATTGTAAATTCCCATATAATACTACAGGATCGCACATCTGCCCCCTAAAATGCACGTTATGTAAACAAGCTCCTATCTGTACGGGTAATGAACGTATTAAATGCCAAGGCTGCAACAGATTCTTCAATAACCCTGAGTGTTTTAATAATCATTTCAGGCCTGCTTTTCCTAAACGACAGTCCGTATGTGATGTACTAAAATGTTGCCCTAATTGTAACAACACTTACAATATTTTAAAACGAAAAGCTAAGCATGTATGTAATGAGATGTTCTGTAGTATATGTAAAGAATATAAAATATCCGGTCATCTCTGTTATATGCGGAGTGAAAAACGGGAACAGAAAAAAGACGTTGCAAGTAAATTCTTGTATATATTTTTTGATTTTGAGTGCAGTCAAGATACACAATTTCAAGACAGAACGAACATCTATGAACATAAGCCAAACTTTTGTGTTACTCAACAAACCTGCTACGATTGTGTTGCATCTGATTTTATAAACGAAATGTGTACAACATGCGGTATAAAACAACATATATTTAAAGGTGAGAACACGTTAAAAGATTTCATGCAATATATCACCCTACCTAGAAAAAGTTTTTCAAGAGTTGTAGTAATAGCTCACAATTTAAAAGGATACGACGGGCAGTTTATTTTAAAACATATGACGGAAGTTTTAAAATGGACGCCCAAAGTAATAATGTCCGGATCTAAAATCCAAATGATTAAATATGGAAAAATAAAAATGATTGATTCACTTAACTTTTTGAATGCTAAATTAAGTGCATTGCCTAAAATGTTCGATTTGAACACGGAAAGTAAAGGGTATTTTCCCCATTTTTTTAACACAATTGAAAATTGGGGCTATGTTGGCGATCTCCCATCTCCGTCTTATTACGGTTACAACCAAATGCAGGAAAAAGAGAGAAATGAATTCTTAAAGTGGTACGAGCAAGAAAAAACGAGGAACATTCTTTTTAATATGCAAGAAGAATTAGAAACGTATTGCACTCAAGATGTTAATATTTTAAGGAAGGCTGGTTTGAAATTCAGGGAACTTTTCGTAAAAGAAACTAAGATTGACCCACTATTAGAATCAATCACTATTGCTAGCGCATGCATGAAAACATACAGGAACAATTACCTCCCACAAAATAAAATAGGTATTATACCTACAGGTAGTTACCGAATGGCAGATAAACACTCTCGTATAGCTCTGTCCTGGCTGTTATGGGAAGAACATGATCGAAGCATTAATATCAATCATGTCGGAAACGGTAAGGAAAAAAGAATCTCTAAATTCAAAGTTGACGGCTACCATGAAAGTGGGGGTGTAAGAACAGTTTTTGAATTCAACGGTTGTTTCTACCACGGTTGTCCTATGTGTTATACGAATAGAGACACACCAATTAGCAATAACCCTCATGAAACCATGGCATCGCGATATGAGAAGACGCAAAGGAAAAAAGCATTTCTGGAGAGTCACGGGTATAATGTTATAGAGATGTGGGAATGTATTTTCAATATTAAAAAAATGGAACGCCCCGAAATCAATATCTTTTTGAAAGGAATAATGTACACCTGTTCTGAACCACTAGATCCTCGAGATTCATTTTTTGGTGGTCGGACAAATGCAACAAAATTATACCATAAAGTGAATGAAGAGAATGGAGAAACTATTAAATACTTGGATGTTTGCAGCTTATACCCCTGGGCTTGTAAGTATGGGAAGTTTCCAGTAGGACATCCGGAGATATTGTACGGAAATGAATGTCCTCAAAATTTAGACGGAATAGAAGGAATTGCAAAAGTTACTATATTACCACCAAACAACTTATATCATCCAGTACTACCCTATAAAATTCATAAAAAGTTGTACTTTCCTTTATGCAGAACTTGCGTTGAAACTCTACAGGAAAATGATTGCAACCATACTATAGAGCAAAGATGTATAAATGGCACATGGGTAATAGCTGAAATACAAAAAGCAGTTGAGAAAGGGTACAAACTATGTAAGGTGTACGAAGTATGGAAGTATGGATCAACCAGATATGACGGAAAAGATGGTGGTTTATTTGCCAGTTATATTAATAAATTTTTAAAAATCAAGCAGGAAGCATCAGGCTGGCCTGAATGGTGTATAACAGAAGACGAAAAAAAAGTATATATTCATAATTTCCATCAAAGAGAAGGAATCCTTCTAGACGGTAATAAAATTAAGAAAAACCCCGGACTAAGAGCCCTAGCAAAATTAATGTTAAACAGCTTCTGGGGGAAATTCGGGCAACGTGAGAATCTAGAGCAAACCACTTTTGTCAATTCCAGACAAGAATTAAACGCTATATTATCAAATCCAGGTATAACAACGAAAGATATTCTACCGATCAACGATGACTTATTACTCGTGAACTGGAAATTCAATGAAGATTACATAACGCCGTCATCAAAGGCTAGCGTGGTTATTGCAGCGTATGTAACAGCAATTGCACGTCTTAAGCTCTATTCATACTTGGAAATTCTCGGGGAAAGAGTGATTTACATGGACACAGACTCAGTGATATTTACTCAGAAGCCTGGAGAAAAGGAATTAGAAACCGGATACTATCTTGGAGACTTAACCGATGAAGTTATAGAATATGGACCAGGATCTTTTATAGATATGTTTGTTAGCGGTGGACCAAAAAACTACGCGTATAGAGTACGAGTTCAAGGGAGTGACAATATTAAAACAGTCTGTAAAGTAAAGGGAATTTCATTAAATCATTCTAATGCCGAAGTTATTAATTTTGAAAGTATAAAATCCATGATTGTAGAAAACACTCCAAATGAAATACTTATCTCTAACCCCCACAAAATATGCAGGGTAAAGCATTGCAATGTTGTAAGTAGACCAGAAGTGAAAACCTACAGAACTGTATATACGAAAAGGAAAAGAGTGGAGAATTATAATACATTACCCTTCGGTTTTAAACGATCTAGGTTATGCTAGAGCTCTTGTGAGTATTATAACGGTGAAAAAGTTTTTCACCGTGAAACAGGGCGGCATAATATGTTTTATATCTACCCATCAAGTGATATTATTCATAGTTAAAAAATTATATGTAATTATATCATTAATTTATAAATTTCAAATAGTTTATAGGTTATGTATATGCTTTAATATTGAATTGTTTAAATATTTTATTGTATATGTGTAAATAATATGTTTTTAAATGATTGTAAATAATCTGTAAATATTGTGTATGCTATTTATTATATTGTATCAAGTTATTATTGTAATCTTCATTTTAATATATCGTTTTTAGCGTTTGGATGTAAAACAATAGTTTTAAGTTTGTATGATTTAAGATTAGTTTAAAGTTATGTTTACATGTTTATAATCAACGTTAATTGTATTAGACTCTTAATTTAATGTATTTAGTTATTAGTACAATCTAGATTTAATGCATGTTAGGTTAGGCGGGAAGTGATGGCTACCACCTCCTCGTGGTGCTTCCTGGGCAACATTGAAAAATGGCGAAACGGTAGCTAAAAATGTTAATGTCATGCATATACTTCAATTATATGATATGAATAACACTATTTATTTATCTAAATAGATTAAAACAAAAAAAAAAATAATAATAAATAATAACACATTTTTAATAAATGATTTATTTTAAACATAGTATTTGTAATACATTACTTTATGTGAATAATTTACATTAAATCTAATAGTCGTTGAATTTCATTGTCTACATGAACTTCCTCTTCAGTATCGCTTTGATCGGATCGTTCTCCTGTAAGTCCTGAGTCGTAGCCATCGTCAGGATAGCCATCGTAATCGTATCTCCTCCTTATATTATTCGAATACAGCAAATTCATTACAAGTGAACGATGACGTATGTTATTTAACGCCATCACTCTTTTAACTAAACCATCAAAGTCTGATTCAATGAATATTCTCCAAATATCTGCACCACTACAAGGAAAATTAATTATAATTTCCACTTTAGTTTTAATTTTAAAGTTTTTTATGATTATTTTATGTTTAGAAAAGTTTAAAATTATATATATAATTAACATTTCTCGTTTTAACTTATATTCAACCACTTCAATATCAGTAACTATAAAGTTTATGTTTCTTTTATTTTGTAAAGTAAACTGCGCTTTAACATGTCTTTTAAATAAAATATCATTTAGTCTTACTGGTAAAGTGAAGATATGACGTAGCATTTTGACTTTTACTGATTACTACAAGACCAAACTAATGAAATAACTAAATATTCTTATGTATATATATGTTCCACTATTTGCAAAGTGTAGAGTCCGTATTTACTTTAACTGTACAAAAGTCATATGACTTACATTTTTGTTTAGGAATAGGGCGTCTTTCATACTAATATTTACATTGACACATGGGCAAAAGTCATTGTAACAATCCAAAGTGTAGAGTTCATATTTACTTTAACTGCACAAAAGTCATATGACTTACATTTTGTTTAATAGTAGGGGGAGGGGGTACAAACGTTTATAAACAGTGTAAGGAATTATATTTTATTAGTATCCTGTTGGAGTGTCTAAGTTTAAAAATGAGCAGTGTATGTGAATGGTGGAAGGAAGAGGAAGGTATGTTCGAAGAGTTGGCGAGAATGGATAATTGGTGGGAAGAAGAGGTAGAAGAGGACTACATCCACGAAGAAAGAAGGCAACGTTTAGTGAGCTTTTCGACAAGCGAGGATATGGAGGAGGAGGAGGAGGAGGAAGAGGAGGTGGATGTAGAGGCTAACGGAGAAGAGGAAGTAATTGAGATTTCCAGCGATGAGGAAGATTTCGGGGGTAATAATAACAGAAATAACGACATAAGAACAATCGTTATAAGTCGGGAGCTATATATTAATATTAGAAATGTTATGGTAGCGCATAATAATGGCTATAATATAGTGGTGGAGCCCGACAATAGTAATGAGCCGCCTTATAAGCGACAAAGACATTTTTAGCGTACTTATATATATATATATATATATATATATATATATATATATATATATATATATATATATATATGTGTGTGTGTGTGTGTGTGTGTGTGTGTATGTATATATTCTCATTATAAGAATAAGACAGACATTTTAGAGTATATATTATTTTGTTATTGTTTTATTTATTTGTGTGTGTGTATATATTTTATCATTATAGGAATAAGACAGACATTTCATAGAGTATATATTTTGTTATTGTTTTATTTATTTGTGTGTGTATATATTTTATCATTATAAGAATAAGACAGACATTTTTTAGAGTATATATATTTTGTTATTGTTTTATTTATTTGTGTGTATATATGTGTATTTCTTAATTACAAGTATTTAATTGTGTATACGAACAAGACTTCGTTATTTCAACCTTCCTATTTTGAATTATACAGGTATTTAAATAATAACAGTGAAATTTACAATAATATTTTATTAAGCAACAATGTTCAGTAAATGAGTACAAAGTATTTATACAAAATACAATATTTTATAGAAATTTTTTTTTCTAAAGATTACATACAATCATTGATGTATTTATAAAACAATTAATCTAAATCAATTTTCAAACATATTATTTTAATTTCAAATGAAATCATACCTTAATCGAAAATTTAACAAGAAGTGTTATTAGAAAATATTACATACATTCATTAATATCTTTATAAAACAATTGCAATCTATAATAATTTATAAACATATTCAAACATAATACTTTAATTTCAGATAAAATCATATCTTTATTAATAGTGTCACTTTTTATAACGGTCATTGCCATATCGTCTAAAAACTGTAGTAAATAAATTTTGACCACAGAGTCGTCTTTTGATGACTCACTTGGTACGTTTGCCAGTAACTAATTCACAACACTATTTTTGATGTCTTGAAAACAGTTGAAGACAGATGATGATGAGATAGAACACAATTCCAGGTAGTTGGAGATACAGCCAGATAAATGTAGTATCCCTTTCCATGTGCCTTCTTGCATAATCAGTGTATCCGGTAGGTAGAGGTCAGGTTGAATGCAGATAATTACGAATTACGAATGTAGGTTTCACGAATTACAATAGTTTTCTTGTCGTACATCATGTGAAATACAACTTGATGTTTATCCAAATCAAAATTTTCATAATTTTGCTTTTTACACATGAAAAAATTAGAAATTAATTCAGATTTTTGTAATAACATATTCCATTCCAAAATACTTAACGAAACTCCACTATTTGAATCTGATTTACGTATTTGCAATCTTGGTTCAAACATATTTTCAATATCCAAACCGATTATAGCTATTTTGCCTTGACTTTTATTTAGAGAATAACGAGTATTCAAAAGTAGTACAGATAAAGGTCTATTGACGATCTTATTTTCCGTATTTTCTTCTAGTTTATCTGTTTTTTCCGGAATTAAATTAGTTTTAAAATTGATTTTCTTATTCCTTTCGTATGGTGTACGTCTCTTGCTGGGTTTGGTCTCCATTTTTACTTAAGAACTGAGTAATAACCCTTAGCGAATTGTTTTTTTATAGGCTAGTGAGATAATATTGCGCATTCGCCCACTCTTACCTCTGGCCACTGTTAGTCCGTGGAATATTTCCAAATACATTGTTAAATAAATATTGAACTTTGAAGTCGTTATCGTACGTGTTATTTGAAAACAAAGATAAAAAATCTTCCAACGATGCTCCTAAAGTCTTAAAGTATAAAAACATGATACAATATTGACCACATACTGAAGATGTCAATCCTTGTAATTGAGTTGAATTAAATTTAGCAGTGAGGGAATTTCTTTTTATGAATGAAAAATGAGATGGTCTGTTTGGTGGATTTCCATAACTATCAAAGTACTCCAATGCTCTACTACTACTGATAGCAATAGCAAACCAATGACGTCCTGATTTATTGTGAGGATCTGTGTTGATTACAAAGCAACTAGGTGTCCCAACCGTCATCGGCAACTGATCGGCTGCATAAACTGCGTAATGAAGTACAGGTAGGTGAGCTAAGCAGCTGTATATCTGATCTGCATACATCTCGGTGAAACCAATTATTCAACAGTTTAACGTTGTTTAATGCACAGGAAAATCTACTGCATTTATTATGATGGAAACAACGGGTGACATTCGCATTTGAACTCAAAACTTTAAGTGAAGGACATTCTAAATCTTCCAAATTTATAACTTCTTTTTTTAACAACTTTTTAATAAATTCACACTTTTCCAGTCCTTTCACGTAAATAATATTAATGTTTTCACAAATATATTTCAATTCTTTAATAAACGATCCATAACTGATTGAACCATCATCCCACTTTAAACCGTGGTAGTTGTAAGTTAACCATATGCACTCTTTTTTCCTATTCTTTGATAAAGTGTTAAACTCAAAAGGTGGACCTACGATCCAGTGTTGTAATAACTTGTTGTTGACAGATATAATAGCCAATTCTTTTATCACGTAGACACCTGAGTTATCTCTAAAACCTTGTAAGTCTAACAACACTGCCATTGTAAAACTATGCACTTTAACTACTCACTCTGAGACGGTAAGCAAATATTCACTTATTGCACTTGAACTATTGACTGTGAAATGGTAAAAAATATGTTGCTTATATACCACATCTAGCTTCCAAAGTCCACCACGACGTTTCTATTCTTATCAATTTCAATGACATTGTCGAACTCACCGTAAACTATACAGTTTATTGTTTCTGTAAGAGCAGTTTCAAATCTTATTTCAATTCTCACACTTCCGTGTTTTATTAAATTCCAACGTGACATTGTGTTTGCCGAAAGATCGGGTGTTAAATCAAAGGCCATAAGACAATTGCCATCCGGATAACTACTTCTTGATACATCATTACCTTCATTCAAGAAATGTATTCCTGTCCCGGAAAATAGCGTATTATATGAGTGAATATATAGTTTATTTGTGACGTAATCGGGTTGTAATGGTTTTGAAGGTAATTGATGACCATCGATATAGAGTGAAAAAAAATTAACTTTGTAGTGCTGGAAATTAAATAGATTTGCTGTAAAATCTCCGTTAAACGCTTTGTTACTGACAAGTCCAACAATTACCCGTTTTGGTAGCTGACCTAAAAATACATTGTCTAATGTTTTTCCTTGTACACCTGTGGGTATTGTAAGTGCTTTGACTTCAACTTTTGTCACAGGATATTTTGCTGTTCCGTTTAATAATGTTTTACTATGAGCTAGTAACACTGATGGATTAATTTACATTCTTCTAATGTATAGATTTGATTCCAGCATATGGACCTTATAACCCGTGGTACTTGACATTAAACTAAACAGATCTCTTGAGCGTACTAAACGAATTCGTAACTCGACTCCATTCAATAGAAATTTTTCTTGATTAAATATGTCAGCATGAAGATGTCCCAACATATCCACAGGTTTACTTTCTTCTGTAAATTGTCGACGACGTAAAAGTCCTGAATTTGCGTCTGCTGTATCATCCATTTTCCCATGCGTATCTGTGTACCATAAACATGATGTGAGATGAGATTCTTTGGCCGGTGGTCCATAGTTTAAAAGAGTTTCTATATAACATCTGTATGGGTATGTATTTTCAGGTGGAGACACCAACTTTTGATTGAGATATATATCTACTTGACTGAATAACGATTGCATCCAATTATTGATAGGTCCTACTTTATCTGTTGACTCTAATTTTGATCCATCAGTCTTCACAATACTCACTTTTATATTAAGCATAGTATGTGATAGGTCTAAATATTCATCACCTTGCCCAGGCACTACAAATTCTATTGGTGCGTCATCGGTTAGAGAAGAGAGAGGTTTGTATTGTATCCATTCTCCACTTTCTATACTAGTCTGTGTAGGTGGAAGGGAAAATAAATCAAGTTCGGATTTTACACATTCGCACGATTGATTATGAAGAAAGGCCATTATTAATTAAAAATATCTGACTTTGGTAACTTAACTATTTTATTCTTTCTTTTGCCTTTTTTATTGATTTTTTTATTTTTACTTGGTTTCCTAATATTTTTCTTTAAAGTCCGTTCTCCTAGAAGTTTGTTGAGCGACTGAATTGTTACGGCTCTACGTTTTTGTTTATATCCAGACCCTGACATGAGAGAATCGATTTTTACATCTGCTTTACGTTTTAAATTCCCTGTAAGATTTTTCATTTGAGATTGGAATGCACTTTTAGGATCCCCTGTACGTACAATATCTGATAACATTCCAATTCCAGATTTCAAAGCTTCTTTTCCTATTGTTCTAACACCTGATTTAATTAATGGTGTGACAACTCGAAATAAACCGCCTAAAAAATTTCCTATTCCGTGTCCTTTTTGATACGGAATACCGTTGTACACAACACTAACTCCGGATCCTAGTTGATTTTTGTAATACTCTAAATAAGGGTCTTCCAGGTTAATTCGACTCATTGTGTTTCAATCTAAAATGTAGTTTAACACACGAAGTTCCAAACTTAAATGGTATTGGTTTTCCACTGTCATCTCTTATATCTATTTCTAAATTTTCAAAACAGGAGCGCATAACAGGTACGTAATGTGTTTTGGAAAACATAAACGTTTTACATGATCCGAAACTGTAATTTGAAGTATCAATATTAATTATTCTCAATAAAGGTGCAACAATGTCCCCGATAAGTTGAGGTTCAATGACGTCACAATATACATACATTTGTGCTGGAATACCTAGTTGTACATTACACTGCCTAGGGGAAGGTTTGTCTAAATAGGCATCGGATGTAGAGGGATCAAATCCTAGTTGGAGTGCCAATTTTGGTGAAAATTCAATATTTTTAACATTTGTGTTTAAAGTATTGATGGTAACATGACGTGTTTTATGGTAATAGGTAAATCTTATATATTTTTTAACATTTTCATTTTTATTTAATGACTCAATCAATTCTTCTTCAGTGTTGTACGTACCAGGGCTTAATTTTGTAAATGTCAAGTCATGCTTATCAGTTTTCACTTCATGCGTATATATAAATATATGATTATCTCCTTCTGTGATTGTAAGGAATGTACACGGATAATGAATCTCTACAAGTCCAACTTCCCATTCTCCTTTAAGAATTATTTGTTTAGGTATTTGAGTAGAATATTTAGTTGTCGTATTGGTGGAAAAATAAGTCATTGAACTATTACTCGGGAGAGTTAAATAAAACGACTCGTTCATTTTTTTAATATTTACAAGATTCGAAGCTGAAACCCAAGAGTTGAAAGATGATGGATAACCTTTCCACTTAACAAGTACTTTCATACTACGACCTTTGCCTTTTGTGTCAATTATTTTATCTATTTTGTAGATTTTTTCTTTTAGAAGTATAACTTTTTGTATTTCACACTCATAAAAACTTCCTTCTATTTTCTCCCCTTTTAAATCTTCCAATTCGTAAACAGGCAGGGTGCGTTTTACTACTTTTATTATTTTAAAAATTTCTTCACTCCATTTGGTTTCGTATCCTTTTTCGAAATGACCCTTCTCCATAACAATTCTAACAGTATCCCCTATTTTAAATTTTGGTTTTGATGCATTTTGTACTTTATTGTACATATTTTTCCAAACAGATAATATATTGGAATCGTTTACATCGGCAGGCGCCATTTTAATCGTGGAATGTTTAGCTTTATTGTATGCTGTCATCAAATCTGGAAGAACATTTATGTATCTATACGTGTTATTAAAAGTCAGATAACGCCACATTCTGGTTTTAAGCGTTCTATTAAAACGTTCAACTACTGCAGCTTTTACGTCTGGGTTTCTTGTTGTCGAATACAAGATGTTATTGTCTTGAAAATATTTTTGAACTATTTTTGAAGTAAATTCGGTCCCCTTGTCTGTTTGTATACGTTGAGGTTTCCTATTAAACTTTTTGAAGATATATTCGAACGCTTCTTTAACCGAATTCCCAGTTTTATTTTTCAAAGGATATGCATATGCATATTTACTAAAGATATCAATAACTGTTAGTATATAATTAATGCCATTATTATATTTTGCTATTTTACGCATATCGTTTAAGTCGGCTTGCCACAACTGATCTATATTGTTTACTATATATTTATTTCGTGGGAAATATTTTCTTACTTGTCTATGAAGAGTATATGTATCTTGCGATTGCAACCATTCTTTAATTTTATTCGATTTGTATTTGTGTTTCAAAGCGTTTACCAAGGGGCTAGCACCAGAGTATCCAGCAGGATGAGAGGGGTTGTAGTACACTTTCCGGAGCTCTTTGTACATATTACGGTGAAAATGTTTCCCACTTAAATGATGAAGTACGTGGTGACAAGGATTTTCTAATAGTAGGAATATCGGGTGAACTTGTTGTGGATGTTCGGGGTTGCCTATCCTGAGGTCTATAATACATTGGATCTCGCTTCCTAGTACCGATTTCTTTTATATCAGATTGATCTAAAAAGTCGCGACGCTCTGAATTACCTATGTAACTTCTTGGAACATTTTGTCTTTTCAACGCTGTTATAAACTGACTCCAACCTGGGGGGTTTGTTGATTTCCTTGCTCTTAATACGTCATTTAAAAGGTCTATAATATTAGACCCTGGGATAGAAACACCGTCAATATTAACAATACCCAATGAATTCCATTTTATAGATTTGTCTTGTATAATACGATTTAACAGATTTTCGGCATTTTTACGAAACGTTTTAGGAATAGATTCTAAAATTTCCATCTTATTAGGTGGTTCATTCTCTACTTCTTCCTGTTTTGTATAACTACTGTTTTCATTTATTGTAAGTTCTATGGGTTTTCTGTGTTGCTCAGTAAAATATAGGTAACGTTGTAAGACCTGCTGATATTTTAACCATTTATCCCTATCATTAAGTTTAGAATTGTATAATATTTCTTTCATTTCTTTATCTAAATCACTCAGTACACCCTCACTTTCATTTTCATTTAGTTTTTGTACAAAGTCTTGAGGCATTAAAACCATTTTCTTTGCGTAATCCATTTCAATTAAGTAAATGTTGTAATACAGTACTTAAAACTGGGGCAATTATTAGGGGAAATAATGATCCTCCTTTCTGTATTATTATATTCTTCTTTTTCTTCCAATTTTTACCGTGCTTTACAAGTTTCCTAAGGAAGTGCTTATGTCGAGATAGTTTACACTTCTGTGACTTTGATAATGGTACATTTCCTTTTAATGTATTGTATACACACTCGCATATCGATTTAATCAAATTTATATCGGCTGATTTCAAAAACTGTTTTCTTCTATTAGGATTCATTTTCAATAATGTGCGGAGTAAATCCACATTGTTTAACACTGAACGGGACATTGTGTATAAATGATGACTAACATGTAAAGATGTTGGTTTTTATTTCTTTTTAGGGATGTATGCATAATTATACTTATCAGATGGAAAAATACAAGTCCTAATTCTTAACTCTTCGGGTGTAGATTGTTTCATATCAAACAAAAGATAACCATGGGGTTGTTTAGTAGCATCAATGTAAGCATCTTGTATAAATTTTGGATTTTCTGGGTACACCTGTTGGGCCAAATGTCTGATTTGACTTTTATCACGAGGGTTTTTGAAATAAACAAATAATGAGCATTCAGGGAAATATCTCTTTGTCCTTTACCCTGATGGAATAAATTTTGTGTAATGAAAAACACACTAATATTTCTATGGTGACAACCTTTAGTGAATATATCTACAACGTTACTATTCGATTCTCGCATCAAGTCGTCTATTATTATTAAATTAGGTGATGTAGGGTCCACGGAATTCATATCTGGTAAACCTTCTTGAAAAATAATTGGTATAGTACTAATATTATACGATGGTTGCCATACTGCATAATGCCAAAAGATATTTTTAAAATCGACATTACATATCACTGTCATATGTTTTAAAAAATTAATTACGAACTGTGATTTCCCACACCCTGAGGGCCCCGCTACAACACATGAGAATTGATGATTAAACAAAGGCTCCATTTCAACTGATCTAGTTAGCTAACATTCTATATATTTTATAATTTTAAAACGGTGTGTGACGTCAAACCCAAACTGTCCCTAAACTAATGGTGGACTCTGACAAAGATTGCCCCCCCCTGACCACAACATTTTATTTACTTTAATAACTAATTATCAATTTTCTTTATTTACACACATTAACTCTGTACTCGTTATCTTTGTTTACACTATGGCGCCAGACTCCTATCAGTGACCTTTGCGTCAGGGAATATTTTCCATACTCCGGACGGATTTTGATCGGTCATAGTCTTATACAACTTGTTTGTTTGTCATTAAACATCTTTTTATTTACATACATTAACCATTGTTTGTCTTTAAACATATTTTTATTTACTTAATCCTTATATTTATTTACTTAACTCTTATCTTTGTTTACTTAATAACATCAACAACGTTCTTAAAGTCGTATCTCTTATCTTTGAACTTTGACCAGTGACCTTTGGTTTGTTTGTTTGTCTACATCAAGTGTCCCAACATACTACTTGTGTGTGTGTGTGTGTGTGTGTGTGTGTGTGTGTGTGTGTGTGTGTGTGTGTGTGTATTGTATGTTTTCACGTTGGCTGTTTCACGTTGAATAAAATAGAATAAGGCTTAATTATATGACATTGTGTTCCATATTAAATGCTAACAGCTATATATCAAATTTGAAAACCCCTTTACTAAATAAATTTGTAATCATAAGTGAAGGGTTGTGAATCTGTGACACGTCGTCAAGAACACTGGATATTCTATTGATTGTATCATTCTAAGTTCTGTTGTATATAAGGCTTTTGATAAGAGAAAAGTACGAATGTTATTGTGTTCTATATAAGTTATTTTATTAATTTACGTGAACAATTTTAGTGTGTCGGTTTTGAAATCCTGTATTTTGTTTCAAAAATTACTGTTGAATACACAAATTTACTTTACAAAATAAATATACTTTATGCGCAAAATCAAATAAAGCGATATTTGTACTGTTTGACAATTTACTTAATTATTTACCCTACTTATATTTTTTGTCAATAGCCTAGATTGTATCCTCATTTGTATCCACAAATAGGGACAATTGAGTTTTGGAACACTCTGTATAGGTTTTAGTAGTCATTGCTATAACTCGCCGAGCGCTTGGAACTGTGAAGACCGCTTGGTACTGTGTCGGCATTGAACAATGGAGTGGATGGGGTGTGAAATGTGATAGTTGGAGGGGGCTAAGGTTGACCTGAGCCACTGGCGGTCGGTATGACAAATTCTTAGTGCGGGTGGTGGACCACTACATTGAAGGCAACGCCAAAAGTTGATTTTCAAATGACTCCTGCCGCCTCTTAACCCCGCTAACTATATGGGTACTGTAAGTTGCCCTACAAATCGTTTTTAGTAGGAATTGTTTCCTATATTTATCAATTAACCAATTAAAAGAAATCCTCATACCTTTCGTACGCTCTGTTCTCTATAAATATTATTCAAACCTCATTATTTACTACCACTCCAGGTTTGTACGTATACACTGAATAAGTCAAATGACAATAGTTAGTGTTGGCATTTCTTTCAGATGGGTTATTTTACAGCAAAACCTGTTTATCTAAAATAAAGAAACAAAGATAAATCAAAACTAATAAAATCCGCTTTTATACACAGTTAGTAAATTTACCATAGATTAACTGACATAAATTTAAAACTATAATTAATATTTATTATAATTTATAAAATATACTTAACTTTCATTTTAAAAACAAATTCAAGAGTCCACGGGACAACAATGGATATAAAGGATTGGCCTATGCTATATATCTCGGCGATCTAAAGGATAGCGCACTTCAAAAGCCACCATTTAAATCCCTTGCTCGAAGATGACTGTCTTAGTGTCGTGCCATCTCGTCCAGGTGCCATCTCATCCAGATTCCACGGACGTAGGGCAGGGTGTTAATTCTTTACCCACCAACTAGTGCCATCTCGTCCATAAACCTATGTTATTGTTTACTTGACAGGTCTACAAAAACTTTTGGAACGATTGTAGTAGCCTACCTTTATAATTTTATAAAATTCTTATTATTTATAAAATTTCGGGTCTTCCATATTTTCTAGCTTCATACTATTTAAACCCCCTAAATGCTCTTTGCGTTTTATATCAAAATGCTATAAATCATGTACAATCATGTTAAAACTCGCCTTGTATGTAATACAGGGAGAAAACTAATATTCTTGCGGGTGCTCCTTACCTAGGCTCCAGGTTGCGCAGTTCAACAACAGTCTGTTCTAATGTTCCACCTCAAGGTTTGTAGAATATGAAGCCGCTTGTATATTAACAGAATTATTTGACATTAATTACAAATAATATCTGAAAATATTCAAAGCGGCCGTTAGGTTAGGTTATGTTAATCAACTATAAAACTGCACTGGGATGAGATGGCACTACATCACTGTCTTAACAACATTCCGTCTGTGTTGACAAAGGGATGTGTCCTTCGAAGACTGGAATTGAGCGACATATTTTGGTCTTGGTGCCACAAGTGGTAAATGCCTGAGGAACCAATTACTCTAATTAAATTATAGAGTTCCTCTGAGCCTCGTATTTGTAACAAAGGAACAAAAACAAGTAATGAACATCCTAGTATTTTAAGTGTACAACATACAAAAACAATAAAATTTGATATATTCTATAATTAGAAAGATATATATATATATATATATATATATATATATATAAATATATATATATATATTCCGTATTTCTTAAACACAACATAATTAAACAATTATCAATTAAAAAATGAAGTCAAATTATTCCAATAATGTAAAGTGTACAGACAAATTTTGTAATATTGCATACAGATTGTATGTTGTCATTTTAAACATTATTGTCATACAATTTAAATGTAACTACTGAAATACATTTATTACATTTAGAAATTAAGTATCCAAAACTGTTTATCAAAGTCCAAATTTAAAAAGTGTAGCGTTAAGGAATATGGATTTTAACCAGCCTTAAAAAAATATGATGTTTGATTTCGATACCATTTAAAAATTGAAGTGGTTGATTCAAATCCATTAGCTCTGGAAGTTGCAATGTCAAATTAATAAATACAATTATCTTCTTGAATATAAAATGTATGTGTTTATGAGATTTTTGAAAAAGTATAGTTTAATATAAGAAAATTTTATAATATTTTTTAAGTAGATCTTGGTGTTTTGCAGTTGACCAACTGTAATATCTATGAGAGGTGATTAGGATTTGATATTTGAACATGTTCCTTTTTCAACTTTATCTACCTACGTCATAAGTCAATATAAAATAAAATAATCGAAAGGGTAACTTTTGTACATGAGAAGAAGAACGGAGAGAGATGTTTATAGACATATAATAAACACACTGACATTATTGCAAAACAGATTCATCTGTTGTGCTAAATAGCTCTGAATACCAGAATATATAAAAAAAATGGACAATATTATTGACAAAACCGATTCATCCGATTTGCTAAGATTCCTCTGAACGACATGCAATATACAGACAAACATCATTGACCATACTTATTCATAGGTTGTGCTACATAGCTCTGAATGCCATATAATAAATAGACAACATTATTGACAAAACCTATTCATCCGATTTGCTAGATTCCTCTGAACGACATGTAATATACAGACAAACATCATTGACCATACTTATTCATAGGTTGTGCTACATAGCTCTGAATGTCATGTAATAAATAGACAACATTATAGACAAAACCGATTCATCCGATTAGCTTCATAGCTCTGAATGTCAGAATATAAAGAGACTGACATCATTAACAAAAGCGATTTATCTATAGCGCCAAATACCTCTTAATGGCATATAATAAACACAATGGCAAAACTGATTTTGTATATTATTGAGTTACGAAATGGATTTTGTGAATATTTTTCTAATTAAGTAACTGACTCTGTACTACATTTATATTTTTCAATTAAATTAATTGTAATTATTACTCTATTTTAAAATATTTAAATGATATTTACATTAAGTCTATATTTACTATTTTTTCGAAGACTTAATTGTGTTATTTGTAAAAAAATAAAAATCTATTTGTATCGAAGAAATTATTTGTATCGTTATCTACCAAATATCAAATTGATTTGTCCCGATATACAAAAAAATAGAGGTTTGGCAAAGGTATTATCGAATCTGTAAAAAAAAAAAATAATAATAAAAAAATTAAAAAAACTTTATGATATGATACCATAAGGAAGAATTAGTGACAAAAACACAGTTAAGACTAATACATTAAAAAGTAATCCAACCACGAATTGAACTAACCAAATATTATACACAATTTAAAGTTCCATAATTAAAATAATAGAACCATATTCCGTTACATTTTTTAAAAAACTTTCATCATTTCTAACTAAAACATCTCTACTATTTCAATTACTTAGGAGTATAAATCCAAGCACCTAGGCCTACTCAGAGAAAAAAATCACCTTAATCGTTCCCGTCACGCAGCGTTAAAAAGTGTATTAATAATTATAAAAAGCCTAATTAACATTAAACAGATCTACAATTATTTCAATAAATTATTAGAAGTATCGTTCCAAATCTTAATACGTCAAGAAGCCTTAAACGTTAATTGCAGGAAAAATATATATCTTAATAGAAAGACGGCCATTAGTCATGGGGAGAGCGATCAAATGGTGTAGAGTAGTATAATACACTACTACCTACAATGGATTTAGGGGAATGTTTTAGAAAAAATTGTTGGTTTCAAATTTTTAAAAAAAGGGTAAGAAATCAAATTGAAAATAATATACAAAGCATAAGGGTTTATTTTCAAGATAAGAATATTTGTATTAAAAAGGTCAATAAGGCGACGTATCTATAAGCATTTAAATATATTTTTTAAGATAACGATCATTTTAGGTTGCAATAAACTCTTTTCTTGTTTATGACAATCTGAGAGATAAAAATCATTGAGCAAATGAACAGGAAGAAAGAAGACATGATATTAACAGGGATAGTGGACAATTCTTATCAATCTCAACAACCAAAAATCAAATCATACAGGAACTACATTATAAATTCCTGAAACAAAAAACCTCAAAACGCGAATCTATATAAAACTTTAAAAAAACTGAATTTCAGAGTCCCTAAAAGATAAATCAAAATTGCAAAACATGCCAACAAGTCGAAAAATTTGAAATTTTCCGTAGACAAAAAAAAAATATACAATTAATTATTAAATTAAAGCAAAACAGAAATGACTTTAAACGTGAAAATAAAAGGAAGAAATGAGTAAAAAAAGAAGAAAACTGTGTAACATGTAATTCAATAAATTGAATTGGCTAATGTTTCGACAATCAATATTTTTTTCGCACAAGAAGCTTATAATAAGCACAGATTCTGAAAACTATCAGTGTTATGGTACAAAATTGCAGAGCTGTATTAAGAGTGGAAATACAGTACAAGATGACACAATTTCCAAAAAGGTATTGCTTAACATAATTGATGCACCAATATTTTTAAGAAATTCCAATTTTGATCGAGACTTACTTAAGGAAACATTTATGGAAGAAATAGATGTGAGCCTCAAGAAATTGAGTAAATAATCCTTAAAAAAGTGAAATATTAAAGCTGTTAATTGAAGTGAGAATCTACATAGCAAAGTAATGAGATTTTTATACTTACAAACTACTTAACCACGTAAGATAACCATCCGAGGTAATTCAGAACTTCACCAGAATTGAGAAGTCGATAGTTTTCAGACCTTCGTATATCACAGCTCAAAAAAATCTCACATTTGACGACTTTCACTTATGTAGTATTTTGTAAGAATCATTCACTTTATTTGCATGCATGGTATTAATTTGTATTTGTTTAAACATGGTCAAAATTCTCAGTGATTTACATAGATCAAAACAATCACAGATGACAAAGTACACATATGACGCAGTACAATATGAACTACTGTAATTGTTTTTTAAACAGACAATTAAAAGACATATAGTTTTAAAAGGTAACTACAAAAGTACGACTATCATTTCAACAAGAGACACGAAAATAAGACATTGTTAATTTTCAGACACACTTTCAACTGCATAAGAATAAAGTGCTTCAAAAAATAGCGTGAATAAGACTACCAAATTAAATAAATAATGAGTTGAAATGGAACAATCGACAAAACATAGGAAATTGTAACTTATATAAAATAAACCTTAAGAACTACATTAAAAAATACTTTGGTCTTTGTTTTATGTAAAATAAACTCAAAGAAATAAATTCTGCATACTTTGGTATTTGTTTTA
The DNA here is from genome assembly GCA_963513935.1 of Aphrophora alni. NCBI lineage: Eukaryota > Metazoa > Arthropoda > Insecta > Hemiptera > Aphrophoridae > Aphrophora > Aphrophora alni. Next base: position 56,330,968 of record OY740774.1, read on the forward strand.
ATAACTTATTTAAAAAGCCGGTGGAGACACACATGCATTATCCCTATGAAACTGTAACATGAGGCAATGGCACTTGGTTATATTGATCGTCGCCATTGACCTAAGGGCGTATTGGTTTGTGCTGTTGTTGAGGGAGGAAACTGATTTCTACCCTCATTTAGACGTAAATCAGAGACCCAATTGTCCAAAGATTTATGTAGACTTCTCTAAGAGTGAAGTTTTATCTCTTCCTGCCCTATACTATCTTTGAACCATTATGGTTTTAAATTGGAAAATATGCATCTGATTAATTAATTTATTGTCCGATTTGTCGTTAGAAAATGGACGAAATGAAGTCAGTTAAATCGGGAAGTTACAACGATTTTAACTATACATGTTTAATCAAAATGAAATTATTTTTATTTTAGTGTTACGACAATTTTAGTGTTGTAGCTGCAAATGTTGTTCAAAGTTGTGTACATTGAATTAAGCTTGTAATAATTTATATTTATTTTATAAATCACCTAAGCAACCCCATCAATTAATTTTATTAGTAAAGTCTCATTTCACATTTTATTAACAAAATGGCAAATTTTGGTTTCCACTTTTAATAATTAGTTTGTAACCTGCCATAACCAAACATTATTGACAGGAGAATGTATTAAATATTTAGCTCCAAGCGCTCTCAAAGCTAACATCAGAGAAATAACTATGAAACTTATTTTGACAACTTTGATGTTAAATATTGTTTTCAATAGCAAACCTTCAACATATTTCAGTGATTTTACTAATTATTATAATAACAAGTTTACATTTTGACATAACAAATATTTTCTTACTCAATAAATAAGTGCTTCGTAAAAAGCACATTAATTAATTAATATGTTAATTAATAATATTCTGAGATTTTATTTATAATTTTTAACTAATAACAGTCGACTAGTGATTTACCATTGTAAAATATATGGCGACCAAAACGTTTTCTTATTTTATTCTTTTATATATATATATATATATATATATATATATATATATATATATATATATATATCGTTACATAATACACAGATGTTATAGGAATATAAAACAATAGTTTTCATTGTGAGAGTTGATACCGTTTTTTTGTAAACAAAGAGTTTTAACAAAAATCATTCCATAAACTTCTTTTGTATACTTCTAGGGATATTGTAACAAATAGAAATGATTTATGTGCTGTCATATCCGAATGATCTAAATTATATATGTAATTTTCCACTGTCTAAGAATTCGACTTTCCTGTCTTAAATGACATCCGTTCCCCATTAGTCTAGGGAAATATAAAAAAATAATTGACCTGTAATCCATTGATATATCATTCTTTTGCTACGAAAAGTTCTATTTTCCGTGGCAAACATACGTACAAATACTGAACTACACACACCGCTGAGCTACCTTTTGCTTCAGGTAATTTTGTTTATTCAATATGATTATGGTAGGAACTCGAATATTTTGTTAACTTTTACATTTTGAAAATATTTAATTCAATGTTATTATACCTGATGTAAATAATGTAATATGAGATATTCGTCCTTTAATTTACGAATTTAATCACACTTGTTTTACTCCCATTGTTACATTTTCTCTGTTGTTCTCAAAGTATTAACATAATTTTTTCTCAAGTAAGAACTTTGTTTTGCTTCCATACGTTACCAAGACTAAACGGAAGGTACAAAACAACGAACCATAAATTTTATTAATGGACAGTGTACTAATAAAATCTTCTACCTTGGTTTTTTTCCCGCTTAAAAATATACACTGAAGACCCACCATAGTTTATCATATTATATAAAATAATTATTGCAAACACTCAACAATATAAAATAATCAGTTATTTAGTAGCCTATAACTTAATTTGTATTAACAAGTCCAAATATCAATGTAATGTTAAGACATTGACTTTACTCACGAAAATCTTTGAACTCATTGCAATAAGCCTGTGGCTAATTATATATAATTTTCCAATTTACACGGCTCACTGTAAAATAACGGAGACTTTTTGAATTGTCATATACATATATGCCTCCAGTTTCTCTACTTTTATCGTCAACTCAACCTTTAAGGGTTTCATAGCTGAAAGTATTGTGAACCTACTAGTATGGCTAATGAAGGGGTTGTACGTAAATCGCGCCCACTGAGGAATGTGTGCAAATCGCGGCCGGTCTAGAATTTGTCTACCTGTCGAGACAAACCTGCCCCATGAGTCACACCTCCACCGGCTGAGGCGTAGTTTTGCATTCCAATCTTTGGCCCTTCATCACAGCCTACCCCAGATTATGAAAACTGAACAATGCTTTAGGATTTCCTTCTTACCAACCCAAACTTAACCTAAATGCCGAAAGTTTACTTTTGTCATTTAGCCAGTCCACAGCTGGCTAAATCATTATATTTGTTTAACTTCCACATAGATATCCCATTGCACCAAACCTGGTCACTCAAAAATGTTCATGAAAAAAAAAATCGAATCATTTACTTTGTTTTTTTTTTTTTTTTTTTTTGTTTTTTTTTTCTTCTTTTCTTTTTCTTTTTTCATTTTTCACATATATTAGATATGGTGGAACTTTATCAACATTTTGAAGTAGACATATTTGTGGCGGCTGAAGGAATGTCTTGACCCTTGTAAATTTCTTCGATCGTCGAAAGAATTCCTTTTTAGCCAAAAATACTCCAGGTAGAGACTGTGTTGGGAGCGAATTTACACTTGGCGCGATTTTCAGGACACCGATGAAGGTCCCTCAAGATCATATATATAATCCTCGTATTGCAACTATATATGATTAACGGTATTTTGAGAATTACTTTATCGTTTTTTTTTTGAAGTTATAAAAGAAGAATTCTTCTATAAAATAAATATAAATAAAAGTTGATTGTTTCTCTATTTACCGTAATTAAAGCCTGGGTAATCAAAAGTAAAATTATTCCAACTAAATTCACTGTTGGTGTATTACAATAATAATTTGGTAAATAAGACAATATACATTAAAAATATATTTAAAGTTTAATAATTTATATATATATATATATATATATATATATATATATATATATTGTTTAAAAAATATGAAATTTGTTCCACTAAATACAATTTACACAACCCTCTATTGATTATTTGACCGCACGTCAATGCAGGGGAACAGATTTATAACTCCAGTTGTATCATGTATGTAGGGGTCAGAACAAAAGTTTAATTAAACTGCAAATGAAAGTAAACAAACTGTTAACCCTAAAGCTAATAATATTCAAATAACTCTTACTCTTATAAATTCATCTAAATATAAAAGAGAAGCGTATGACTGAGAGTCGGCCTGGCCAATAGCAAGGTTTTTAGTATTTATGTACTTGATGACATGTATATGTTATGACTCTAAATAAAACCAATGACAGAACTTAACAAATATTGTTCATTTAATATTTTACTTTAGACATATATTCTTAACACACGTTGTATATGTACGAAGATGGTGAAGGTTAGGTTAGGTTAATTTTTGTTGAAGTTCTTTTAATCTGTAAACAGCTGAATAAGAGAAATATTTACCCATATTCAATTACTTAAAACTCCCGATACAAAGTTAAATTTAAATCGTTAATGGTTAACTGTTCAAAAAATTAGAATTAGGAATTTTCTTTATATTTCCCAGCAGAATTGGTTAAGGAAAACGCTTTTTTTAATTTCCAGATATTTGTTAACATATTAAGTAACCAATTGGGTAGAGCTATTTCTAATAATGAGAATAATATTTGTAATAACTGACATTGTCTTTTTTATTAATAAACATTGACCAAACACAACTAGCTATTATGTACATTGGAATATATAACTTGAGGAACTGTTTTAAATTTTCGTCGAATAAAATTACGCCTTCAATCGAATAATATAACAATATTTTAGTCTTTATAGACTACCTATATTAACTACCTTTTAATTATCAACTCCACTCTGTGTAGTCTGAATAATAAAGGTTATTATAATTCGTCGCAACACAGTTATATTACTTACACTATTACTATAATTATATACGACGTCTTGCACTATTTTACTTTGTTAACTGCCAAATGCTATCAAAAATTAAACTTGTTTGATTAACGTTCTAAACACATAATGATTTTTGACGTGGATGTAAGAAATCTATCCTAAAACAGTCTAAAATAGAAATCAGAAAAAGGTATTGTTTTCTCATCATTGTTACCAACATTTTTATTTTATATTCCTGGCACCCTCATTTTTACTAAACAGTCTATTGACTAGACTGGAATTGAAAAGCTAGTGTTATACCTTTCGTAAAAATGCATTCCTATATTTAAGATTGTCTTTTTATTAGAGACCTAAATCAGTTTAACACTCCTAATTTTATTTTGTTTATGATATCAAAGTTGCATATTATATAAATATAATTTTATTATATGTGCTACAATATAATAATATTTCGTCTTTGAAGCTTGTAAGTATAGAAAGTTTATCCAAAATTTTTATTACAATTTAGAAGAATGTTTGTTTTCTTCAAGTGTTAATAGCATTTAATAGCATATATTCAAACACCGGCATATTACGTTATAATCTGATTATTTAATATTTTTTTTTTTTTTAAATAAAATCATTAAACGAGAAATAAAACGTGACGATTATTAAAGTGTATTTACAATTGTGTACCTGTTATTACGAGTGAAGATTGTAATTCAATTTAACAAGTCGTAAAATATTTTGTGTTTTGAACAACAAAGGGACATAATTAGTCCTCTAGACAACAATACGTTTTTTTATTGGACCTAAAAGTGAGGCAATATGTTGGTTATTGTCCATTTCATTTAATGAAATGGTGACGTATTGATATATTTACACATGTTACAGCATATGCTCAATAGTGTCTGAATACTTAGTAGTGGAGAGTTTGTAATCCAATATATATTACATTCTTTTGCACTCAGAATTTCAACAATTTGAGAGTTATGAATTTGACTTTAAAGTGTGATCATGTGAGTTAATTTATTGGATGTTATCAACCCATTATCCACCCTATATCAGAACACTATTATTCATGAAGTATACATATAAATGTAAACTTCGCTCACGACCATAATAACCTTCGTATATCACGCTGCCGTATACGTAAATTATTAAGAACTAATTAATTAAAACATCGTAACGGACACAAATAAGGAAGAAACAATACTATCTGATACCTAACCCAGTTTGATTGATATTGGTTATGAATGGGATGATTTTGTGTATACACCTTGTTCTAATGATTTTTAAAATCAATGCTAGTCACATGGACGGAAAGTGATTGATAGCTTCATTTTATCCCGATATTTCATGTTTTACATGCTACATCAATTTTTATAATCTATCATTCATTTAATCTTGATGTTTAGTTTGTCAGAATAAATATCACAACATATCAGTATTTCACGTGTTATGTTCATAATGTATGGATGACTATTTATAGGCCTATATATCTTCCACTTTTGATAGTAACTTAAATCTTTACATTATTGCGGATAGCTTATTAGTGTATAAACAACATTTTACAATTTAACAATTAAGAATAACCTCCACTATATTGTGATGCGGGTGTGTAATATACTTGATTTTTGAAGTGTTTAAATAAACTATTATTCATTCTCCAATTAATGCATTTCCATATTAAAATTTCAGATTATGCCAAATATCTAGTATTGACAATGTAAAGTGCATATTTGTATTTTTAGTCTTCATCTTATATCATTTTTATGAATTTTGTATTATTTCATCATATCTATTCATTTGGGGATCAATTTAATGTTTTAGTGCTTCAAAATCCCGTTTTTCTTACTCTTTGTGATTAACTAAATGAAAAGAGACTTACCGAATTGACATAGCCTAAATACAATCGAATTGTACAAAATATTTGTTTTGATATTTAATAACGTTTTATATATTAAATCGGAATTAAATTGTTACTTCGTTGTACTTAAACTGTCTAAAAAATGGTAATATTATTGACACTGTCTCTCTAAAATGTCTGTTAATACGTTTTACGTTTAATAAAATATTTTAGTAGCAGTGGGTGATATATAAACTGGTTTAGTCAGATATTTTTTATTTACAGTAGGTTTATTCAGCATGTCCTTTTTTTCCAGATGCTTTAGTAAAATTAGTATTTTTCCAACAGTTTTAGATAACATTTAAACATCTCTCCACCCTCCCGCCCAGGCGATTTATTAACCAGCTAAGTATTATACCAGCAGGTTAGTTATTGTTTACATATTTATTCCAGCTCATTTATTGAGCAGTTGTATATTTACCCAGTAGGTTCAGTCCGAACTCACATGTATTTTTCAGTCGAGTTAGTCATAATTTATAATTAAAAAAAATAAAGTTTTATTCAATTTTATATTTTTTGCAATAAATCTGGTTAGTGATTACTCCCCCTCCCCCATAAAAAGGTTCTGTTGCATGCAGATTTAATTAGTATTTGCATATTTTATCCAAAGAGATTCACATGGGAGAAGTGAGAATTTATATATTTGTTAGAAATTTGTATTGAGAATCATTTAAAAAAATTTCCAGTCGTAAATAGTCAGAATGTGCATTTTTTTCAGCTGTTTTAGGCAATATATAAATATTTTTTTATTCTGGTTTAATTATAATTTAAATTTTAAAATATTCATTTAGTATTTATAAAAATTGTTCTAAGTAGCGTTTATTAATTTTTTACATATATTTTTACAGCTGGATAGATAGTATTTACGTAATTCACAAACTATTTTAGTGTAGATTTACAAATATTTTTTCCAGTAGATTTAGTCTAAATTTATATGTTATTCTTTGCATTAGATTTAATCGATATTTTGAAAAATCTCCATCACCCTTGGTTACAATTTTTATTTTTTATTATTGATTTAGACAGCTTTTTAATAGTGATTTGCAGTGAGTTTATTTTGCGTTTATATGTATGTATATATTATATAATTTAGGTAGCTTTTACAATTTCCCCCAGTGTATTCAATGTGATTATACATAATGTTTTTTCAGCTGGTTTTGTCAGCATTTACCTATATTTTCCAACAGTTTTAGTCGTCATTTATATTTATGTTTATTCAACAATTTTTATCTCCATCTACATATTCTTTTCTTCAGTGTTCGTTAGCATTTACACATTTCAAAAACTCTTTTAATCCTCCAATGTGTTAATTTGAATAACTCAAAAGGTACAAGTGTAATCAGTACAAATTATATGTCCAGATCTATTTGTATAAATGCATTTACCAGTTTTTTTTTTTTAATTTTTTAGCAGAGTTAATTTATATTTACGGATAACTCAAAATATAATAATTATTCTTTTATAGCTGTTTTAGTCAACATTTAAGATTATTATTATTTATATATTTATTTTTACTGAGCATCGTTTATGTTATATTTTCTATATATTCAATCAGAATTTACAATAGGTCTATGTCTTTAATAATATTTTTTCAGACTTTACCCACATTTTTCCAACAGGCTTGTAGTATTAACATTTTGTTCAACAAATTTAAACAGCAGGTTGTTTTTATGGCACATCTACCATATTCCTGGTTATCATTTTTGTTTTTCGACTCGGTTAGATTTTTCTTTATCGATATCTTTAAACGTGTATTATAACAAATATTTTGTTAATATTACCCATTGATTATTTTATGAATATAATTTTGATTAAAAAATCTAAAGTAGGCCTATAAGTTAAATAATATTTCCTTTTACTTTTCCAAGTTCACTCAGCAATTACATTTTATGTTACAACATTCTTGTTAAATTTTATGCTAGCGATTACATATTTTTCCCAACTCTTTTTGTCAGCGTTTACGCTTTTCCCCCGCATGTTTATTCTTCAATTAATTATGTTTTTTTTTGTTTTCAACCGGTTCTGTGGGAATTCACAAATTTGTATTCAATTATAATAAGTAGACAAGAGTGGATTTATAAAGAGAAACGATTGGGTGGTTATACAAAAATAAATATTTTGGAGACACAGATAGAGAGATAGAAAGATAATAAATTAAACTCTCACATTTAAAATAAAAAGAACTAGTACTTGCTTTGCATAAAAGAAAGAACTCACGCGTAAACACATTAGGAAATATCTTTGCCCTACTTTAAAATCCCACAGAACTTTTAATCTGGTCTCGGGTTTTGATTTGTTTTTATTTATGGAACAACTCCCTTAATTCTTTACATCTTTAAATCTCACTTCTTGTTCTACTTTTTTGTTAGAATAGGTATGATTTTAATTTAACCATGAATTATAAAAAAAGTAAATTGGTTATTTTTGTTGTCTGTTGAATATTCAATGAATATTATTTCAATTCAAAAATATGACGTACCAGGTAAATTAGCAATATAAGTTATAAAAATGTGAATTTTTGAATTTCAACAAAGACTTGTACTTAAGAAATTAAGAATATAATATTCGAATGGTATTCGTAATTCTGAAATCATTTTCTCAGGTATTTAATATCTTGAGGTTATAATTGCAAGATAAAGAAGATATTGCCACTATTACATTCTATGATTGTAAGTAAAACTATACAATGCAATATTTAGTAGAGTAAAAATATACCCTGAAAGAGGAAAAAGTGTAAAAATATCAAAAGTTCCTTACTACATTTTCTTCTTCAGAAATCGAAAAAGGTTCCGAGTTTTCACAATAATAATTTTCAAGGGACGGTATGGAAGGGTTAAATATTGTGAAAATCTTACTTGAAAGAAAAAATATGTCCTCCATTACTCTGGAGTTTTGGTTTTACTTTAAAATATAAGTTTGCTTGTGTCTTTATTAAATAATTTTTGTCTATGTATGCTCCCCTAATAACATAATTTAAATGCGTATAAAACGGTTGTAATGAAAAAAAAAAGTTTTGTAAATTAAAAAAATAAATTTACTTTGTCATAAATGAGATTTTATAAATAATTGTACGTGAGTGTACAAATACCAATAATACATTGCCCAATCATTCGTTTTCTACCGGAAGCTTTGTATTACCAGTGGCAAACAAACGTACAAATACAGAGGTTTGTACAGACTTAGAAATACAGCTAAGTTTTTTTCAGATAAATTATATACTTCATATTTACGAAATCAGTACAAATATTTCGCTGACGGTTGTATTTGAAATGTTTAATAAAATGATAACATATTAAATTTAAATGAAATAAAAATTAGCCTATACTATTATAATTAATTATTAATCATTTACAATAAGAAGCTAACAAAATTTGTTATATTTTTTTCTTACGTTTTCTCCGTTTTATATAAGTTATTGGTATGGTACCTACTCAAGAAGTACCAAACTGTTTACATTTATCGCTTGTATTTCCAAACTTAATTTCAAAACATTTTCACTTAATCTATTTCTAGTAATATTGAGTATCAAATAGCGTTTAACCATTTTGATAATTATGAGTAACCATTGAAGATAAACAAATTGTAAGATCACAAAAGAGTTTGACACACTCGGTGCAATATTCAAAACGTACACGAGTACCCAGCTGTAATTAATGACACGCTGCATCTTTTTCTTTATATTTTAATATTGACGGTGTTTCTACCTGTTTGTGTAATAACAAATCTATTATTTCAATATGGCAATAATTATTGCCATTTAGTTTCCATAAAAGTAAACTTATGAGAAACATAAGTGTTTTCAACACAATGAGTTGATACAATTAGAAATAGAGTGTCTTATATATGTATTTATAGTTAAGACATATATAACATATTTAATCTATATACATATTTTTTCCTAATTATGTCTTTTAAAATAACATAGAAAAAAAATCAGATGATTTGGAATAATAAATACAAGGATTATTTTTTACCTAAAAAGTGGTAAGTGAAATTAAAATTTGCTTTGTCATGGAACAACATACAAATAATGAAAAATCATTCGTACAATAAGTATCAATGGGAGTTTGAGTAGACTGAGTACATTACATATTTTTTGACATTTGTAATTATTTATAGAATATTGTAATGATTGTTTAAACATGTTTTGATCATGTGAAGATAGATAAATACTAATTTTCTGTATATTTTACATTACTGGGGAAGTAGCGTGATTCATGAATAAGGACATAAACCTTCGTATTGTAACAAAACACTTATCACACAATCAATGAAAACATAAATCTTCATAGCAAATAAAATCAATTTTTGGTTACAGTTCAGTGCCAAAACGGTTGGTGTAGATGTAACAACTGAAGATGATGAGATATTCATTGAAATGTGTCTTGTTACTAATAAATCATGTTTATGGTGAATAGTTGTGTTTGAATTCATGTGGTAGGTAAAGTTCCTAAAGTGTTGCCCATTTCAACTGAATTAACAATAAAAGTGAATAAGTTTTCTATTTGCAATTATAAAGAATTTGTAGGTATATAATTTTATCTCTTGTATGGCTACGTTTAGGAATAATTTAATCTTAAACGTTATAAAAATGTACGATGAAATCGAAATAATTTGAATTGGGAGTTCTTAAAATCTGAACACTACTAATTCGAAATTTCGTAGTCCATTTGCAGTCATAATACATCTAAATTGATAGAAATCAGCAAGGAATTGAAAAATAACGTTTACACCTGTGTTATTAGGATATCTCTACTCTAGAATACTTCATTTTGTTTGTCTAATTTCATATCTAGCATAAGGAATCAACGTAAAGTCCAAACAACGAATATTTCTTTTTAACTACAATTCTAGTGTTAAAGGCCATAATTATTTCCATTTTAGGCCACTGAATAAATGCCAAAAATGTGTATAAACCTAGAATTTATATTAAAACAAACTTATACTTATAAGCTTTGAAACCCGTACTTGAAGTTTTAATTACTTAGGACTTTCGTAAATGTGTGATCATAAAAAACTAAAGTTGAAATTAATTTCATAACTTTATATTTTCAGTATCTCAGTTCTCTGGGAAAAAATATTAATTTACCCTTAGTTATTGGAAAATTATTTTGGTTTAATCATTCAGCTATTCTTAAAAGTAATTAAAATCAAGCTTCTCAAATGTTAAACAAAAAAGAAACTCGAGAAAATAATTACTTATACAAAACTAATCAAATTTTTATCCTTATATAAGTGATCTTAATTAAACATTGAAGAATAAAGTTTCCAAATAAAAATTTTACAAAATTATTGACATAATCACTGTATCTAGTATAGTAGTACCTACTCTATTTCTATATATTCAAAACAGAAATATGACCAACTTACTGTCTAAAGAACATTAGTGTCTAGTATTGTAAACAAAATGATTATTAGAGAACATACAATTAAAACAGTGATCTAGCAAAAAAACAATTATAGTCAAAGATTAAAATGAAACACAACTAACATACTACAATACAATAAAACAAGACTTATTTTCTTATGTACGTATCGGTAAAAAAGTATAACAGTTTATAGTATTTATAGAATTAGTCTTTTCTGATGATCATAAATTTGTTACTGAAATGCACATAAGGAAAGAAATCTTGTTTTGTTATCTTATGGTAGTGGGGGTTTGATTTTATTTTTTAAGATGCCCATAGTGTACTCAATAGTTTATTAAATAATTATAGTTAGGTTATACCATTTAAGAACCGCCCTTAATACATAAAAAGCGATATTAGTTAAAAATTTGACAAATATACTGCAGCTTATATCTCGTTCTTATTACAATAACGTGTGATGCAGAGAGTAAAGGAAATATTAAAGTGGCATGTCATATGAAACAGACGAAACACAACTATGAGGCTAATATCTGTACTTTAGTCTTGGTGTTAAAGATATTGAAATTGGATATTTCAAACTTTCACATAATATATACACATTCTTATATATACTACTATTCGAAATACCATGTAGTTTGAAATTTTATTTTTGTTTGGATGCAGTCGAATAAATGTTTCATGAATATAACAGCATACCAAGCCATATGGATACATCTGTTCATAAAAACAAGAAATTTATGCAACAAACCATTTTAAGTAATTTTAAGTGAAGTCCGTCTGTTAGTTTGCCTGTCCTTCCGTAAACTGTCTGGTTTAAATTTGTAGTAACTATATGGTGAATATGTTTAATTTATACATTGCTTCTGATATATATTTACGATATTGATAAATAAAAATATCATTATAATCGTCATAAAGGTATTAAAACAAATTTTATATGAAACATTTAACAGTTAAATTTTGATTTCAAGAGATATAAACGAATTACAAAGTTATGATTAATATCCTAAAATCCTACATATTCGTGAGTTATTGGTCAAAAATATATAATGAATTACACGTACCCCCTTATACATCTAAATATATAAATAATTTGGCCAAATAATTATAATTATATTTTGGTAATTGACAATAGTAATGAAATCATCAACGTAAAATAATGCAAATAATTTGTCACAGGATATAGAGTAAAATAACGGCATTTAGTAATTTTATTTAGAAAATACTGAACAAATATTGAATGTCATCCTTTATTAACCAAACAAATTTGATTTTGTCAATTAAATTATAATTATATTATTTAAAATATCTGTACAATACTGCGTATTGTTATGAATTTACAAATCGAAAATAAAACTTACCTCATAAGGTTTTAATACAACGACATTCAAAAGTGTTTATTCCGATGACCACTGGTTTTATTTTATTTGCTCTAACGAATTTGAACCTATAATATAAAAAATAGAAACCTGAATATCGGGAAATTAATTACATCATGTTGATAGCATATATAATTTTTTAAACAATTAAGTTAAAATTTTGTTACGTGATTGTTACCTAAAATCTTAGTAATTTTTGCCTAACATATTATCTTATTTTGATTCATATTAAAACAAAATACTATCTTATATCCTCATGTTTATTATTTTCATTATTTAATTGTGTATGGTAAATAAATATTCCAAGGACTTAATGGAAGTGAGAGAACTATAGACCAAATGTTATTAACACCTATAACCTAATACTCGAGCAAGGAATTGAGTATACAATTGGACACGTAAGTTGACATTTTTAACATTTTAAATATTGATACGATTCTATTTTCCCGAACTGTTTGTAACGCTAAAAATCAATTGGGCATTAGTTTTTGTTTTGCTTATTATAAAATTATTATTAAAAAGTCACCTAGCTTTCCTCGTGTTTATCATTTTGATTTGAATACATGTTTAATCAAGAAATGCAAAATATTCTTATCTTTTTCACGTTTTCGTCATGTACATCTTGTTAGTTTATAACTAAAACTTTATTTAAAGAGTAAACATTTTTTAAATTCAGAAAAAGTAAGTTAAAATTTTTAATTTAAAAAAATCCATCAAATATTTTATAAAATAATGCAAACAGTTTGATGTATTATAAATTTATGTAATATTTGTGTCTAAAGTGAAGTAAAATATACATTTATGAAGTTTGAGAAATTAAAGATATATGAAGATATAAGCACAATTTTACTTGACTAAAACCAACTTTGTTTTATATTTCGAACAAACTTGTCACTCAACAAATTTAAATTCTTCCTAAGGGTTACAAGTTGCAACTTAAGTGCTCTCATCATAAACTTATAATAATATACAATGTTTGACGTTATCACCTTTTGAATTATTTATGAACTACATTTAGAATAGCTCAATTTTAAGGTTTAACTTTTTGTGTACACGAATCCATTTAATGAATTATTAAAAACAATATATTAAATACATTTTCAAAATGAGCGTGTTTCAATATAGATAAATTAGCTAGTAAATATGTTTATTAAAAAAATATACATAAATAAATAAACCATTTATTTTTACGACAGCAAGCAAATAAAATTGTGAAAATCGACAACAGATTTGTTTCAAATGACGTATTATTGAAAGCGTGGATATTACCATAACTACTATTTAGAAGATGCTTATAGCTGAAAGCTACTAATATTTCCTTCTTAATAATGAGGTATTTTTAATTTCTTCATATACAGGAGAGAGGAGACTTTACTGTTACTGAAATATACAGTTTAGCCTGGTAATGAGATCACTTGGCTTTAGTTGGAGGCAAGAGAGCACCTTCCTTGGGTTGTATATCACTTGTAGGCCCTATTGTTAAATTGTAAACCTAGGTTGTTGGAATGACATGTGTGAAAAACAAACAAATGTGGAGTTGGGCCATACTAACACCTCTACTAAGTATTAACTTCCCTTGCTAAATAAGACGAACACTCTCTCCTTGTAATATCGGAATATGAGTCTCAATTAATTTCATGTTTTTCCTCAGGGGCTAACAATGGTAACTTAGCATATTTGACAATCATGAGGGACCCTAGCTGGATCTACGACTCTCTATTTATTCTTTTGAGATCCCTGTCTTTCATTTTTCCTATCGGGGTTTTCTTGACCAACTCTAGTTGCTTTACGACCCTGCCGCTAATAAAGTATTCAAGGACTAGGAGTCTTTATCCCCCACCCTTTTGTAAGGTCATGATGATCGAGTGATGTTTTCCAATTCAAAAGAACAAAAACATTTGCTTCAATTTTAAATACATCGAATACTACTTCTGCAGATTGAATGGAGTGTTTATGATCATTTTTTGTAATATTATTGATTAAACTAGAGTACAACCCTGTACAAGTTACAATTGGTGCTCCTTCAGCATCTATATTATGTCTGATATATCATCAGATACACGCTTTAGGGCATTTTATTATGTATGAAACTTTCTTTAGAAGTTTGGTAGTACTGTATAATAAGGTAATTTTAAAGATAAGTTAAAAAATTGTTATTATATTTTTGAGCACATGAAAACGTACTAGTTAGAGATTTAAAATAATAAAATAAGTTGTGATTCACAGTATTTGTAATGCGTTTAATACATAAAATTCAATTATTAATTATCATTTTTCAAGTGGCCTCTATTTTACAGATTAAAAACTTCGTTGAAATACGTTTTAAAATCCGCTACATTCCAATCTCTTGTAAATATCTTTAAATATATCAGTAATGGATCAATCAGTTTTTTACCCAAATGTTGAATAATGCTTTAAATTCTTCTTTTCATCAAATCTGCGCTATATCCTTTCGCACTCACCTCTTCTGTGTTATTTTTATTAGCTATATAATTTGTTTAATAAAGAGACTTTTTAAATTATATTTTTAATAAAAATACTCCTAAAAAAGTCCAATTTACAAGATGAATTTATTCTTTATACGACGTAAGTGGAATCAAACTTACCTTGTAATGAAAAATATAAATGTTGCGTGATGATAAAATACATTTTTGTAAAATAGTTTTAGTTTTTAGGTATAACGAAAACCTGTAAGTATATATATCCTATCTGGCTTAATTTGGCAAATTTAGAAAGTTTTTTACATCTATGTAGTATTAATTTATAACAGTGGAAGATGAAAGGTAAATAATGCAAATTTAGAGGAGATGAGAGAGGAGCAGAACAAGTGGGGGAGGGGGGATAAAGCTTGATTAAGTAAAGTTTCTATAAGGCTTAGGACTTTTGTTATGAGACTTACTGAAGAACTTACAACATCACCATATCTGCTGCACCCGAATTTTAAAAACTAAACCTTATATTATTGTGGTGATATCGACGACGATTCGTTTTCTATGTTTTGTACGGTGATTTTTGAACCAGAATTATTGTTCCAAAGTTATGGCACTCATTAACAATCAAAAATTATTCTATTTAGTTATGGGTTTAAAAATGATTTTAATGTACAAGTTTTGCTTAAACTCTTTCCATTCAACTACTTTATGCCTTATAAAAGATTACCTACACGTATATCTGAAACAGTAAGCAATAAAATTTGGTTTTACAATTTTTACATAATAAAATTTATTAATTTAATAGCTTTCAGAGAAATATATTTGTAGTTATATCCATAAATGTTAGTTATCTCTAATCAAAAATATACAAGGGGAAATGGTATTTAATACTTTCAAATAATTAAAAATAATATTTAGATAAGACAGAAAATACAATAAGAGAAAAAATCATTTGCGCTTGTGAACAGATTGTCGAAAGAGTAATCATGGAAATAAATATATTGAGAGATTCTATTATATAACACCAGCATGAGTGATATTATCATGTGGTAATTTACGGTTGATGATTTTTTTTTATATATAGTTAAATCAAAATTGTCTTTCTTCTGAATTTGAAATATGTAATATGTTTATTTCGTATACACATATGAAATGTAAATAATCTATATTATTATAAAGTATTATTTTATAAAGGACATATACATAAATAATTAAATGTAAATAAGGAGGATATCTGCTTGCCAAGCTCGGCAGGGAAGAAAGGACCTTGTATTTCCTAATCATGTTTTGTATATCAAACAGTTTAAGTAATTTTGGAGCGAAAAGTTTGTTTATTTTAGAACTTCTTGTCACTTATAAACACGTTGTCTGTGAATCAAAGTATATCATGCAGAAAACGAAATAAAAAAGCCAAGGGACAGATGTATTTTTACTATTATTTCATGTATGAGGTATATTGGCCTTTATTATATAACAACACACTTTACATTACATGAGGAGGTATAAAAGAACGAAAATCTTTCTGTTCTCGTTACATATAGAACTTGAAAGTAGACCCTCACACCTGTATGTCTCTACGGTACAAGATAGTGATTTCTTTTTGATTTATGGATTGCGACTGTGAATATATTTTAAAGTCTTCAAATGAATAAATTTGACATATAAAACTAATCATGTTATACATATATTATAGTTGTTATTATTTGATTGAAGTGTGGGTGATTGACGTTATAAAATGGAAACTCTTGACACCTTGATGAAAAAATACTATATTTAGAATATATATCATATTACTTACTTATTATGAAATCAAACAGACAAGAGCCTCACTAGTGTGTGTGTGAGAGAGAGAGAGAGAGAGAGAGAGAGAGAGAGAGAGAGAGAGAGAGAGAGAGATGAATGTCATTGAACTGTTCTAAAACAAAAGTAGAGCTTGTTATTGTATTCACGCTCTTGGGACCGGTATTGTTATTTTATAAACCGATATTGTAATTTCTGAATAACCTATTTGCTGGAATTAAAATGATACGTGCCTCTCGTAAACATAAATTCCTACATTTAATGAAAATAATTAATGCCAAATGTAGGCTACTAGTTTTATACACTGTTTTTGTTTATGCAGTTTGTAAATAGGGACTGGGACTGAACGTGATAAACGCGCCTCAAGTTAATGATATATATATATTCAATACTTTGCGTTTTTTCAGTAAAGAAACGTAGATAGATTTAACACTTGGATGAAAATTTTGTTTTACAAATTAAAGGGAAGGATTTAGTCATTCCAACAACATAACTTTTGATTTACTCTAGAAAAGAAGTAAGCAGTTATTTATTTTTAAACAGGTCTTTCTATTTAGTTGAATATTAATATATTAGTTTATCATTTACAGATATTAGCAAATTTCCCAAAATAAATCATAAAGGAAAGGGATTAATTACGACATATATTTATTACCTAAGACCTCAGAACTTCTAAAATAATTCACTACTTTTTTCAAAATTGTTTGTACACATAAATTTTGCAAAAGGCATTAATGGTAAAAAAATAATAATGAGTCTGATGAGTTCAGTTATTAAAGTTAGTCCTAAGCAGTTACTTGGTGAAATTGTTAAGAAAGGATTATTTAATTATTTTTAAAAATCGGTTGTCATAAGCTGCCTTTTACTTCTAAAAGACTCGGAGGCACTATGTTCACTTCACAATCCCATGGCACATTGCTGTCTGGCATTTTAGGTTATTTTATTGTTGGTTATCGTTTCTCGACAAGATTCAATTATATAGTTTTTAGTAATGAATGACGCAGAATTAGGTTTGATTCATCCTTGTAATCAGACAACCATCACGCTAAGCTCAAGTTCAGCGTACGTTCTAGAGCAAGGCACACTAAACCATCAGAATGAGGTCATCGGTACAACAGTACATTGATCAAATGCGTTTATAATCTACTAATGGTTGTATGTATGCATAAAGATACATATTAGAAGAAGAAGAAGAGAGTGTAGTTGTTTCCTGATCTTCGGAGGTAGAGTTCACACGTTGTTCCCCAAGATGACTGAAGATGAAGTTGTAATTGCGCAGTGATGTTGGAGGTCATGAGAGTAGGTTCAAATATTGTTTTCAAATATTGAGGGTGATCTTAAAAGAAACCACATCCCGAGTTGCGATTACTCCGAAGGAAAAATTGGTTCTCAGTTTTTTATAAGAGAAAGCACAAATACAACATTAGAAAATGAGTAAATTTATTTACGTACTAGCAAAATTATTCAAATTTTGTTGGTTAAATTTAGTTTTATTTGAAAATAAGCACAACAATAATAAAAGTTTCATTAAAGAAAATAGTTTTTTAGGTACTTTTGTTAAATATCTAATTGTCCTTTAATATTGTACTAGTGAGATACTCCACACATATCTATAATTAAAAATTATATTAAAAGAATAATAATTAAAAAATAAACCAATAATACACCAATTTTTACAAACTACTTGTAATCTACTAAAAAATATGCAAATCCTGATTCTTATCCTTAAAAAAAAAATCAATAATATAATTAATTCACACAATGAATTAAATAATTTTCTGTTTCTTAAAAACTATCTAAATAATCTAGAGTTAAGAAACAAATTAATAAAATTGAAAATCAATCAAACAAAGCAATTAGTACCTTAAAATATAAGAAAAACAGGCCGTTAACATTTCCTCGCCAAAGCATTTTTAGTTATTGTGTTTTATAATACGGTGTAGGTGAGGAGATGGGAAGGTTTTCTCTGTTTAAACATTGACTCAAAAAAGAGTTTCTTTGGATCTTTTTTTCTTAAATTAGTTCTTTGTTTTATTTTATTATGGAGAGGGTATTTCGTGACTAGCTCTAGCCGTAACAGAATAACTACATGAAAGAATACGTGTTGCTACGAATCTGGTAAGGGATTGGACTTTGACGGTGGCTGTACCGTTGTTTGCTATTCTAATGCGTTTTCTGACTTAATCTCTTCTTTTGCTTAATCGTATTCTCTCTCTTGGTAAGTAGTCACCTTATATTCAAAGTTGCTTGGCCACTTTCATTGTTGATCCTTTGACGAACTTTGCAGTACTGCCCTCTTAAAGTCAGCAACCACAGATTACATTGTGTATCTATGAAAGGAAATGTATCAGTAAAGTGACGAATAGAATCGACACAAAGACAGTCATTTAAGTCATCAAATAATATACACAAATAAAAATTTCAAGGAAATTAATAGCATATAAAAAATATGTTATTGATGATTAACGGCATATCCGGACGGTTGTTTTATTACAATCCTAAAGTTGTAATATATTTTTTAAAAAATAATTTCACTACACAACTAAAATATACCTACAAAACTTAATAAGTTATATTTTGAAATCAGAAAAACAAACAAAATGTCGCAGTTATGATCTATAACAATTAGGTAAATATTGTAAAAAATATTACCACGTAATGAAATGAATATATATTTTCTTATATTATTTTGTAATTATTATTATTATTATTTACAGACGTTTACTTCTAGGTGACTCATTTTGAATAATTGGTGTCAGTTATCTATCGGTTAATTTGATGGTACATAAGGCAGTGCATAAAGATGGCAAGTGATGGTATTGTAAGAAACGTGTTGCAAATATGATTGATACCTAGAAACAAAAATTGATAAAAATCACAAGAGATCTTTGGGACCTGTGTCAGTTCCTAAACTGTTTAGGCGTGTTGGAAGGAAAGCATGTTATAATAGAAATCCCACATAATTGGTTTCTCTATTTCAATTACAAATTTTAACCATTTTCAATAGTATTTTTAGTCCTTGTCGATGATATTTATAGTTTCATAGTAGACTTCGGTTATACTATACTATAGTACTATAGGGAAGCAATAAAGTTTAAACGAAGGAATGTTTTCTACTTCAAATTATGGCAAGCTTTTGGAAATGGGAACGGTAAATATAACAGTGAATGTTTCATTACCAGGAAAACTACAGTATGCTTTATGTAGTTGTGGAAGAATTAGATTTTTTATTACAGGGGTATTTAATGAGATGATATCTCGGTAAACAATTAAAAAAAGAACAACAAAAATACAATTTTTAACTACCGATTACCTCGGGATGTAGAATTCAAGAAAACGGTTTCGTAATTTTGGAACAAAAGTTCAGTGTATATAATATAAGGTTGACTTTTTTACAAAGTTTACAAAGAAACTGGTTCTAACAGACTTGTATGTCTCAACTTTATTCGCAAAATTTTGTTTCAGCTCCTTTGCGTATTAGAATATTGTCTACATGTAATTTAACTAACATACCAAGTCAAGTTGGAGGTGATTCTAGTGTAGTTTTTGAAGTATTGAAAATATTTACAATGTATTTTCGTTCCTAGACAAAACAATAATTAAGTTAACACCGTAATATTACAATGTAAAGAAGTGTCAATAAAAGTAAACTTTATTACAAAACAGTAATAAAATTAACAATATTTTTTCAACCGTTTGAAAAATAGGTTTTATTTTTGTTTGTCGTTTATCAAACCATTTTATGGGCACATAGTGTATAACACTAATTGTTTGGGTATTGAATCGGTTTTAGTTATAGTCGTTAGTTGTGTTAATAAGGTAATAGCAATAAAAAATAATGTAATTATTATATGAATGTTATTTTAAAGAGGAAGTTAATAATCTTACAAAATCGTTCACCTATATGAAAAATAGTAAAAACAGTTATCTTGGGTTTAGCTGTATTTACCGTTTCCAATGCCTCTTGGAGTGTTTAAAACACTCCCTAACAACGAGTCCTTAGTTGTTGAATGTGTAATTTGAAACATTTTATAAAAAAAGAGATAACGTTTTTTATTATTTTTTTCACAAGTAACTTTTCGATCAAAAAACTGTTCATATCGTATAATAACCCACTTCTTGATCGTGGTAATTTTGTAAAACCTTACGTTGAACTAAAGTTTGTTGCTGAAAAATAATTCCTTATGTTTGTCTCAACAATTCGAATTTCTCTAAAAGATATTACATTTTGAGCAAATCTAGGCCCATAAGTTATTTTTTTATGAGGAAACTTTGAAATTTACACAACGATTTTTCTCAAAAAACAGGCAAATTAGAAAAATTTTAATATTTTTCAATACGAAAGAAAATAATAATAAATTTTTGTTGATTTTTGGGTACGGAGGCTTTTAATTAAATACAACGTTATTCTGCAGAAACTATTTACCTTTTGAAAATTGTATTTTTAAAAAACACGACATAGGCGTTAATATATGTTCAGGAGGATTTTTTTAAAGAAGCTATTAGTCGAACACAATGTTATACCGCTGAAAAAAAAGAAAATAATACGACAAAAGGCTGGATTACATTGTTCGTGTGAGGAAAATAATCACGTCTCCTCCATCGAATTCGTTTTGTCATTCATCTGGGGGACCTCATGAGGTGAATTAGTGAAACAAAATCACATGTTTAAACTTGTAGTTTAACCTATTAATATGATAACAGAATAACAACTTGTTACCTACTTATTAGAATGGTTAAAAACTAGTGTTATATATATATATATATATATATATATATATATATAAAGAGTAATTTTAATTATTTTATTTAAAATACATTTTAGGCAAAGAGTAGGAAGAGAAGAGGGTTATATATACTACTCTCTTCTCCCTTTGCTATCTCACAAAAATATAATTTTAATAAAACTATTAAAATACTATTTTTATTTTTATACTATCAGTCTGCTACTGGAACTGAAATTATATGGAACTGAAATGAGCTATGATTACTGTGATTTATAATTCACATTTTTTAACAATACTTTTAAAACATAAGTACTTATGTCTGAGGATAAAAACACTTTATTAGAATTATTATCAAAAAAGAAGGCAAAATGATTTTGAAGTTGTTTTTTTACGTTTAACGGTAATTTTTCAATAGTATAACAACAATATTTTGTTGGGTGGTTCTAGCGACTTTAAAAAAAAGTTTAGTTTAACGTGTACAAGTGAGCTACGCAAAGATAATATAAGGTATTTTTAGATATTGCAAGTGATCTCACACTTTTCAATTTTCTAAACGTAAAGAAACTTCTTTATTTTATATTGAGTAACAAATTGGTAAAATTGTTAATTTATATATTTAAATTGAGATTTTTCGATTTACTAATTTTAAATTAGTTTTTCCTTCGTTGTTATTTAAAACTAGAGATGGTTTAAAATTTGGGTTTTGTTTGTACCTAAACTTTTAAAGTATTTTTGTTGATTTTGTTCTAAAATAAAATAAATGATCCATAAATTCATTGTTTTAATAGAAATAACAACACACAACTGTGATGAACCCTTGTTGTTATTGATCGCTTGGAACTAAAAATTTACTATTGTCTTCACACTTAAAATTCTGTATTTTAACACAAATAAATTTTGTATAAGGAAAAAAAATACACAGTATTTCTACAATGGGTATAGAAATATATGTTTTTAGAATGTCAACTTGAGTCTAAAAGGATAACGGTTGAAGTGGAGTCTGTCTATTGGTTTGTCAGTATTTCTTTGAACTGGCTATGTCTTCAATATACATGTAGTATTTTTTTATGAATAACTATAACTAAATGGTTTTAGATATTTTATTCACAATAGTGATAAATAAAAATGTGTTTGTATCGCTATAAGGGAAGAAAACAAATTTCAAATATATTCAATGGTTAAAGTTTGGTCTCAAAACGTATTAGTACTATTCATCCTCCAAGCATGACAACTAAACTTTTATCAGACAAAACGAGATACAACTATGGACATTTAAACATAACAAAAATTACCTTGAGTAATTTCATAAGAGTTTGGTAACTGGCGAAGGTAATGCTAAAAATAAATATACAATTGTGGATTTAAAATTAAAAGGACTATTTGTCGTTAATTTAGAAAATATCAAAATATCACCTAATCACCGAGTACAAAATAAATGTTTATTTGTTTAATTCTATTACTTGTAAAATAAACGTACGATTTATTGTTTCAAACTTACAAATAGAATATTATTATCTGATCTATCTATAAACAGTGATAACGTAATATTTTATTCCCAGGACAGTCACCAGTTCGTCAACTACAACTACAACGGCGGTGGTTTTGATTTTATTTGTTTATATACATTAATGATTCAATAAAATGAATTCCTAACAGAAATATAAGGTATATAATAACTAAAACCAACGAATTAATTTATTAAAGTAGTTTGGCGTCAAACATAATTTTCAGTATGTTCAAAATGACTTTTCTACACAATATTAAATTTATTCCTTAAAATCATCTTAACTGGTATTATTTTATTTGGTGTCTTCACAGAGAATGTCATTAATTGAAGTTGTTCTTCCTTTAATTAATTAAATTACTTTGTTCAGTGACAAATAGTCCCCAGGTATGTTATGAAGTATTGTATGTCACTCTTCAGTAACGAGATGGGATGAGATAGATTTTAGCAAGTCTTAGGTAGGCATAAACATTGCAATATCTTTTTCAACCGTGCCTGTGCAATAAACACACACATATGTCAAAAACTAATGTAGCATTTAAAATAAAATCTCTTTAATTCTACATTTATTGTTAAAGTGGCATTAATTCTTTTCGGTTTTCCCAATTTTGCACAAACTATATATTTTTCTCTCTCTGGTTGGTGTACTTATCTTAATAATTTCCCAAACATTTGACTAAATTGTGTTTTTTATCATTAAAAAGTTGACATGTAAAACCGACCAAACTGTATACAACTCGGTCATTTGGATTGTTTGTAGTGTTAGGATAATATAATTGCTACTAAAAGATATTGTGTCCCAAAGAGTGTTTAGTTTTTGAATATGTTATAAGATAATTATTATGTTTGGTCCGATGGATATGTTAATAATAATGTACTGTTATCATTATTCTCATTATATATTTCGTTTATCTATTTTTTTCTGGATGTTTTGGTGATAGTAGTTCATACATTTATTTTATTTATTTGGTATTTTAACTATATTATTATAATTCATTTAAACTTATTTTATAAAACCTCACTACTATGTTTTCGGTCTTTTATTAATGATGAACAAATTGTAATTATTTGAGAAAGGAGTAATTGTAATAATACAGTTAGGAGAAAACACATTTGATAACAAATAATTTAAAGAAAAGTTGTTAAATAAAATCTAAAATAAATTATCAATAGTTGTTAGTGTTATATTTTGTTGCACTAAAGTGAAAAATTATAACATAATATGGAACTTTTTGACAATATATGCAAGTCTAAGGTAATGAACTAGCAATACTATAAAGAAGTAGTTAAACATATAATTTAAACACTGTTAGTAAATAATAATTAACACTACTAACAAACATAGGTGAAGTAAAGATCCATTATATTAAATATATATATATATATATATATATATATATATATATATATATATATATATATATATATATATCGATGTTTAAAAAAAATTAATCTCTGTTTATTTTCAGGTTTTCTAAAGTATTAAATATTCAATGTAAATTAAAAAAGAAGAAAATTAGTAATTTTTTTAATACAATGAAAACCAAAGAGTGTTTTTTAATTAACACTCTAAAAAAGAAGTCAAATACTTGCATCATGGTAGATAACTTGATGTTATTTGAAAATGTAAACACAATTTTAAGTTGTTTTTATATGAATTTACAAGAAAATACTATGTTCTTATCTTGTAAGAAACTAGCCACTTTGAGCCAATGTAACAAGTAACTTAACAAATTTATATTCTTCGTAAGTGTTAGCTTACAATTATTAACAGTCTGATTCGCCTGTTTCTCACATTCACTAATCTACGAGTGACCATCATTTTTTTTTTACTTTTATTATTCAACTGTATATAGAGTAGCTAAATTGTATTGTTTTATTTACTTAGTTTGAGTTCGTTTCACGTAGAGTATTGATAATTTTTATGTATTACGTTTTAAAATACAGTTATATATTTTTTTATAAAATATAAATTGAATTGTGTTTTATTACAGGAATTACAAAGGGAAAAAAGTATGTTCAATTTTATAGTTAGGTATCTAAATGAATCATCAGATGCAGATTCAAATTGAATTTAATCTGTAACAGGCGAAACGCATAACAAACAAGAGTTACATAATGGTCATAGTGCGGACTTTAACAATTTAACTTATAGGGTATATGATTGATATTGGAATATTTTTCTGTAGTAAGTCATGCAATTCATTCAATAGCAAATACTAATTGTAGATTACGTATCTCTTCTCATTTTAAATAATTGAGAAAAGTTTGTGTAATATTCTCGAGAACCGTTCGTAAAATAAACACATATTTAACCTTTTTTTTTTTTTTTTTTTTTTTTAATCTAGAGTTCAATAATTTATTATTGAAACTTTTAAAATTATTATTATTATTTTATTTTTTACAAATAAGCTTAAAACATTTTTCCTGTAGATATATTTGATTTTTGTTGAAACAAAATATAATTTTTCGGTGAATTTTATTAGAGTTTCCAATCTGGTGGTTTGAAAACAGTCGATACATATTTTAAAATGGTTGTTTTTACTTTTTTCAAGGCCAGTAGAGTGGAATGTCTTATTTGTGCGTGGTGTCTTATTATGTTTGTGCGTGGTGTCCTACATTACTACGACAACGACAAGGAAGACTGACGTAATGCTAGTCAGAATCAATTTTTCAGTTTCATATGATAACAGCCATTAAAATGAAGGGAAAAAAAACATACAATTTGTCATATAGGACTCTGGTGTGTTCATGTAGAAACCTATGGAAATTCAGAAAAATCGTATTTAAAATTTAAAAATGACGATAATTTTAAATAGTTTCTTGTTTATATCTTATGTGATATTCAATTTATAACAAGTTAATTTCAGTAATTTTAAAAAATGTCAATTTTAATTCTGCAGCTACATATCTCACCTCTCAAGGCCGAGTAACCGACATACACGAGCGTAGCCAGTGGATGTTCTCTGGCAGATGTACAGTTTAGAGTCCTGTAGACTTGAACTTTGCGTCTTCTTAATATATACACACACCTACAATTACAAATTTAAACATTTAATGCCTAGCCGAATACAAAAGTAGTGATATTCAGAATTACGAGGTCAAATAATCGTGTATCAACAAATAAGGACTACCTAGAAGTAAGAATTTACCAATACAATTTAACATTTCATACAAGGCTCAATAGACTAACTTTTTTTGCATTAAATTTAGAGGATCTGTATTGCATTCTACGATGATGGGTAATTATTATGTAGTACTACCAATGAGGCCCTACAAGACATAATTGCTAAAAATTACAGTTGAGCTCACCCAAATAAATAAATAATATTTTTAGAACAGCATCATTCCTTTTCGTAAAATCAATTATTACGCATAATTATTTTATCTCTCAAATTGTAACGAGACAGTATTAAGCCAGAGCCTCGTCAGTTTGGAGGATAATATCTTTGGTAATATTCCTCCGTAACACCTCGCACCACGTGAAGGTGAGGTTGGCACGTCTGTTATTAACAGTTTATCGAGGCAGTCCATCCTATTTATCGTGTTTAGAATTAATTTAAGACAACATAATAATAATAATTTGGAATACACAGCATAAATAGAATGGACCCTTACACTTGATGTAAGAAATAAAGAGTACACAAAATGAGGTGAGGGTTAGGCTAGATTTTGTTTTTTTCACCCTTCTTTTAAGATTATATTATTTTTTTGTAGCCTTTATAAATTTTATTGATAAAATTATACATTGAAAAATCTTCTTTAGAGTCCCTGGGAGGCAATGATTTCTGCAACATAAAACAAATCGAACGAGTACCTTCTATCAAGGTTACACAAATTAGTGTTGTGTTTTGACAAAGTTAATTATATACTTTATTTAGTTTCTTATGTCTAATAGTTTAAATTAAAAATATTTCATACTTATAGTCTAATAATTGAATTATAGACAAATACCTCTTATTCATACTACCTGACCACTCTTTCAATATTAGGCGATTTGGACATTTTAAATCATTTATGTACTTTATAAATTGTCAACCATTTTTTTTGTCCATTACCACGAGCTCTATAATTGGTCATTATTATGCATGTTCTTTGTACATAAGGATTGCATCCTGTTATATGATTATTTTTCAAGGAGTTTCAATGATGTTATCAATTTAAAATTTTTATATTCCTTTTGATTTCCAAATAAATTGTAGAAAATATATGTAGTAAAATTATATCTTGAATTTATTGTTTATGCATTTTAATTAATTATCTGTCTTTTTATGTAAGAAATGACTGTATTTTCTTTTCATTTTAAATTAAATTATATATATATCCATAGTTACCAAAATTGTATAAAATTCCATTGTTGATATTTCATTAACTACTATAAAATGAACTACGTTAGAGAGAATGCTAAAGTTTCAGGTTAGTATTTTTAAAATTGAAATAGAAATTCTCAATAGATAGCGCTGTTAATAAAATAATTATAATCATATAATGTTATAAAATTGTTACTTTATTATTAAAACCACTAGATTTGTAACCAAACTTCTTTCAAGCTTAAGTAAAATATAAGTTCTATTTATATTTATTTTTACATTTTAAATAGGGGCAAAACAGCGAACTCTAGTTTCACTCTTGTAATCCCCTACTCTCAAGAAAACACAAAGTACTAATTTTCATAAAATCGTCTACAACGATTTTGATCAACATTTGCTCAAGTGTATCTAAAGACCAAAACACAAAACGTATTGGTTCATTCTTCAAATGAGTTATTGATATAAATCGGCAAGTTCCCTTGTTTTAAAATACGTAATATATCAAAATTGGCTACACCAATTTAATGAAAATGTGAAGTATGCATAATTAAACCAACATACACTGTTTTAATATTCCTCCAATTCACATTGATGTAAAGATGTAAGGACTTTTTTGGTCTGGTAAAATTTTGAAATCCTTTCTTTTTTACAATTGCTCGTTATGTCTCGTACAAGCAATTATATTTAACATTACCATGTTTTATCTCTCATTGTAAAACACGCGGCCATGACGTGCATTAACTTTTTTGAGTAGTCGATATTTTAAAACACAAAATACAATTAAAAAAAAAAAAAGAAGCTTTTACATACATAGATTGGTCTTCTTGTTCCTAAATCTTATAAGGATTGGTACACGCGTTTAGGCGTACTGACAGAACTGGACACTGTGATTACAAACGTACCCAACGAATTGTATAAGGTTTAAATATTTGTACAAATACCACCTAAGTAAAACCTAAAATAGTAGGTGTCGCTAACCTTCGTAAATTTCTACATCTACATTATATTATCATCAACTTGGTGTTAATTATTTATTTAAACAAATACTAACGACAAATCATTTTGGGAATTTCCATACGACGTTTATCTTAAATGGGTGAATATTTACAAAGCATGATTCACTTTGACTGCGATTAGTCACTCCTTAAATTTGCAATTTATTTGATATCTTATCAACAGGTTTTGTTTTCAACTTGTGGTAGGTCTGGTCTACGACAGCGTTATCTTAACAATGAAATAAAACCTGATATATTCAGTAAAGTTATTAAAAAACTTGATCGTCATTTTCCTTACAATACTGGTTAGCAGTAATATACACAGTACAAAAAAAAACTCCAACTCTCTCACATTCACAGTAAAAAAAAATAATATTTTTCGTTATCTTCACACAAAATGTCTTTGTACGTGAGAAAAGGGATAAAAGAATGTGACATTTTTTCCTACTGAGGTTTTACTTATGTATGTCAGATAAGACGGTAGAGATTTTTTGGTAATATTTTTAAAACTATTATGAAAAATAATTTACAGTCTAATATTATTCAAATAAAACACACACAAATTCTTTTTTAAAATTCTACATATTTTATGTAAGAGATATTAAAGAATGATTTTAAATATAAAATATAAAAATTGGAGTTTTAAAATTGATATGGAGTTAAAACAGAAGGGCAAACAGGCAGTAGTTGTAAGTGTAGACTAAGTGACATGTAAGGAATTGGCGGTTAGGTTATAACGATTCTAGTTTTTCCAGTCATTTAAAAAAAATCATGCTTTAACTGATTTTTATTCTAATATTAAATTTGAAATTCTCCATGATAACGTCAACGGTAAAAAAATTTAATATGCGAAAAAAGCTCACAACTCGAATTTAACGAAAAAAGTGCACAGCCCTCTAGGTAAATGTTTGGAGAGGGTGATACAAGGGGTAACACTTGAGGGGAAACATTTGACAGGCCAAAAAGCCCACAACTCCGAGAACCTTCGCCTCGGTGTTGACTGGAAAGATTTGCCACTAATCAATTCTTACTGTTAACATAAAAATGATAACCGACGATATTTGATAGAATTCCATGTTATACAAATAAAACACACAAATTCTTTTGTAAATTCTACATTTATTAGGTTTAGCCGACCTTGGTTTGACGAGGTTTATACACAGACTAAATAACCTAATAATAAATTTGTGTAGACATTTTGAAACCAAGCCCACAAGTCCCGTTACATGACAATTGAACCTGTAGTTGGGAAAGCCTGTAAGTAATAAACAGTTCGTTTTAGACATTCGTTGACAAAGGTTAGTGGAGGAAAATACAAGAAATCCGCTTGATTGTTTAAGAATACAAGAAAGTCTCTTAATTTCTAATATTTCTAAAATGTTAAATTTTTGGTGTCGCGAAAAAAGCGCACAGCCCACCAGGTTGACGTTTGACGAGGGGCGAAAAAAGCCCACAACATCGAAAACCAACAAATCAATTCTTACTGTTTGCATAAAACTTACAAGCAGTGGAACTGACTTATAACCAATATTTACAGCTGTTTTAAAATTAAATAATATAGCTACATATGGAGTTAAATAAAAATAACAACTTCAGTTTTGGTCGGGCCAGGTATGGTTAGGTTAGGTTAAATATTGGTTATAAGTCATTTCTACTACCCGTAAGTTTTATGTTAACAGTAAGAATTGATTTGTTGGTTTTCGATGTTGTGGGCTTTTTTCGCCCCTCGTCAAACGTCAACCTGGTGGGCTGTGCGCTTTTTTCGCGACACCAAAAATTTAACATTTTACGAAGATATTTGTGTCTGTAGTACATATATCAAATGAAATAAAATATCAATTAAGAAATACCAATTATTTTACAAATACAAAATAGTAACACATTAGAAATAAGATTTAACATTATTCAGGTTCGACACTTACTTATAAGTCAAGTTTATATACAATATAGTAAGAACTGCTGCGTTCCATAATCTCGAACTATTATAGTTGCTCACCACTACACAACTCGACAAATTACATCATTTCTTCTTTTTAAAGAATATAAATTATTTTATTTTAATTATTAAAGTACGTTTTACTCAAAACTATATAAATTGTTGAAACAAGGTATATGAGTATTGATAAATTCAGCCAAGTTATCCCTGTATTTAAAAACTTATTGTTCTGCTATGCAAATTTATGTTTTGTTCCACATGAGTATCTATGTTATTACTAAAATTGATATCAAGCTATTAATTACACGTAAACATAGTTATTTATACTGTTATCATGTAAATGTTCTGTTTATAAAATAGCTTTTGAGTCATCTTTCGTCTTTGTTTACTTCAACGTTTATAATAAACAAATAAACTTTATATACAATATTTTTAACAAACTTAACGTTTCTATTTGTATGTCGCCAAATATGAATTTAATTTTATATCTCTATTCATTTGTCCACTAATCGAACAGTCAGTCTTTGGTAAATTTTTCTCATCAGTTAATAAAGTTATTTCAAATTGATTGGACACAAGATATATTAAGGGGAATAGTATGAAGAAGTTTTAGAGAAGTAAAACATGTTTATGAGGCTTAAAAAACAGCTGATATAAATACACCTGTATTGACTCATTTTACACAGCTTGACTTATTTTTGCAGCGGTATCACTGATGACCCGCCAAACACTCAATAAGGGAGTTACTGTATGCTCAGATATAAACTTTTAACTGATTAATTATCAAGTTAGAACAGAATTATATACAAGCACTGCACTAATTTCAAATTAGTTGAATATATTTTTAATTTAGCACGTAATAAATAGTCATAAACCAAAACGCCCTAAATGCAATTTATGGTCATTTATACTAGATATTTAACGCAAAAACTGAGGATTTATTATTTGTCTTTATTAAAAGCTAGAAGTAAGTCTATTGGCTCGAGTTACAATAGGAATGTCGACCTAGTGTTTGCATGGCTTATTGACAGTCTCTGTAGCTACCCTGTGGACATTTTGTCGTCGCTAGTGGTTTATTTGATAATATAATTCAGTTTTCTAAGTAGATAATTATGATAGAGGTACATTAAATTTTTTTAATGTTTGACGCGATTCTTATATAATTTCACGATATAGGCCTACCCTTAAAATGTTTAAGCCGTTATTTTAAACCTGCCTTAAATACTATTTTCAACATAACCTATCAACACAGTTGTACATAGGAAGGTGTACCGATACATATTGGTGTCACTTGAAAACATTCCTTCCGTTCTACTCATGTCATTTCCATCTTCAACGAATTATTAATGTGTCAAATATTTCGTGCATCACTCATAAAGGACACGCATTTTAAAACTGTCTTTTATTAGAAATTTTGGTAACATTTATAGGCTATATACAAAAATCAATATTCTCCTTTTATAATTACTTTATTGTCTCTAAGCTAATATATATTAATCGAATGATTGCCATCATGTGTGTATATTTCATATAATATACAACGTTTGGAAGGTATCGATCAACTTTGTTGACAAGTGAATAACATAGAGCATGAACACCAACATAGGCAAGGGCCATGCTGGAGACTAAAACGTAAATAATCATCTAAGAATGGAAACCAGGCTTAATGCTAGGCTTGAATAGTTAAAACGACTAAACAAATCACATAACTACAATACATATCAACTTCCTGGTCTAGATGTTAACAACTTTTCTGTTATTCTATTTGTGATTTTATATCACGTTTGTATTAAAACTTAGTTATATTAAATATTCAGGTCTAAGAACTGGCCTGGTTTCATTTTTAGATTACAAGTTTTCCAACACGGCCCTGGGATACTAGGTTATGTGGGTGTTTTTAACTTTCCTTTATGTTCTAACTTTATCACTTGAAAACAGGTGTAAACTCTCAAAATTCCTTATTTTAATATATAAACACACAAGTGATTTAAAAATTTCTAAAAAAAAACTATTTTATTCGTAAAATTTCCCAATGAACGCATACATTTTCCTCGGTGGACCATATACGATGGGTCAGAACTTGGTTGTTAACCAGTAAATTATTGAAATGACCTTTAAATTTTTTCTTTTCCCGTCTCATATGTTTGTTTTTGAGAGGGTGTTTCAAAGGTCAAAACACTTTTGATTATTTTACTCTACTTCGGCGTTTTGTTGAATTTCGTTATGTTCAAGATTGCTACGTGGTTATTATTTTTATTTAATAACAATGCATATAAAATGTAATGGTTACATTTACAAATTTGGACGTACACCGAATTTCACCACATTTCGCTTAAACACAACACTCAGGAAACGTAATATATATATCTACATCTCAACGAATATTTTTATAAGGTAATTTAGGTAAATATCCTGTAATAATAGGATAACTTCAATTTTCTCGAAAATAAACGAACCGTTTAAGCTTAACAAATTCATAAAACGTCATACTACATAATAGAAAATATCATTTCGGTGGGGGGGAATACCTGAGCATCGTCAATAAAAATTTAAATATAATATACTCCTGTCATATTAATCAGTACTAACGTTTGCATTTCATCGTGTGTTAATATACAGGAAATTAAAAAGTTATTAGGCTATAAGTGCAGGTTGGCTTATATCTTACCAACATTTATAGAATTCACATACATAGGCCAGTTAAATAATCTTTTACTGTATATATGTATAATTTAATTTGAGCGATAATAAAGTGATTATTTTGTTTTGTTTTTTGAACACTATAAATTACTCTGAATTTAAAAGTTATCGTAAAAAAATATTATGGAGAATAAAATAACAGGACATCGACAACATATGTATTTGAAAAACGGAAATTTATGTGTAAATGAAAAAAAAAAAACAATGCAAGTTACTTTAATTCTGTTCGTATTATTGGCTTTGAAATAAAAACAACGCCTGAAATAATCTATTTTTGAAAACGGAAAATATCAGCCCAACTTTTTGAAACTCTGAAATATATATCGATTTTTTCTCCGCATAATTTTGTACACGCCACCTTTGTATTTAAAATTCCCTCCCTTTAATAGGATTGGAAGAGTACCTGTTTTTTTCTCACTGGTATCCAAAGTTATCATTTTAGTGTTATAAGTAAATTTTAAATGTGAAAATACAAGTAGGGTAATTTTATGAAGAAAATAGTGTAGTGTTAATTGATGTAAGGTATTATTTAAAAATAATGGAACATGAAACGAAATATGTTAACATTATAAAGTCAAACAATACCACTATTTGCATGCAATTCTTGACATATACATGGTCAAACAAAATACCACTGACTGCCATTCACACACTTATTACAAAATTTTCAAAGGCCTACAACTTTAAAATATTTGCATTTTTATTTCTCTTCCTTTCTAGGTACTCCCTGAGAATGCGTGTTAAAAACTTTAATGCCTAATCACTAACAAACGCGATAAACCGCAAAAATCCGGACCATCACATCTGCAAAACTACAAAGCATACGAACTTGAACTTTCGTGACTATGATCCTCTTTACTTCTATTTGCTCGTTAATAAAAGGTTTTTATAACTTTATCGTCTAAACACGAAAAACGAGAAAACCGCTAAAAACCGTGACTATCACTTTTGGAGGACTCTAATACGTACAAACTTGAAATGATGTAGCCTACTACCATCGTTCCTCTTTGGTTTCTAGGTCCTCGCTAAGAAAGTGTTTTAATAACTTTAACTCCAAACCAAGTGAAATAAATTACTTTTGGAATACTATAAAGTGTACAAACTTGAAATTTTGTACTACGTTCGTTCTTATTTTTTTCTATGTGCTCTCTAAGAAAGAGTTTGGAAAGTTAAACGTCTGACTACAGACAATTAGAAAAACTGCTAAAAACCTTGACTGTTACTTGAACTAAATTGAACCATTTAGTGTGTGTGTGTGTTTTTTTAACTGGACCTTCCTTGGAGGTAAAACGATTATTATTTATTACTTTTATTTACACTTTTGATGAGTTATTATTATTTTTCAACTAATACATAACCACGTCACAGCACTAAATAATCGCGATTCGGTTAACTCTAACCTTTTTTTTTTATTCAATTAGTTTTAAACAAATTGAACATGTTACAAACCTAAATATTTAAAACACAAACTAAAGAAGCGTAATTTCATTGGGAAACAAACTCTACATAGCAATTTCCCCGGACTACTTTTCAGTCAGTCCTGTCAAGTTGACCCAATTACCCCCCCCCCCCGAAAAAGGTTCCGAGTTTTCACAATAATCATTTCAAGGGAGGGTATGGAAGGGTTAAATATTGTGAAAATCTTACTTGAAAGAAAAAATATGTCCTCCATTACTCTGGAGTTTTGGTTTTACTTTAAAATATAAGTTTGCTTGTGTCTTTATTAAATAATTTTTGTCTATGAATGCTAACCTAATAACATAATTTAAATGCTTATAAAACGGATGTAATGAAAAAAATATGTTTTGTAAATTAAAAAAAGAAATTTACTTTGTCATGAATGACATTTTATAAATAATTGTACGTGAGTGTACAAATACCAATAATACATTGCCCAATCATTCGTTTTCCACCGGAAGCTTTGTATTACCAGTGGCAAACAAACTTACAAATACAGAGGTTTGTACAGACTTAGAAATACAGCTAAGTTTTTTTTCAGATAAATTATATACCTCATATTTAAGAAAGCAGTAGAAATATTTCGCTGACGGTAATATTTGAAATGTTTAATAAAATGATAACATATTCAATTTAAATGAAATAAAAATTATACTATTTTAATTAATTATTAATCATTTACAATAAGAAGCTAACAAAATTTGTTTTATTTTTTTCTTACGTTTTCTCCGTTTTATATAAGTTATTGGTATGGTACCTACTCAAGAAGTACCAAACTGTTTACATTTATCGCTTGTATTTCCAAACTTAATTTCAAAACATTTTCACTTAATCTATTTCTAGTAATATTGAGTATCAAATAGCGTTTAACCATTTTGATAATTATGAGTAACCATTGAAGATAAACAAATTGTAAGATCACAAAAGAGTTTGACACACTCGGTGCAATATTCAAAACGTACACGAGTCAGTACGTATTATTAATACGTCAGTAAATGTACATTATTACAGCTGTAATAATGACACGCTACATCTTTTTGTTTATATTTTAATATTGACGGTGTTTCTACCTGTTTGTGTAATAACAAATCTATTAATTCAATATGGCCATAATTATTGCCATTTAGTTTCCATAAAAGTAAACTTATGAGTAGCATAAGTGTTTCCAACACAGTGAGTTGATACAATTAGAAATAGAGTGTCTTATATATGTATTTATAGTTAAGACATATATAACATATTTAATATATATACATATTTTTTCCTAATTATGTCTTTTAACATAACATAAAAAAAAAATCAGCTGATTTGGAATAATAAATACAAGGATTATTTTTTACCTAAAAAGTGGTAAGTGAAATTAAAATTTGCTTTGTCATGGAACAACATACAAATAATGAAAAATCATTCATACAATAAGTATCAATGGGAGTTCGAGTAGACTGAGTACATTACATATTTTTTGACATTTGTAATTATTTACAGAATATTGTAATGATTGTTTAAACATGTTTTGATCAACAGTGAAGATAGATAAATACTAATTTTCTGTATATTTGACTTTATTGGGGAAGTAGCGTGATTCATGAATAAGGTCATAAACCTTCGTATTGTAACAAAACACTTATCACAAAATCAATGAAAACATAAATCTTCATAACAAATAAAATCAATTTTTGGTTACAGTTCAGTGCCAAAACGGTCGGTGTAGATGTAACAACTGAAGATGATGAGATATTCACTGAAATGTGTCTTGTTACTAATAAATCATGTTTATGGTGAATAGTTGTGTTTGAATTCATGTGGTAGGTAAAGTTCCTAAAGTGTTGCCCATTTCAACTGAATTAACAATAAAAGGAATAAGTTTTCATTGCAATTATAAAGAATTTGTAGATATATCATTTTAACTCTTGTTATAATAATTGAATAATTTAATCTTAAACGTTATAAAAATGTACGATAAAATCTAAATAAATTGTATTGAAAGTTCTTAAAATCTGAACACTACTAATTAGAAATTTCGTAGTCCATTTGTACATACATATTCTATATATTTGGCTGAAATACATCCAAATTGATAGAAATCAGCAAGGAATTGAAAAATAACGTTTCCACCTGTGTTATTAGGATATCTCTACTCTAGAATACTTCATTTTGTTTGTCTAATTTCATATCTAGCATAAGGAATCAACGTAAAGTCCAAACAACGAATATTTATTTTTAACTATAATTCTAGTGTTAAAGGCCATAATTATTTCCATTTTAGGCCACAGAATAAATACCAAAAATGTGTATAAACACAGATTTTATATTAAAACAAACTTATACTTATAAGCTTTGAAACCCGTACTTTAAAATGTAACTTTGAAGATTTAATTAGTTATTACTTTCTTAAATGTGTGATCATAAAAAACTAAAGTTGAAATTAATTTCATAACTTTATATTTTCAGTATCTCAGTTCTATGGGAAGAAATATTAATTTACTCTTAATTATTAGAAAATTATTTTGGTTTATTCATTAAGCCTTTCAAAAGTAATTAAAATCAAGCTTCTCGAATGTTTAACAAAAAAGAAACTTGAGAAATTAATTACTTATACAAAACTAATCAAATGTTTATCCTTTTTATAAGTGATCTTATTTAAACATTGAAGAATAAAGTTTCCAAATAATAATCTCACAAAATTATTGACATAATCACTGTATCTAGTATAGTAGTACTCTATTACTATATATTCAAAACAGAAATATGACCAACTTACTGTCTAAATAACATTAGGGTCTAGTATTGTAAACAAAATGATTATTAGAGAACATACAATTAAAACAGTGATCTAGCAAAAAAACAATTATAG
This sequence comes from Aphrophora alni, assembly GCA_963513935.1. Taxonomy (NCBI): domain Eukaryota; kingdom Metazoa; phylum Arthropoda; class Insecta; order Hemiptera; family Aphrophoridae; genus Aphrophora; species Aphrophora alni. The sequence goes on from OY740774.1 coordinate 56,368,308, forward strand.
TCAAAGATTAAAATGAAACACAACTAACATACTACAATACAATAAAACAAGACTTATTTCCTTATATACGTATCGGTAACAAAGTATAACAGTTTATAGTATTTATAGAATTAGTGTTCTCTGATGATCATAAATTTGTTACTGAAATGTACATAAGGAAATAAATCTTGTTTTGTTATCTTATGGTAGTGGGGGTTTGATTTTATTTTTTAAGATGCCCATAGTGTACCCAATAGTTTAGTAAATAATTATAGTTAGGTTACACCATTTAAGAACCTTAATACATAAAAAGCGATATTAGTTAAAAACTTGACAAATATACTGCAGTTTATATCTCGTGCTTATTACAATAAAGTGAGATGCAGAGAGTAAAGGAAATATTAAAGTGGCATGTCATATGAAACAGACGTAACACAACTACTATGAGGCTAATATCTGTACTTTAGTCTCGGTGTTAAAGATATTGAAATTGGATATTTCAAACTTTCACATAATATATACACATTCTTATATATATACTACTATTCGAAATACCATGTAGTTTGAAATTTTATTTTTGTTTGGATGCAGTCGAATAAATTTTTCATGAATATAACAGCATACCAAGCCATATGGATACATCTGTTCATAAAAACAAGAAATTTATGCAACAAACCATTTTAAGTAATTTTAAGTGAAGTCCGTCTGTTAGTTTGTCTGTCCTTCCGTAAACTGTCTGGTTTAAATTTGTAGTAACTATATGGTGAATATGTTTCATTTATACATTGCTTCTGATATATATTTACGATATTGATAAATAAAAATATCATTATAATCATCATAAAGGTATTAAAACAAATTTTATATGAAACATTTAACAGTTAAATTTCGATTTCAAGAGATATAAACGTAGTACAAAGTTATGATTAATATCCTAAAATCCTACTTATTCGTGAGTTATTGGTCAAAAATATAAAATGAATTACACGTACCCCCTTATACATCTAAATATATAAATAATTTGGCCAAATTAATTATAATTTATATTTTGGTAATTGACAATAGTAATGAAATCATCAACGTAAAATAATGCAAATAATTTGTCACAGGATATAGAGTAAAATAACGGCATTTAGTAATTTTATTTAGAAAATACTGAACAAATATTGAATGTCATCCTTTATTAACCAAACAAATGTGGTTTTGTCAATTAAATTATAATTATATTATTTAAAATATGTGTACAATACTGTGTATTATTATGAATTTACAAATCGAAAAAAAAACTTAACTCAGTGCGTAAGGTTTTAATACAAGTTTTAATACAACGACATTCAAAAGTGTTTATTCCGATGACCACTGGTTTTATTTTATTTGCTCTAACGAATTCGAACCTGTAATATAATGAATAGAAACCTGAATATCGGGAAATTTTTTACATCATGTTGATAGCGTGTATAATTTTTTAAACAATTAAGTTAAAATTTTGTTACTTAAAATCTTAGTAATTTTTGCGTAACATATTTATCTTATTTTGATTCATATTAAAACAAAATACTATCTTATATCCTCATGTTTATTATTATCATTATTGAATTGTGTATGGTAAATAAATATTCCCAGGACTTAATCGAAATGAGAGGACTATAGACCAAATGTTATTAACACCTATAACCTAATACTCGAGCAAGGAATTGAGTATACAATTGGACACGTAAGTTGACATTTTTAACATTTTAAATATTGATACGATTCTATTTTCCCGAACTGTTTGTAACGCTAAAAATCAATTGGGCATTAGTTTTTGTTTTGCTTATTATAAAATTATTATTAAAAAGTCACCTAGCTTTCCCCATGTTTATCATTTTGATTTGAATACATGTTTAATCAAGAAGTGCAAAATATTCTTATCTTTTTCACGTTTTCGTCATGTACATCGTGTTAGTTTAAAACTAAAACTTTATTTAAAGAGTAAACATTTTTTAAATTCAGATATAGTAAATTTTAATTTTAAACTTAAAAGAATCCATCAAATATTTTATAAAATAATGCAAACAGTTTGATGTATTATAAATTTATTTAATATTTGTGTCTAAAGTGAAGTAAAATATACATTTATGAAGTTTGAGAAATTAAAGTATATGAAGATATAAACACAATTTTACTTGACTAAAACCAACTTTGTTTTATATTTCGAACAAACTTGTCACTCAACAAATTAAAATTCTTCCTAAGGGTTACAAGTTGCAACTTAAGTGCTCTCATCATAAACTTATAATAATATACGATGTTTGACGTTATCACCTTTTGAATTATATATGAACTACATTTAGAATAGCTCAATTTTAAGGTTTAACTTTTTGCGTACACGAATCCATTTAATGAATTATTAAAAACAATATATTAAATACATTTTAAAAATGAGTGTGTTTAAATATATACATAAATAAATAAACCATTTATTTTTACGACAGCAAGCAAATAAAATTGTGAAAATCGACAACAGATTTGATCAAATGACGTATTATAGAAAGCGTGGATATTACCATAACTACTATTTATAAGATGCTTATAGCTGAAAGCTACTAATATTTCCTTCTTAATAATAAGGTATTTATAATTTCTTCATATACAGGAGAGAGGAGACTTTACTGTTACTGAAATATACAGTTTAGCTGGGTAATGAGATCACTTGGCTTCAGTTAGAGTTTGTATATCACTTGTAGGCCCTATTGTTAAATTGTAAACCTAGGTTGTTGGAATGTCATGTGTGAAAAACACCTTTACTAAGTATTAACTTCCCTTGCTAAATAAGACGAAAACTCTCTCCTTGTAATATCGGAATATGAGTCTTATTTAATTTCATGTTTTTCTTCAGGGGCTAACAATGATAACTTAGCATATATGACAATCATGAGTTACCCTAGCTGGATCTACGACTCTCTATTTATTCTTTTGAGACCCTTGTCTTTCATTTTTCCTATCGGGGTTTTCTTGACCAACTCTAGTTGCTTTACAACCCTGCCGCTAATAAAGTATTCAAGGACTAGGAGTCTTTATCCCCCACCCTTTTGTAAGGTCATGATGATCGAGTGATGTTTTCCAATTCAAAAGAACAAAAACATTTGCTTCAATTTTAAATACATCGAATACTACTTGTGCAGATTGAATAGAGTGTTTATGATCATTTTTTGCGAATTAAGTAACCAACAATTTAGTAAATATTGTGTAAAAATCTCTTGGTAAAATGTTAGGTAATATTATTGATTAAACTAGAGTACAACCCTTTACAAGTTGCAACTGGTGCTCCTTCAGCATCCATATTATGTCTGATATATCATCAGATACACGCTATAGGGCATTTTATTATGTATGAAACTTTCTTTAGAAGTTTGGTAGTATAATGTGGTAATTTTAAAGATAAGTTAGAAATTGTTATTATATTTTTGAGCACATGAAAACGTACTAGTTAGCGATTTAAAATAATAAAATAAGTTGCGATTCACAGTATGTTTAAAGCGTTTAATACGTAAAATTCATTTATTATTATCATTTTTCAAGTGGCCTCTATTTTACAGATTAAAAACTTCGTTGAAATACGTTTTAAAATCCTCAACATTCCAATCTCTTGTAAATCTCTTTAAATATATCAGTAATGGATCAATCAGTTTTTTACCCAAATGTTGAATAATGCTTTAAATTCTTCGGTTCATCAAATCTGCGCTATATCATTTCGCACTCACCTCTTCTGTGTTATTTTTATTAGCTATATAATTTGTTTAACAAAGAGACTTTTTAATTATATTTTTAATCAAAATACTCCTAAAAAAGTCTAATTTACAAGATGAATTTATTCTTTATACGATGTAAGTGTAATCAAACTTACCTTATAATGAAAAATATAAATGTTGCGTGATGATAAAATACATTTTTGTAAAATAGTTTTAGTTTTTAGGCAATACGAAAACCTGTAAATATATATATCCATCTGACTTAATTTGGCAAATTTACAAAGTTTTTGTACATCTTTGTAGTATTAATTTATAACAGTGGAAGATGAAAGGTAAATAATGCAAATTTAGAGGAGATGAGAGAGGAACAGAAGAAGTGGGGGAGGGGGATAAAGCTTGATTAAGTAAAGTTTCTATAAGGCTTAGGACTTTTGTTATGAGACTTACTGAAAAAATTACAACATCACCATATCTGCTGCACCCGAATTTTAAAAAACTAAACCTTATATTATTGTGGTGATATCGACTACGATTCGTTTTCTATGTTTTGTACGGTGATTTTTGAACCAGAATTATTGTTCCAAAGTTATGGCACTCATTAACAATCAAAATTATTCTATTTAGTTATGGGTTTAAAAACGATTTTAATGTACAAGTTTTGCTTAAACTCTTTCCATTCAACTACTTTATGCCTTATAAAAGATTACCTACACGCATATCTGAAACAGTAAGCAATAAATATTGGTTTTACAATTTTTACATAATAAAATTTATAAATTTAATAGCTTTCAGAGAAATATATTTGTAGTTATATCCATAAATGTTAGTTATCTCTAATCAAAAATATACAAGGGGCAATGGTATTTAATACTTTCAAATAATTAAAAATAATATTTAGATAAGACACAAAATACAATAAGAGAAAAAATCATTTGCGCTTGTGAACAGATTGTCGAAAGAGTAATCATGGAAATAAATATATTGAGAGATTCTATTATATAACACCAGCATGAGTGATATTATCATGTGGTAATTTACGGTTGATGATTTTTTTTTATATATAGTTAAATCAAAATTGTCTTGCTTCTGAATTTGAAATATGTAATATGTTTATTTCGTATACACATATGAAATGTAAATAATCTATATTATTATAAAGTATTATTTTATAAAGGACATATACATAAATAATTAATTGTAAATAAGGAGGATATCTGCTTGCCAAGCTCGGCAGGGAAGAAAGGACCTTGTATTTCCTAATCATGTTTTGTATATCAAACAGTTTAAGTAATTTTGGAGCAAAAAGGTTGTTTACTTTAGAACTTCTTGTCACTTATAAACACGTTGTATGTGAATCAAAGTATATCATGCAGAAAACGAAATAAAACAGCCAAGGGACAGATGTATTGTTACTATTATTTCATGTATGAGGTATATTGGCCTTTATTATATAACAACACACTTTACATTACATGAGGAGGTATAAAAGAACGAAAATCTTTCTGTTCTCGTTACATATAGAACTTGAAACTAGACCCTCACACCTGTATGTCTCTACGGTACAAGATAGTGATTTCTTTTTGATTTATGGATTACGACTGTGAATATAGTTTAAAGTCTTCAAAGGAATAAACTTGATATATACAACTAATCATGTTATACATATATTATATTTGTTATTATATGATTGTAGTGTGAGTGATTGACGTAATAAAATGGACACTCTTGACACCTTGATGAAAAAATACTATATTTAGAATTTATATCATATTACTTACTTATTATGAAATCAAACAGACAAGAGTCTCACTAGTGAGAGAGAGGGAGAGAGAGAGAGAGAGAGAGAGAGAGAGAGAGAGAGAGAGAGAGAGAGAGAGAGAGAGAGAGAGAGAGAGAGAGAGAGAGAGAGAGAGAGAGAGAGAGAGAGAGAGAGAGAGAGAGAGAGAGAGAGAGAGAGAGAGAGAGAGAGAGAGAGAGAGAGAGAGAGAGAGAGAGAGAGAGAGAGAGAGAGAGAGAGAGAGAGAGAGAGAGAGAGAGAGAGAGAGAGAGAGAGAGAGAGAGAGAGAGAGAGAGAGAGAGAGAGAGAGAGAGAGAGAGAGAGAGATAGAGAGAGAGAGATGTCATTGAACTGTTCTAAAACAAAAGTAGAACTTGTTATTGTATTCACGCTCTTGGGGCCGGTATTGTTATTTTATAAACCGATATTGTAATTTCTGAATAACCTATTTGCTGGAATTAAAATGATACGTGCCTCTCGTAAACATAAATTCCTACATTTAATGAAAATAGTTAATGCCAAATTAAATGTAGGCTACTAGTTTTATACACTGTTTTTGTTTATGCAGTTTGTAAATAGGGACTGGGACTGAACGTGATAAACGTGCCTCAAGTTAATGATATATATATATATATATATATATATATATATATATATATATATATATATATATATATATATATATATATATATATTCAATACTTGACGTTTGTTCAGTAAAGAAACGTAGATAGATTTAACACTTGGATGAAAATTTTGTTTTACAAATTAAAGGGAAGGATTTAGTCATTCCAACAACATAACTTTTGATTTACTCTAAAAAAGAAGTAAGCAGTTATTTATTTTTAAACAGGTCTTTCTATTTAGTTGAATATTAATATATTAGTTTATCATTTACAGATATTAGCAAATTTCCCTAAATAATTCATAAGGGAAAGGGATTAATTACGACAAATATTTAATACCTAAGACCTCAGAACTTCTAAAATAATTCACTACTTTTTCAAAATAGTTTGTACACATAAATTTGGAAAAGGCATTAATGCTAAAAAAATAATTAGTCTGATGAGTTCAGTTATTAAAATTAGTCCTAAGCAGTTACTTAGTGAAATTGTTAAGAAAGGATTATTTAATTATTTTTAAAAATCGGTTGTCATAAGCTGCCTTTTACTTCTAAAAGACTCGGAGGCATTATGTTCACTTCACAAGGCCATGGCATATTGCTGTCTGGCATTTTAGGTTATTTTATTGTTGGTTATCGTTTCTCGACAAGATTCAATTATATAGTTTTTAATAATAACTATGGTTTTTAAATGCAATGTAGAATTCAATTAGTTTACTAATAACTGGACTTTGCAGTATCACTAGATGGGATAGTGAAATAGTAAACCCATTTCCCATCTCTTAAATATAACAGTAACCTTCACGATATCCATCTACTATGCATGTATCTATGTAGTAGTGTATATTTTGAGAAGATAAATAAACCCTTCTTTCACAAATATTCCCCCATTCCCCCAGATCCTAAATTTTGGGAGATATACTAGAATATATTTTGAGAAGATAAATAAGCCCTTCTTTCACAAATATTCCCTCATTCCCCCACCTCCTAAATTTTGGGAGATATACTAGAATATATTTTGAGAAGATAAATAAGCTCTTCTTTCACAAATATTCCCCCATTCCCTTATCTCCTAAATATAACAGAAACCTTATTGACATCTATGTACTAGTGTATATTTTGAGAAGACAAATAAGGCTTTCTTTCACAAATGTTGCCCCATTCCCCCATCTCCTAAATATAACCGTCACCTTAATGATATCTATGTACCAGTGTATATTTTAAGAAGATAAATAAGCCCTTTTTTCACAACAGTTCCACAATCCTTCCTTAACAACCTACGTATATTTCCACCACCTGTATGTATACAGTACAAAATATATTGCTGTACATGTAGGAACTAATTAAAACAACGCAACCAAACCAACTAGACAATAAATACAAGAATATATGACTTATACATATCCAAGTTAGATTTCTTTTCGTTTTAGGAAGAATGATTCAATGAGTCTTGTTCTATCGCTTTATAAACCAAATGCTTGTGACATGAACGTAAATAAATTGAAAGTCTTCCATTATTCCGATAATTCATGTTTTACTAGCTATATAAGTGTGTGTACATTTTTAATTATCAGGATAAGCATCACATAATTCGTAATGTTAGCGGTTTGGAGTCATTTTAAAAGTAGAGTTGATGGTGTGGGTCTCTTAGAGTTTGGTTCCGGGGGGGGGGAACTAGTGTCGGTCTGAACCTACGATTACGCAACTCTAACAGCTCAGTCAGCAAGGACCGATGGGCGACTTAGATCTAAAATAATTTAGATTAAAACTAATTTTCTCAAATTAGAATTGATTTGAGGGGAAAATGACTCTAATAAAAATAGTGGTGAACGAAGCTGATTTGGCCAAAGGGTTAATAGCCACTATTCACATAATTAAGTTGTTGCGGAATTTTCGACGCAAGCGAAAAACTATGGGTCACTTTTCCATTCCAAAAGGGCTAGTGTGGCCTTTTTTGTGGGGTAAGGGAAATTTACTTGAACGAAAACAAATTCCAGCATAGATGCAATCTGAAGTTTCTGTTCCGCTTCCAGTCTTAGCCCAGTCAATAAAGGTTTTGTGTCGGAACTAATTAGTGAAAAGCTGATTTTTTCATAGATGTTAGTTGATTATATAAGGTATATTTACTGAAAAGTCCCCGCCCCTCCCCCTCTTGCTTACCCCCCTACCCCCCTTTAAGTTCCTTTTTGTAAGACTTTATTATTTTATCAATATCTACGAGATAAACAGCGATAGAATCATTTTTATTTCAATATTGTAATCCTTAAAGTATTCTCTAAAAAAAATGTTCATAGTGTGTAATCGATAAATTAATTATTTTTCATGTATTTTTAAATTTAAATTAAATTTATTTAATTTTATATTCCCACAATGATGTGTTTAGCTATTTTTTATTTATATGAGACAAGTTATGGAAAAGTTTTTCAAATAAAACTGTTGCCGTATTTATCAATCTTTAAAATGATATAAGTTTTATAAATGTTAAGCGCAGCCAGTTGACATAATCAGCCGGACAAAGGGAGGCGGCGCGGGGCGCAAGAGTGTTCGCGGTCCGGATCAGCAGGTATATAGCACATCAGCGGTCTCAAGTTGCAACAAAGACCTGTTGTTTGAATTTTATATAACATACATTTTTAATAATCATATTACGTGTTGTAATAATCAAAGAACAACAAAAATACGTCCAACAACACTTAAAAAAAAAATCAATTCATTCTTTTAAGTGTTGTTGGACGTATTTTTGTTGTTCTTTTATTAAATTACCTTATAATTTTTTTATTTATTTTTCTGAATTTAGTTATTTAAATAATAACCACAAAACATGTTGAAGAAATCCATCAGATTCGATAATAGGGGAGCCAGCGCTGATTAGTGACATTATGTAGGTTGTGGCTTCATTGTAAGACGCGCACACCTCCATCGAAGACAACATGTTTATTAGGTGTTTAGAACCGTATAGTCGATGTAAAGTTAAAGCAAGGCTTGTCTGTATAGGTGAAAGAAATGACCTAGGTCTTACAGCAGATACTATTGCATGACTTATAACAAGGCATTTCTTGTCAACTTTCTGTGATTCAGTTAAGTTTTTCCTTTTAGTAACCTGTGACATAAACATTTCAAGAGTCTCGGGAATGAGATTTTTTCCACCGGATTTAATTGTTTCCAAATCTGGATATGAATTGAAATCATAGTTTTTCCTTTGTATGTCTTCTCTTATTATCGAGGCCGCAGCTAAAACAATCCTCTTTCTCTCTTCCTCTAGATCAACAACCCTATTTTTATACCATTGGTCCACAATTTTATGCACATTGTCAGTCAGACACAAAACAATTTTTTTTCCGGAAACATTTGTTAATGTTAGTCTTTCTTTAAAATGTTCTTGGAGAAGATTTCTTAAGTGTTTGTCAGAATAAACCTCATCACCGTCGGATAAAGTTTTGAAAATATCCTGAACTTCTTTTATAGTATATTGGCACTCATCGTTGTTTTCTATATAGTTACATACTTTAGTAAAAGTAGAAACTAATTTGGTTTTCGGTCTACCTTTTTGTGTTTCGATTGGTTTAGATTTCGTAAATTCTGTGTAGCAATGTTTGTGATAGCGTGTTTCTGCTGCTACCAAATCGATTGCACTTAAAAGTCGGGCTTTTACAGTTTCACCACATACGTCACTCCTAACGTTGCACTTTTGTAAAAAACTGTCTTTGAATTCGATTGTTGTTACTTCGTGAAATGCTTTTCTATACTGAGTTGGAATTTTAGAGATGTAATTTGCTTACTTTCCACAAATAAAACAACACATCTTAAAATCAAAAGTGTCATGATGGGTTCTACGTGTAACTCCAGTAACCGCAAATTAAACAATTTAAGTCTGTTTCATCCATCGTTCATTGTTTTAAACTTGCCTGGAACAACATGAGCGCATTAGACCGAACTTATACTTTTACAACACTATATTAAAAAAAAACATTTTATAATATAAGCCTTCGTAAAAAAGTTTTGAAGTGTACTCATTGGAATGTTTAAACATATTTGTATTATATATGCGTTCTATATTTTGTGTTGAGCTTTCAGTCAATATGGTGTAGTATTTAAATAAAGGACCTATATTATTAAATAATGAGATGCTACGTAATAGTGAAAATAAGTAATTAATTTATGGAGCATTATGTGATACTGTTTTGGAAGATATAAATACGATATCATATGTATTGTATTATTTTTTAATGTTAAAAACCATTCTGTTTTTTTTAATATTACACGTGAACATTTCTTAGTTTATAATATGAAATTGATATATTTAAAAATTAAAGAATAGAATAGGGTTACCTTGTAAACACTGAGAAGGAATTACAAATAAATAAATATATAACAGAACTGTGTAAATAATTGTCACTTTCAACGCACTAACTTTGTCGTCTCACTGCCACGAAACATCCGCACTTGACAAACCTCCCTCTAAAACTGACACATCAAGGATGAAAATATCACCAGAACCAGTTTCGTGTCTTTGTTTACCACCGAAAACACCTGCTCGGCCCGGCTCGGAGCCTCACCCCGCAACAATATCCTCTTACAATAATATCTGGTTACAACGCTTTCAAAGTAAAACTGTGTTGGGTTTGTGTAGTCCAATCCAGTATCTTGAAACCGTGCGCAAGAGCTCGGAATGCCGAGAGTGGGGGAAGACTAATTAAATTGATGACTGAATGCGCCTGCAATATAATAGTCGACGACCTGCAAAGCATTGTTGCCCGAAATCCAGGCGCTACCGAAAAAGCAGGGTTCACCTTGGTGAATGGAATTCACCACATATTTCAGTACATCACGTATTACGTATAAATGATTATTTATTTATTTTGTTATTTATTTACTTTTTAATTAATTTAAAAACAAAAATGGTGTCAACATAATGAGTTGAACAAATAAATACACAATATCTTAACTTTATATTTGTTAAATACAAAAGTAAAGCAATTATTCACAATTATAATATATATTATATTTTATATAATTGTTTTAAATTTAAGTCTTATCGGAAACAATAAAATCTATTGACAAATATCACATTATGTTAAATCTTAATTGGAAGAATGATTATTAAGTAAAGTGTGAGAAAATTAATTTCGCAGCGTAAGCTAAAATATTAAAAATGGCTTTATTGTCCACGAAACAAAATGCCAACTTTATATAATTGTTCTTACATTGTTTGTCAAAGTTCCAGTAGGTTGAGTTTATTTCAATTGATTTCGTTTTTCTGACACTTGTTCTAATTATGTACTTAAATTCGTCATTATCTTCTAAATATTTTTCGAGATACCGAGTTTGATATATTGCAAGTTTGTTCCACAATTAAAAGAAATTAAAACTCTTTTTCCTATTTTATACGTTATTCATGAAAATTATTTTACTTTTAATTGAAACGTGATTCTCACATCATGTGATAAACTTTTTCACTTAGCACAACCCCTTTCAACCTCACTGTTCATATTTGTAGATACATAACATTCATCATTAAATGTATGAAAATTAAGGTGTCCACAATAAACACTATATTTCTTCAAGTGTATGGTTTATTGGACAGGATGCGCACAATACTTATTGACACTGAACTCTTTAGTTATAGTTCAGAGTCCATAATAATTGCGTACGTATTTATTTTGATACGTTGTATTCTATTTCATTTGGTGATTAAAGTTTGGTGATTAAAGTTTGGTGATTTCTGAACTATATTGTTTTCTAAGTTCTTTTACACACTTTTTTACGATAACTGGAAAATATTTTATCAAGCACATGGCAGGTGTTGCAAATGGGCTACTAAAGTAACCTGTAAAATATTGTTTTATCTTATGCCTTTAGATCTCGCACCATTTTGAGAATAACAGTTATTTTATTTTATTAGTTTTAATTTTCTTATTTTCCTCGAAGCAAGTAAAGAAGGTTCTATAATGTTTGACAAATAAGATATGTAAATAAATTCTATTTGAAATTTTGATAAATATCTCTTCTATTGAGTGATAATATTTGAAATATTGAGAAACATTCAAGTGTCCATGAAATACTTACATTATGAAATTTTTGTTGAATGATTATTGTGCCTTCCAGAACTAGTTCTACAAATGTAAAATATCACTTGATCTATCTGTATTTGAGAAATATGATGTGGTGATTTAGAGAATATAAATTTGAGTTAAATTAAAAGTATGCCATTTTGTTATAGCAGACATAATAGGATATGGCACGCATTTGTTTGTTTTTGAAAAATGAGCTACCATTAAAAGATATCTAATTTTGTTTTTAGAAAATTTACAAACGTAGTAATTAATAAATTATATTTCAATTTTAAAATCATTTTAATTTTACTAAAGAGAATTAGAATCACATTATTTCAGAAAACTGTCAATAATGTTATATAGACATACAACTATTACTATACATTCCTGCACATAAGCGAACCTGCTCTACTTTTGAATTGCATTCGTGCATGTAACCATTAATTTTCATCCCCTACAATTGCGTACGGCTCGCCCGACTGCCTACTGGCTGAATGACGCAGAATCATTCTGAATTAAGTTTGATTCATCCTTGCAATCAGAGAACCATCTCGCTAAACTCAAGTTCAGCGTACGTTCTAGAGCAAGGCACACTATGGTGTTCACATAAACCATCAAAATGAGGTCATCAGTACAACAGTACATTGATAAAAATGCGTTTTGAATCTGCTAATGGGTGTGTGTATGCACAAAGATACATATTAGAAGAAGAAGAAGAAGAAGATAGTGTATTTGTTTCCTGATCTTAGAAAGGTAGAGTTCACACGTTGTTCCCCAAGATGACTGAAGATGAAGTTATAATTGCGCAGTGATGTTGAAGGTCCTGAGAGTAGGTTCAAATATTGTTTTCAAATATCGAGGGTGATCTTAAAAGAAACCACATCCCGAGTTGCGATTACTCCGAAGGGAAATTTGGTTCTCAGTTTTGTATAAGAGAAAGTACAAATACAACGTTAGAAAATGAGTAAATTTATTTACGTACTAGCAAAATATTCAAATTTGGTTGGTTAAATTTAGTTTTATTTGAAAATAAGCACAACAATAATAAAAGTTTCTTTAAAGAAAATAGTTTTTTACTTACTTTTGTTAATAATCTAATTGTTCTTTAATAATTATTGTACTAGTGAGATACTCCACACATATCTATAATAAAAAATTATATCAAAAGAATAATAATTAAAAAATTAAACCAATAATACACCAATTTTTACAAACTACTTGAAATCTACTAAAAAATATGCAAATCCTGATTCTTATCCTTAAAAAAAAAAATCAATAATATAATTCACACAATGAATTAAATAATTTTCTGTTTCTTAAAAACTATCAAAATAATCTAGAGTTACCAAACTAAATTAATAAAATTGAAAATCTATCAAACAAAGCAATTAGTTAGTACCTTAGAATATAAGAAAAACAGGCCGTTAACATTTCCTCGCCAAACCATTTTTAGTTATTGTGTTTTATAATACGGTGTTGGTGAAGAGATGGGAAGGTTTTCTCTTTTTAAACATTGACTCAAAAAAGAGTTTCATGGGATCTTTTTTTCTTAAATTAGTTCTTTGTTTCTTTTTTTATTATGGAGAGGGTATTTCTTGACTAGCTGTAGCCGTAACAGAATAAACTACATGAAAGAATACGTTTTGCCTGCCTTGATGTAGAAATAAATGAATCTGTTAATGGATTGGAGTTTGACGGTGGCTGTACCTTTGTTTGCTATTCTAATGCGTTTTCTGACTTAATCTCTTCTTTTGCTTAATTGTATTCTCTCTCTTGGTTAGTAGTCACCTTATATTCAAAGTTGCTTGGCCACTTTGGTTGTTGATCCTTTGACGAACTTTGCAGTACTGCCCTCTTAAAGTCAGCAACCACAGATTACATTGTGTATCTATGAAAGGAAATGTATCAGTCAAGCGACGAATAGAACAATCATTTAAGTCATCAAATAATTTACACAAATAAAAATTTCAAGAAAATTTATAGCATATAAAAAATATGTTATTGATGATTAACGGCATATCCGGAAGGTTGTTTTATTACAGTCCTAAAGCTGTAATATATTTAAAAAATAATAATTTCACTACACAACTAAAATGTACCAACAAAACTTAATAAGTTATATTTTGAAATCAGAAAAACAAACAAAATATCGCAGTTATGATCTATAACAATTAGGTAAATATTGTAAAAAATATTACCACGTAATGAAATGAATATATATTTTTTTATATTATTTTGTAATTATTATTATTATTATTATTTACAGACGTTTACTTCTAGGTGACTCATTTTGAATAATTGGTGTCAGTTATCTATCGCTTCATTTGATGGTACATAAGGCAGTGCATAAAGATGGCAAGTGATGGTATTGTAAGAAACGTGTTGCAAATATTATTGATACCTAGAAACAAAAATGATAAAAATCACAAAAGATCTTTGGGACCTGTGTCAGTTCCTAAACTGTTTAGGCGTGTTGGAAGGAAAGCATGTTATAATAGAAATCCCACATAATTCTGGGTTTCTCTATTTCAATTACAAATTTTAACCATTTTCAATAGTATTTTTAGTCCTTGTTGATGCTATTTATAGTTTCATAGTAGACTTCGGTTATACTATGCTATACTACTATAGGGAAGCAATAGCGTTTAAACGAAGGAATGTTTTCTACTTCAAATCTTGGCAAGCTTTTGGAAATGGGAATGGTAAATATAACAGAGAATGTTCCATTACCAGGAACACTACAGTATGCCTTATGTAGTTGTGGATGAATTAGATTTTCTATTACAGGGGTATTTAATGAGATGATTTCTCGGTAGACAATTAAAAAAAGAAAAACAAAACTACAATTTTTAACTACCGATTACCTCGGGATGTAGAATTCAAGAAAACAGTTTCGTAATTTTGGAACAAAAGTTTAGTGTTTAAAATATAAGGTTGACTTTTTTACAAAGTTTCCAAAAAAACTGGTTCTAACAGGTTTATATGTTACTCAACTTTAATCACAAAATTTTGTTTCAGCTCCTTTGCGTATTAGAATATTGTCTACATGTAATTTAACTAACATACCAAGTCAAGTTGGAAGTAATTATAGTGTAGTTTTTGAAATATTGAAAATATTTACAATGTATTTTCGTTCCTAGACAAAACAATAATTAAGTTAACACTGTAATATTACAATGTAAAGAAGTGTCAATAAAAGTAAACTTTATTACAAATCAGTAATACAATTTACAATATTTTTTCAACAGTTTGAAAAATAGGTTTTATTTTTGTTTGTCGTTTATCAAACCATATTATGGGGACATAGTGTATAACACTAATTGTTGGATATTGAATCGGTTTTAGTTATAGTCGTTAGTTGTGTTAATAAGGTAATAGCAATAAAAAATAATGTAATTATTATATGAATGTTATTTTAAAGAGGAAGTTAATAATCTTACAAAATCGTTCACCTATATGAAAAATAGTAAAAACAGTTATCTTGGGTTTAGCTGTATTTACCGTTTCCAATGCCTCTTGGAGTGTTTAAAACACTCCCTAACAACGAGTCCTTAGTTGTTGAATGTGTAATTTGAAACATTTTATAAAAAAAGAGATTACGTTTTTTTATTTTGTTTTTCACAAGTAACTTTTCGATCAAAAAAACTGTTCATATCTTATATTAACCCACTTCTTGATCGCGATAATTTTGTAAAACCTTACGTTGAACTAAAGATTAGATGCTGAAAAATAATTCCTTGTGGTTTTCTCAACAAATCGAATTTATCTAAAAGATATTACATTTTAAGCAAATCTAGGCCCATGAGTTATTTTTTTATGAGGAAACTTTGAAATTTACCCAACGATATTTTGCAAAAAACAGGCAAATTAGAAAATTTTAAATATTTTTCGATACAAAATAGAATAATAATAAAGTTTTGTTGATTTTTGGGTAAGGAGGCTTTTAATTAAATACAACGTTATTCTGCAGAAACTATTTACCTTTTGAAAATTGTATTTAAAAAAACACGACATAGGCGTTAATATAAGTTCAGGAGGATTTTTTTAAAGAAGCTATTAGTCGAACACAATGTTATACCGCTGAAAAAAAAGAAAATAATACGACAAAAGGCTGGATTACATTGTTCGTGTGAGGAAAATAATCACGTCTCCTCCATCGAATTCGTTTTGTAATTCATCTGGGGGACCTCATGAGGTGAATTAGTGAAACAAAATCACTGTTTAAACTTGTAGTTTAACCTATTAATATGATAACAGAATAACAACTTCTTACCTACTTATTAGAATGGTTAAAAACTAGTGTTATATATATATATATTATATATATATATATATATATATATATATATATATATATATATATACCCTAAAGAGTAATTTTAATTATTTATTTTAAATACATTTTAGGCAAAGAGTAGGGAGAGAAGAGGGTTATATATCTCCCTTTGCTATCTCACAAAAATATAATTTTAATAAAACTATTAAAATACTATTTTTATTTTTATACTATCAGTCTGCTACTGGAACTGAAATTATATGGAACTGAAATGAGCCATGATTACTGTGATTTATAATTCACATTTTTTAACAATACTTTTAAAACATAAGTACTTATGTCTGAGGATAAAAACACTTTATTAGAATTATTATCAAAAAAGAAGGCAAAATGATTTTGAAGTTGTTTTTTTACGATTAACGGTAATTTTTCACTAGTATAACAACAATATTTTGTTGGGTGGTTCTTGCGACTTTAAAAAAAAAGTTTAGTTTAACGTGTACAAGTGAGCTACGCAAAGATCATATTAGGTATGTTTAGATATTACAAGTGATCTCACACTTTTCAATTTTATAAACGTGAAGAAACTTTTTTATTTTATATTGAGTAACAAATTGGTAAAATTGTTAATTTATATATTTAAATTAAGATTTTTTGGATTTACTAATCTTAAATTATTTTTTCCTTCGTTGTTATTTAAAACTAGAGAT
The DNA here is from genome assembly GCA_963513935.1 of Aphrophora alni. NCBI lineage: Eukaryota > Metazoa > Arthropoda > Insecta > Hemiptera > Aphrophoridae > Aphrophora > Aphrophora alni. The sequence continues at coordinate 56,385,456 of OY740774.1, forward strand.
GGTTTAAAATTTGGGTTTTGTTTGTACCTAAACTTTTAAAGTATTTTTGTTGATTTTGTTCTAAAATAAAATAAAGGATCCATAAATTTATCGTTTTAGTAGAAATAACAACACACAACTGTGATGAAACCTTGTTATTGAACGCTGGGAACTAAAAATTTACTATTGCCATCATACTTAAAATTCTGTATTTTAACACAAATAAATTTTGTATAAGGAAAAAAATGCATTGTTTTTCTACAATGGGTATGGAAAAACAAGTTTTTAGAAAGTCAACTTGAGTCTAAAAGGATAACGGTTGAAGTGAAGTCTGTCTATTGGTTTGTCAGTATTTCTTTGAACTGGCTATGTCTTCAATATACATGTAGTCATTTTATTATGAATAACTTTAAGTAAATGGTTTTAGATTTTTATTCACAATACTGATAAATAAAAATATGATTGTATCGCTATAACGGAAGAAAACAAATTTCAAATATATTCAATGGTTAAAGTTTGGTCTCAAAACGTATGGTACTATTCATCCTCCAAGCATGACAACTAAACTGTTATCAGACAAAACGATATACATCTATAGACATTTAAACATGACAAAAACTACCTTGAGTAAATTTCATAAGAGTTTGGTAACTGGTGAAGGTAATGCTAAAAATAAATATACAATCGTGGATTTAAAATTAAAAGGACTATTTGTCGTTAATTTAGAAAATATCAAAATATCACCTAATCACCGAGTAAAAAATAAATGTTTATTTGTTTAATTCTATTACTTGTAAAGTAAACGTACGATTTATTGTTTCAAACTTAAAAATAGAATATTATTATCTGATTTATCTATAAACAGTGATAACGTAATATTTTATTCCCAGGACAGTCACCAGTTTGCCAACTACAACTACAACGGCGATGGTTTTGATTTTATTTGTTTAGATACATTAATGATTCAATAAAATAATAAGGTATATAATAACTAAAACCCACGAATTAAATTATTATAGTAGTTTGGCGTCAAACATAATTTTCAGTATGTTCAAAATGACTTTTCTACACAATATTAAATTTATTCCCTATTTGGTGTCTTCACAGAGATTGTCATTAATTGAAGTTGTTCTTCCTTTAATTAATTAAATTACTTTGTTCAGTGACAAATAGTCCCCGGGTATGTTATGAAGTATTGTATGCCACTCTTCAGTAACGAGATGGGATGAGATAGATTTAAACAACAAGTCTTAGGTAGGCATAAACATTGCAATATTTTTTTCAACCGTGCCTGTGCAATAAACACACACATATGTCAAAAACTAATGTACCATTTAAAATAAAATCTCTTTAATTATACATTTATTGTTAAAGTGGCATTAATTCTTTTCGGTTTTCCCAATTTTGCACAAACTATATATTTTTCTCTCTCTTGTTGGTGTACTTATCTTAATATTTTCCTAAACATTTGACTAAATTATGTTTTTTATCATTAAAAAAAGTTGACATGTAAAACCGACCAAACTGTATACAACTCGGTCATTTGGATTGTTTGTAGTGTTAGGATAATATAATTGCTACTAAAAGATACTGTGTCCCATAGAGTGTTTAGGTTTTGAATATGTTATAAGATAATTATTATGTTTGGTCCGATGGATATGTTAATAATAATGTACTGTTATCATTATTCTCATTATATATTTCGTTTATCTATTTTTTTCTGGATGTTTTGGTGATAGTAGCTCATACATTTATTTTATTTATTTGGTATTTTAACTATATTATTATAAATCATTTAAACTTATTTTATAAAACCTCACTACTATGTTTTCGGTCTTTTATTAATGATGAACAAATTGTAATTATTTGAGAAAGGAGTAATTGTAATAATACAGTTAGGAGAAAACACATTTGATTACAAATAATTTAAAGAAAAGTTGTTAGATAAAATCTAAAATAAATTATCAATAGTTGTTAGTGTTATATTTTGTTGCACTAAAGTGAAAAATTATAACATAATATGGAACTTTTTGACACTATATGCAAGTCTTAGGTAGTGAACAAGCAATACTATAAAGAAGTAGTTAAACATATAATTTAAACACTGTTAATAAATAATAATTAACACTACTAACAAACATAGGTGAAGTAAAGATCCATTATATTAAGTATATATATATATATATATATATATATATATATATATATATATATATATATATATATATATATATATATCGATGTTTAAAAAAAAATGAATCTCTGTTTATTTTCTGGTTTTCTAAAGTATTAAATATTCAATGTAAATTAAAAAAGAAGAAACTTAGTAAATTTTTTAATACAATGAAAACCATAGTGTTTTTTAATTAACACTCTAAAAAAGAAGTCAAATACTTGCATCATGGTAGATAACTTGATGTTATTTGAAAATGTAAACACAATTTTAAGTTGTTTTATATGAATTTACAAGAAAATACCATGTTTTATCTTGTAATAAACTAGCCACTTTGAGTCAATGTAACAAGTAACTTAACAAATTTATATGCTTCGTAAGTGTTAGCTTACAATTATCAGTCTGATTCGTTTGTTTCTCACATTCACTAATCTACGAGTGACCATCATTTTTTCAACTTTTATTATTCAACTGTATATAGAGTAGCTGAATTTTATTGTTTATTTACTTAGTTTGAGTTCGTTTCACGTAGAGTATTGATCCTTTTTATGTATTACGTTTTAAAATACAGTTATATATTTTTTTAGAAAATATAAATTGAATTGTGTTTTATTACAGGAATTACAAAGGGAAAAAAGTATGTTCAATTTTATAGTTAGGTATCTAAATGAATCATCAGATGCAGATTCAAATTGATTTTAATCTGTAACAGGCGAAACGCATAACAAGCAAGAGTTACATAATGGTCATATTGCGGACTTTTAACAATTTAATTTATAGGGTATATGATTGATATTGGAATATTTTTCTGTAGTAAGTCATGCAATTCATTCAATAGCAAATACTAATTAATTGTAGATTACGTATCTTTTCTCATTTTAAATAATTGAGAAAAGTTTGTGTAATATTCTCGAGAACCGTTCGTAAAATAAACACATATTTAAACTTTTTTTTTTTTTTTTTTTTTTTATCTAGAGTTCAATAATTTATGATTGAAACTATTAAAATTATTATTATTATTTTATTTTTTTACAAATAAGCTTAAAACATTTTTCCTGTAGATATATTTGATTTTTGTTGAAACAAAATATAATTTTTCGGTGAATTTTATTAGAGTTTCCAATCTGGTGGTTTGAAAACAGTCGATATATATTTTAAAATGGTTGTTTTTATTTTTTTCAAGGCCAGTAGAGTGGAATGTCTTGTTTGTGCGTGGTGTCTTATTATTTCCTACATTACTACGACAACGACAAGAAAGTCTGGCGTAATGCTAGTCTTATAATTTTAAATAGTTTCTTGTTTATATCTTATGTGATATTCAATTTATAACAAGTTATTTTAATTTTTTTTTTTTAAATGTCAATTTTAATTCTGCAGCTACATATCTCACATCTCAAGGCCGAGTAACCGACATACACGAGCGTAGCGAGTGGATGTTCTCTGGCAGATGTACAGTTTAGAGTCCTGTAGACTTGAACTTTGCGTCTTCTTAATATATACACACACCTACAATTACAAATTTAAACATTCAATGCCTAGCCGAATACAAAAGTAGTGATATACAGAATTACGAGGTCAAATCGTGTATCAACAAATAAGGATTACCTAGAAGTAAGAATTTACCGATACAATTTAACATTTCATACAAGGCTCAATAGACTAACTTTTTTTTTGCATTAAATTTAGAGGATCTGTATTGCATTCTACGATGATGGGTAATTATTATGTAGTACTACCAATGAGGCGCTACAAGACATAATTGATAAAAATTACAGTTGAGCTCACCCAAATAAATAAATAATATTTTTAGAACAGCATCATTCCTTGTCGTAAAAATCAATTATTACGCATAATTATTTTATCTCTCAAATTGTAACGAGACAGTATTAAGCCAGAGCCTCGTCAGTTTGGAGGATAATATCTTTGGTAATATTCCTCCGTAACACCTCGCACCACGTGAAGGTGAGGTTGGCACGTCTGTTATTAACAGTTTATCGAGGCAGTCCATCCTATTTATCGTGTTTAGAATTAATTTAAGACAGCATAATAATAATAATAATTTGGAATACACAGCATAAATAGAATGGACCCTTACACTTGATGTAAGAAATAAAGAGTACACAAAATGAGGTGAGGGTTAGGCTAGATTTTGTTTTTTTCACCCTTCTTTTAAGATTATATTATTTTTTTGTAGCCTTTATAAATTTTATTGATAAAATTAAACATTGAAAAATCTTCTTTAGAGTCCCTGGGAGGCAATGATTTCTGCAACATAAAACAAATCGAACGTGTACCTTCTATCAAGGTTACACAAATGAGTGTCGTGTTTTGACAAAGTGAATTATATACTTTATTTAGTTTCTTATGTCTAATAGTTTAAATTAAAAATATTTCATACTTATAGTCTAATAATTGAATTATACACAAATACCTCTTATTCATACTACCTGACCACTATTTCAATATTAGGCGATTTGGACATTTTAAATCATTTATGTACTTTATAAATTGTAAACCATTTTTTTTTGTCCATTACTACGAGCTCTATAATTGGTCATTATTATGCATTTTTCAAGGAGTTTCAATGATGTTATCAATTTTAAATTTTTATATTCCTTTTGATTTCCAAATAAATTGTAGAAAATATATGTAGTAAAATTATATCTTGAATTTATTGTTTATGCATTTTATTTAATTATCTGTCTTTTTATGTAAGAAATGACTGTATTTTCTTTTCATTTTAAATTAAATTATATATATATATATATATATATATATATATATATATATATATATATATATCCATAGTTACCAAAATTGTATAAAATTCCATTGTTGATATTTCATTAACTACTATAATGAACTACGTTAGAGAGAATGTTAAAGTTTCAGGTTAGTATTTTTTTAATTGAAATAGAAATTCTCAATAGATAGTGCTGTTAATAAAATAATTATAATTACATAATGTTATAAAATTGTTACTTTATTATTAAAACCACTAGATTTGTAATCAAACTTCTTTCAAGCTTAAGTAAAATATAAGTTCTATTTATATTTATATTTACATTTTAAATAGGGGCAAAACAGCGAACTCTAGTTTCATTCTTGTAATCCCCTACTCTCAAGAAAACACAAAATAATTTTCCTAAAATCGTCTCCAACGATTTTGATCAACATTTGCTCAAGTGTATCTAAAGACCAAAACACAAAACGTATTGGTTCATTCTTCAAATGAGTTATTGATAAAAATCGGCAAGTTTCGTTGTTTTAAAATACGTAATATATCAAAATTGGCTACACCAATTTAATGGAAATGTGAAGTATGCATAATTAAACCAACAAACACTGTTTTAATATTCCTCCAATTCACATTGATGTAAAGATGTAAGGACTTTTTTGGTCTGGTAAAATTTTGAAATCCTTTCTTTACAATTGCTCGTTATGTCTCGTACACGCAATTATATTTAACATTTCCGTGTTTAATATCTCATTGTAAAACACGCGGCAATGACGTGCAGTAACTTTTTTCAGTAGTCGCCATTTTAAAACAGTAAATACAATTAAAAAAAAAAAGAAGCTTTTACATACATAGATTGGTCTTCTTGTTCCTAAATCTTATAAGGATTGGTACACGCGTTTAGGCGTACTCACAGAACTGGACACTGTGATTACAAACGTACCCAATGAATTGTATAAGGTTTAAATATTTGTACAAATACCACCTAAGTAAAACCTAAAATAGTAGGTGTCGCTAACCTTCGTAAATTTCTACATCTACATTATATTATCATCAACTTGGTGTTAATTATTTGTTTAAACAAATACTAACGACAAATCATTTTGGGAATTTCCATACGACGTTTATCTTAAATGGTTGAATATTTACAAAGCATGATTCACTTTGACTGCGATTAGTCACACCTTAAATTTGCAATTTAATTGATATCTTATCAACAGGTTTTGTTTTTAACTTGTGGTAGGTCTGGTCTATGACAGCGTTATCTTAACAATGAAATAAAACCTGATATATTCAGTAAAGTTATTAAAAAACTTGATCGTCATTTTCCTTACAATACTGGTTAGCAGTAATATACACAGTACAAAAAAACTCCAACTCTCTCACATTCACAGTAAAAAAAATAATATTTTTCGTTATCTTCACACAAAATGTCTTTGTACGAGAGAAAAGGGATAAAAGAATGTGACATTTTTTCCTACTGAGGTTTTACTTATGTATGTCAGATAAGACGGTAGAGATATTTTTGGTAATATTTTTAAAACTGTTATGAAAAATAATTTACAGTCTAATGTTATTCAAATAAAACACACACAAATTCTTTTTTAAAATTCTACATATTTTATGTAAGAGATATTAAAGAATGATTTTAAATATAAAATATAAAAATTGGAGTTTTAAAATTGATATGGAGTTAAAATAGAAGGGCAAACAGGCAGTAGTTTTAAGTGTAGACTAAGTGACATGAAAGGAATTGGCGGTTAGGTTATAACGATTCTAGTTTTTCCAGTCATTTAAAAAAAATCATGCTTTAACTGATTTTTATTCTAATATTAAATTTGAAATTCTCCATGATAACGTCAACGGTAAAAAAAATTGAATATGCGAAGAAAGCTCACGACTCGAATTTAACGAAAAAAGTGCACAGCCGGCGAGGTAGATGTTTGGAGAGGGTGATACAAGGGTTAACACTTGAGGGGAAACATTTGACAGGCCAAAAAGCCCACAACTCCGAGAACCTTCGCCTCGGTGTTGACTGGAAAGATTTGCCACTAATCAATTCTTACTGTTAACATAAAACTTGTAGTAGAACTGACTTATAACCAATATTTAACCTAACCTAACCATACCTGGCCCGACCAAAACTGAAGTTGTTATTTTTATTTAACTCCATATGTAGCTATATTATTTAAATTTTAAAACAGCTGTAAATATTGGTTATAAGTCAGTTCCACTGCTTGTAAGTTTTATGTAAACAGTAAGAATTGATTTGTTGGTTTTCGATGTTGTGGGCTTTTTTCGCCCCTCGTCAAACGTCAACCTGGTGGGCTGTGCGCTTTTTTCGCGACACCAAAAATTTAACATTTTAGAAATATTAGAAATTAAGAGACTTTCTTGTATTCTTAAACAATCAAACGGAATTCTTGTATTTTCCTCCACTAACCTTTGTCAACGAATTGTTTATTACTTACAGGCTTTCCCAGCTACAGGTTCAATTGTCATGTAACGGGACTTGTGGGCTTGGTTTCAAAATGTCTACACAAATTTATTATTAGGTTATTTAGTCTGTGTATAAACCTCGTCAAACCATGGTCGGCTAAACCTAATAAATGTAGAATTTACAAAAGAATTTGTATGTTTTATTTGTATAACATGGAATTCTATCAAATATCGTCGGTTATCAAACAAATGTCGGTATAACAAAAATGTAATATACTGGCTCTAAGTTTAAATCAAATTTGATTGAAATCTTTTAATTAATAATACGAACGCATTTTTTTGTTTAAAAAAAATTTTTTTGCAACAATTCCAGAACAATTTTCCCTTACTTTCGACTTTCTAGACTTATTTAAGTTTTCATATTTCAAATTTGAACGAAATCGATGGAGCTGATTTGGAGAAATTTGGTCTAATATAACCGCTCCATCGCCAAGTAATAATATTTCTATCTAATATTTAGCCGATACTAATATTTTGGTAGATAGCGACCAATACATTTTGTTTGGCTACATTTTAACAAATCTATTACATACGATTTCGATCAAGTAGTATTTTGTGATTTTGTAGGTAGTTATGGAATTAGTAGTAATCAAAAATGAAGAAAAGAGTCTCAGTAATATAGCCAAAATATGCCCACATTTGATTAAAATCTGTCTAATAATTTAATCTGAACAACAGACGAACAGACATTTTATCAAAAACTACTTTTTTCATTATTTATCCTTCGTAATATCTAAGTCATTGAATATAATAAAAATAAAGTTACCTTTTTCCGATCCGTCACGTGATTTCGTTTATGCGTTACTTTGAAGATAGGGAAGATTCTCCGAAACGTGACACAAACGAAAACGAAGTCACGTTACTATTAGAAAAAAGGTAACTATTGTGTCAAACCTTCGCAATTAATATAAAATTATAAAATTAGGAAGGAAATAGTATTATGATGACTATTTATATTACAAATAATCCTTTCTTAACATTTATAAATTTACATATTCTATATTTGTACCAAGCGGTCATTTTGCTGTTACGTAAATTTACATAAAACCTAGATAATGAGATCCGTTGGATCTATTTACGGGCCAGAGTACCATCTTTAGGTTGTACTGGTAATGTTACAGATATTAGAATGTTGTGTTTAATCACTTTATCTGTAAATGAAAGTCAACCTCCATTTTGAAACCGAAATATAGATGACAATTTTGCTTATTATTTTTTATAAATAGCGAATCGTGTTTGAATGAATATGCTTTAATGTATATTAACATTGTTTCTCAATGAACAAACATTTATCACATAAAAACGCTTTGATACATATTGCGTAAAACTCATTTCATAGGTAAAATATAAAGCCATATAATTTATTGAACAATTGTACTCCTATTGTAATTTTACACACATTCCTCTCTCTATGGCCACAATAACTATGTATCATTGGACATACTTTATATCTTCGGGCGTTTAGCCATACATCAGTTCACTTGAATTGGTTATGGAGTTTGGCATTAGGCCTATAGCTTTGTAATTTATAGTTTAATTAGAGCAAAATAAATTCCGATTTTTATAAATATTAATATTTACTAGACATATGTATATAAGTTTAATATTAAAAGTGAGGTAATATTCAAATCTCTGCAAGTCGTCTTTACTTAACAAATTTATTTCGTTATAATAATTTAAATTCGTAATTATCGCAATCATAGTTCAAATATCGTATTTACAATAGCAAAGGAACAAAATGTTAAATAATTATTTCACTTCGTCGTTTTATCATACAATCGCTACAGCCTACTACATGCCCTGTACTTCATTTTTTTAATTGAATAATTTGTTTTACACGAAATGCTTATTTTAATTATCTTTTATTAATAATATAAGACCCTTTACGTTAACTTTATATAAAAAAAGTATATTATTGTATGATATTAAAAGTAAGCAATTTTGTTTTAAGTAGTTTATTCTGTCACACAATGTTACTAATGTAGTTTGAATGTTTATATGCTCCATCTGGATTCATCTTCCAAATGTTGTATTTTTTTATATTTATGTGATACAGTGATATGAAAAAAGTGAAGATAAAATTTAACTGCAATTATAGGAGATAGAAACACGGGTGAGGGGGATAACATTGAATAACAAAGTTTTATTTGCTGTCCATCAACTATTATCTTTTAATAATCACGCTAATAAGAGAAAACTACACGTTTAGTAAATAGTGTGGATGCAAACATTTATTAGGAAAATAGCAAAATAAAACAGGACAAAGCATATTTCAAAAAGTGGCTGGTAAGACTATTGTACTTTTTTTTTTTAACTACGTGTTTCATCTTAATTTCTGTTACAATGGATTTTTTATTTATTTACTACTTTTAAAATCCTTCTAAACATCACCTCAGATATTATCACGAAACTTGACTGTTTTTCAGTAATCTCTTGGAAAAATCTTAATCAAATGTAATCCAAGAGATAAACTACTACAGATTAATTAAATGTAATTAAAGAGATAGCAACTACTGAGTAGCACGGACTTTGTATGGGTGTACAGTTAAGAACTTATTTCCACAAAGCAGTATAGAGACTGTATGGTAAGAGTAAGGAATAAATTTTTTTTAAAATGTGTTTTACAGTTTTTTGAGACTCACGTGTTTTGAGTTTGGACGTAAATCAAATGTTCCAGTGTCATGATTTTTTGTTGACCGCTCTTTTTTTCACCTTCCTAGAACTATATCTTGAAACTTGTCCTACAGTGGTTTTAAGGATTTGTTAGTCCCATATACATCTACACAGTATTATTCTCTGAAGATCTGCTGGTACTATTAAAGGAATAAAAATTATTTACGAAGATATTTGTGTCTGTAGTACATATATCAAATGAAATAAAATATCAATTAAGAAATACCAATTATTTTACAAATACAAAATAGTAACACATTAGAAATAATATTTACCATTATTCAGGTTCGACACTTATTTAAGTCAAGTTTATATACAATATAGTAAGAACTGCTGCGTTCCATAATCTCGAACTATTATATTTGCTCACCACTACACAACTCGACAAATTACATCATTTCTTCTTTTTAAAGACTATAAATTTTTTTATTTTAATTATTAAAGTACGTTTTACTTAAAACTATATAAATTAATTGTTGAAACAAGTTGTATAGTATTGATAAATTCAGCCAAGTTATACCTGTATTTAAAAACCTATTGTTCTGCTATGCAAATTTATGTTTTGTTCCACATGAGTATCTATGTTATTACTAAAATTGATATCAAGCTATTAATTACACGTAAACATAGTTATTTTATAGTTATTTATACTGTTATCATCAAAATGTTCTGTTTATAAAATAGCTTTTGAGTCATCTTTCGTCTTTGTTTACTTCAACGTTTATAATAAACAGATAAACTTTATATACAATATTTTTAACAAACTTAACGTTTCTATTTGTATGTCGCCAAATATGAATTTATTTTATATCTTTATCTGTTCATTTGTCCGCTAATCGAACAGTCAGTCTTTGGTAAATTTTTCTCAAATTAAGTTAATAAACTTATTTCAAATTGATTGGACACAAGATATCCTAAGGGGAATAGTATGAAGAAGTTTTAGAGAAGTAAAACATGTTTATGAGGCTTAAAAAGAAGCTGATTTAAATACACATGTATTGACTCATTTCACACAGCTTGACTTATTTTTGCAGCGGTAACACTGATGACCCGCCAGACACTCAATAAGGGAGTTACTGTATGCTAAGATATAAACTTTTAACTGTTTAATTATCAAGTTGGAACAGAATTATATACAAGCACTGCACTGATTTCAAATTAGTTGAATATATTTTTAATTTAGCATGTAATAAATAGTCATAAACCAAAACGCTCTAAATGCAATTTATGGTCATTTATACTAGATATTTAACGCAAAAACTGAGGATTTATTATTTGTATTTATTAAAAGCTAGAAGTAAGTCTATTGGCTCGAGTTACAATAGGAATGTCGACCTAGTATTTGCATTGCTTATTGACAATCTCTGTAGCTACCCTGTGGACATTTTGTCGTCGCTAGTGGTTTATTTGATAATATAATTCAGTTTTCTAAGTAGATAATTATGATAGAGGTACATTAAATTTTTTTAATGTTTGACGCGATTCTTATATAATTTCACGATATAGGCCTACCCTTAAAATGTTTAAGCCGTTATTTTAAACCTGCCTTAAATACTATTTTCAACATAACCTATCAACTCAGTTGTACATAGGAAGGTGTACCGATACATATTGGTGTCACTTGAAAACATTCCTTCCGTTCTACTCATGTCATTTCCATCTTCAACGAATTATTAATGTGTCAAATATTTCGTGCATCACTCATAAAGGACACGCATTTTAAAACTGTCTTTTATTAGAAATTTTGGTAACATTTATAGGCTATATACAAAAATCAATATTCTCCTTTTATAATTACTTTATTGTCTCTAAGCTAATATATATTAATCGAATGATTGCCATCATGTGTGTATATTTCATATAATATACAACGTTTGGAAGGTATCGATCAACTTTGTTGACAAGTAAATAACATAGAGCATGAACACCAACATAGGCAAGGGCCATGCTGGAGACTAAAACGTAAATAATCATCTAAGAATGGAAACCAGGCTTAATGCTAGGCTTGAATAGTTAAAACGACTAAACAAATCACATAACTACAATACATAGCAACTTCCTGGTCTAGATGTTAACAACTTTTCTGTTATTCTATTTGTGATTTTATATCACGTTTGTATTAAAACTTAGTTATATTAAATATTCAGGTCTAAGAACTGGCCTGGTTTCATTTTTAGATTACAAGTTTTCCAACACGGCCCTGGGATACTAGGTTATGTGGGTGTTTTTAACTTTCCTTTATGTTCTAACTTTATCACTTGAAAACAGGTGTAAACTCTCAAAATTCCTTATTTTAATATATAAACACACAAGTGATTTAAAAATTTCTAAAAAAAAAACTATTTTATTCGTAAAATTTCCCAATGAACGCATACATTTTCCTCGGTGGACCATATACGATGGGTCAGAACTCGGTTGTTAACCAGTAAATTATTGAAATGACCTTTACATTTTTTCTTTTCCCGTCTCATATGTTTGTTTTTGAGAGGGTGTTTCAAAGGTCAAAACACTTTTGATTATTTTACTCTACTTCGGCGTTTTGTTGAATTTCGTTATGTTCAAGATTGCTACGTAGTTATTATTTTTATTTAATAACAATGCATATAAAATGTAATGGTTACATTTACAAATTTGGACGTACACCGAATTTCACCACATTTCGCTTAAACATAACACTCAGGAAACGTAATATATATATCTACATCTCAACGAATATTTTTATAAGGTAATTTAGGTAAATATCCTGTAATAATAGGATAACTTCAATTTTCTCGAAAATAAACGAACCGTTTAAGCTTAACAAATTCATAAAACGTCATACTACATAATAGAAAATATCATTTCGGGGGGGGGGGAATACCTGAGCATCGTCAATAAAAATTTAAATATAATATACTCCTGTCATATTAATCAGTACTAATGTTTGCATTTCATCGTGTGTTAATATACAGGAAATTAAAAAGTTATTAGGCTATAAGTGCAGCTTGGCTTATATCTTACCAACATTTATAGAATTCACATACATAGGCCAGTTAAATAATCTTTTACTGTATATATGTATAATTTAATTTGAGCGATAATAAAGTGATTATTTTGTTTTGTTTTTTGAACACTATAAATTACTCTGAATTTAAAAGTTATCGTAAAAAAATATTATGGAGAATAAAATAACAGGACATCGACAACATATGTATTTGAAAAACGGAAATTTATGTGTAAATGAAAAAAAAAAAACAATGCAAGTTACTTTAATTCTGTTCGTATTATTGGCTTTGAAATAAAAACAACGCCTGAAATAATCTATTTTTGAAAACGGAAAATATCAGCCCAACTTTTTGAAACTCTGAAATATATATCGATTTTTTCTCCGCATAATTTTGCACACGCCACCATTGTATTTAAAATTCCCTCCCTTTAATAGGATTGGAAGAGTACCTGTTTTTTTCTCACTGGTATCCAAAGTTATCATTTTAGTGTTATAAGTAAATTTTAAATGTGAAAATACAAGTAGGGTAATTTTATGAAGAAAATAGTGTAGTGTTAATTGATGTAAGGTATTATTTAAAAATAATGGAACATGAAACGAAATATGTTAACATTATAAAGTCAAACAATACCACTAGTTGCATGCAATTCTTGACATATACATGGTCAAACAAAATACCACTGACTGCCATTCACACACTTATTACAACATTTTCAAAGGCCTACAACTTTAAAATATTTGCATTTTTATTTCTCTTCCTTTCTAGGTGCTCCCTGAGAATGCGTGTTAAAAACTTTAATGCCTAATCACTAACAAACGCGATAAACCGCAAAAATCCGGACCATCACATCTGCAAAACTACAAAGCATACGAACTTGAACTTTCGTGACTATGATCCTCTTTACTTCTATTTGCTCGTTAATAAAAGGTTTTTATAACTTTATCGTCTAAACACGAAAAACGAGAAAACCGCTAAAAACCGTGACTATCACTTTTGGAGGACTCTAATACGTACAAACTTGAAATGTTGTACTAGCATCGTTCCTCTTTGGTTTCTAGGTCCTCGCTAAGAATGTGTTTTGAAAACTTTAACTCCAAACCGCGAAAATTTGTTAAAAACCTTGACAATCACTTTTGGAATAATATAATTTGTACAAACTTGAAATTTTGTACTACGTTCGTTCTTATTTTTTTCTATGTGCTCTCTAAGAAAGAGTTTGGAAAGTTAAACGTCTGACTACAGACAATTAGAAAAACTGCTAAAAACCTTGACTGTTACTTGAACAAAATTGAACCATTTTGTGTGTGTGTGTGTGTGTGTGTGTGTGTGTGTGTGTGTGTGTGTGTGTGTGTGTGTGTGTTTTTAACTGGACCTTCCTTGGAGGTAAAACGATTATTATTTATTACTTTCATTTACACTTTTGATGAGTTATTATTATTTTTCAACTAATACATAACCACGTCACAGCACTAAATAATCGCGAATCGGTTAACTCTAACCTTATTTTTTATTTAATTAGTTTCAAACAAAGTGAACATGTTACAAACCAAAATATTAAAAACGCAAACTAAAGAAAAGTAATTATATTGGGAAATAAACTCTACATAGCAATTTCCCCGGACTACTTTTCAGTCAGTCCTGTCAGTTGACCCAATTCCCCCCCCCCCCCACAACATGGTCAGTCGGTCATGGTCATTCCAATTCACTCACATTGTCCAACTCACTCAGTTTTGTGGTAACTTTTTCTGAATAATAAAATCACGGGCTACGTATAACAGTGTTTCATTGTCTCCTACCTTTGTACTTCTGATTTTAAATACAGTTGTTATGTTAACCTATAGTGGAATTCAATCAGAACAATATATATTTCATTTCAATAAGAAGTCTTATTTCAGTAAACTACCAAATCCAGATCAAACGTCTTGAGTTTCCCTCCAACTGGTACCATCAATGTGGAATCTATGATAGTTTGAAAGAGGCTGGTTTGGAAATAAGGAATAATTGGTTTTCCATGCCTGTTGCATCTGGTATGCTCCTGAGTCAGTTCACATGCCAGTGTGGTCATCTTAAAATCAGAGAGGAAACCAAGAATATAGTTTATAGATTTTTCATAACGACTTAACCTGAGGGATAAATTGAAATTCTGCGCTACGCAACCAAAACCCCAGAGGTGGTGGTGGGATCAAAAGTCTTAAGCCTGAAATAGTTTCTCATATTTTAAAAAATACTTGATTTAAGCTTCAAAAATAACCAATTTCTATTTCGAGATTTTACATTTTATTCTATTTTTATGATCACCTTAGCAAAGCCCTGATATCCAGCTAGTATAATATATAAACATGTAACTAAAAATGAACATATTACAAATATATTAGGTAGATATATAAAGATTACTAGTTTAAATGCATTTTTTTCTTCCTGTAAGTGAATTTCACCTTTTGTCTTTCTTGTAAATAGGTGTTTAAACTAATGCAGTAATTTATATGTACATGAATTGTATTAAAAATTTATTTTTGTTATTATTTATTTTTTCGAAAAACATACTTTTTTTTTTTTTTTTTTTAAAGTCTGTAACTGAAATATACATAGTTTTTTTTTTTAACTTTAAATTTGATTTACTGTTTAATTTAAATAAACATTTTTGAAACTGTTATGCACTTAGTAGGAAATAGTAAAATGAATTTATTCACAACCACCCGATTTAATATTATTTAGAGTTTATTTGGCTTGATTCGCTGCTACCAAAAGGGCTAATACATGATGCATTTGCCAGTTCGGCTTTGATATATGCAATCTTCAGTTTCAAAATCAAATTATCATTTTTATAAGAAATATTATATATTTAATATTCTTCGACAGTAAATATAAATATAATAAATAATATTAATTTTCGTAAACGTGTATAAAACTGACTTTACCTTTGGATACTTGTAATTAGCGAACATCTACATTCTTATTTGTGATAATTCTACAAATTGGTCAGTAATTCAGTTATTTATGGCCAGACTGCAAAAAAATTTATTTCTTTCACAATTTCCGTGTACTGGTAACTAATTAATCAATAAACAAAATGTGATTTATTGTATTCTACCTTATGTTAAGTTTATAAAATACAATATTTTAATACTAATTTTACACACAATATGACATGTTTACCTTCTCATGATGTTGATTTGTGGAAAAATATTAGAATTCAATAAATTTTTTTTTATATATTTGTGAATATAAAATAAAATATTTCTGGAATTTAAAAACACAGAAGTTATTTATTTTCCTCAATTTGTTGACATTTGATACTGTTTAATACATTAGGCATCATTAAAAAAGTAATAATTTAAAGATTTTTAAACAAGATTTTACTGTAAACGACAGGCATACTGTATTTCTGAAACAGAACTATTTGGACAACACATTGTATACCATTTATTTTAAACTTCTGTGCTTATAAATCATACAGCGTAAATACACATACCGTGTCCTGCCCTTATGTGACAAGTAACATGGGTTCATAACTTTAGGTCATGTATCAACTCATTATGTTGGTTTCGATAACATTCTAACAAAATGCTATAACGTAGTGTACCTGTTTTATATTCAACACACTTTTGGTAACAAATAGCTTTCTAAGCATAAAATAACGGTGCCAACTTATTTTACATACATTCTCCTTTCATTTCTTTCAAAAAAAAAAAAAAAAACAGTTTAATATAAATATATTAAAAAATCAGTTTCCCGACAAAAAAAATGTAAACTCATCCGTAAGTAAATATTTTTACACTGGATGAGGTAGTTGTGTGATTTTTTTTTCAAAAAAAAAAAAAAAGTTTTCTTGAAAGTACTTGAGCTAAGTTTCGTTAAAGGTTACATAATAGTAAACTAATTAATTGAAATAAATATCAGAAATAATAACTAACTTTTAAGTTTATAATTTAGAAAAAGAAATAAACGTCTTTTTATTTGGATTTTTAAAAGAGTATATCAGGTATTATATTTTTAGTATATGCTACTTATTTTAGAACTGGAAATAATCAGCATAAAAAAACCTAAAATATATTTCTATGTTTTATTCAAAATAAGGGAAGGTTTGAAATTAGGATTTTCTTATGATGCAACCTCCACATCTATCCAAATTTTGTTGAAATTCTATCAGTTTAACAAGACATATTTGAGTGAAAACAATAACTATACAGATAAGGACGTACATTTTAATAAAACAACATCATTGAATATAAAATTACACATCTGCTAAATGTTTATATTTGTTCAATTTTAGATAAAAACATCTAATTAAAGAAAATAAGGAAGGAAAATAATTACTTTGGTTATGTCCATTTCAGAAACCTTCCAATAGAATAAAACTTTGGTAGTTGGGATGAAATCCGGATTTTTATTATATCTCCTTAACTCTACTAATCTATAATGAGTGACGTCATGATGTTGTATATTTTGTTTCATATAAATTCATAGTAATTTGATTTTATACGTTTATCTGACGTGTATGTGTATACATATGAGTTAAATTTAGTGTGTTTTCAATTAATTGCCATTTATATATTTTATCCAGTTTTATTGATTTAACTTTAATTAATTTACATTTCATCACAGTAATGATGAACTAATAAATGGAACTTAGAAGACATGCCAATCACCGAATGACAGATTCTAATTAAATAAGTTGCCATAATAAGGTGGCACAATTGTGCCCAAACCTTCGTTGATTAGTTTCAAGTGATTGAATAAAAATGAACTGAGTATTATTATGATGACTACTTATAGCAATACCCTAATCGTTGCTAGGTAACAAACATTCCTTACATTTGTAGTTTTTGTGTTTGTACTAGAGGTGGTTTTACTATTATTGAAATGTACAGGCTGGATAATAAGGTGGGGAGGGGGGAGGGGCAAAATGGATCAGTCTTTTCAGTTTATCAATTGTATTATTGTTATAGGAAATGCTTTATCTGTTTGACTGCAATGTTATAACACTTTATCTGTCAAAACAAGTAGAGCGACTTTTTCGATGCAAAATTGAAATAAAACCCTCACTACCTTCAAATAACTGAGTGTTCTGATAGTTCCTCTTATTTCATCTATTATTATTATTATTTTCATTCGACGTGTGTTATTAGCAGTATTGTCGATTAAACAATAATTTATCAACGCTTTACTAAATGTTACTAAATATAAAATTACATAAATTAATTAACTATTGGATCAATTTTGGAATAATTCACCCCCTTTCCCCAAGTCCGCAATAACTTCCGTATCATCGGACACACTTTCAACCTCAGGGCGTTTTGTCATACATCAGTTCACTTGAGAGGTCTTAGAAGTTTGGTTTGTAATTTGTTACCAACGTTTAAGAACTTAAGTACTACGTTTTAAATATATGTATATAAACAACTATCTAGTATTGGATTTAAAATTTATATGGATAATATTAAATTACTTTTAAAACAGTAGTTATTCTCAGTATGATAAAAATTATTTAACATAAAAATTAGTGCAATAGTTATTAGTTTTTTTATGACATTTTCACTTTAAAGACTTTATCTACTTTGCAATATTTATTGAAATGTTTGAAAATTAGAGAATCCTTTAGGTAAAATATATTTAATAAGAATATCAAAGGAACAAAATTGTCCTACCTAAATATTGAGTAGTGGCATATTTTGGTTTTTTTATTTTTTTTTATAGTCAGTTAAACATATACTCTCTCCCTCTCCCTTTGGCTTGTATTCTGTTTTACTTTTAACAGCTGAATAAATTGTTTTAACAAATCTTGTTGTTTTAGTTATCTTTTGTTAAAAAAGTTATCTTAAGTTCTTATATTGCTTCATCTATGAAATGTTGAGAGTTTTTTTCTTCTTTCATATCTTGCATTCATCTATGACACTTAACAATTTAAAGGAAAGTGCGAATTGTAACACGTTTATGAAATGATTCCTAGGAATAATAATCGCTAATAATACAAATACTTTACAGGACAAAGTTTTCATGGCAATATTAGGAATTAAAAATGAATAATAAATACAGAGCTATGATTGGGGTTCATATAAAAATTAAATATAAATTTTATAAGTAAATGTGTATAAATAAATAATAACACGTTTACTTCCACACATCTTATATTAAAAAAATTACTTGTTAATTTTAAAGTTTTTTTAACGATGCATTTAAATGTATTAAATTACTCTTCCTTTTAAATAACTCGTTATTCATCCCCAAATTAAATTTGCCTCACTTAGATATCACAAATCCCATACTATCACAGACTTGGCAAGTTGCTTTTGAAATTAGATAATACATTGATTTGCTTACCTAACAAAAACGTCTTTTAGTTATTACCGAATACGTGGGGAATATTTCATGAAATAATGAAAGGGAAAATTTTATTAAATGTTAAAAATACGCACTCTAAATAAGAGTATAAATATCGAACACTTTTTCGTGGTATTGCTTTTCACAAAAATAAGTTTATTTAAACTTTATTCGCTGTTGAAAAAATGTTTAATTTTAATTTTAATAAATTTGTAATAGGCATGTTGTTTGAATTTAATTATATTTAGGTTGCTACTCTAATTATAATTTAAATATCGATGGTTTGTTTGTACCGTCTTGTACGACTAAGATTCCAATTTCCCTTATTTGGTAATTTCTCCTCTCCAAATTTGAAATTTGAATATTTCTTACCTTCTATTCCTTAAAACTGTCTCATGAGTTAATTTTATTTGTTGAATCAATCGTTCGATAATAGCGTGTTGATAAATTGCTGTAGTTTCAATTTGTACATTGTGTGTGACGGATTTGAAATCTGATATTTGAAAGGTTTACCTTGCTAGAAATGACGGTCTTTGAAGTGTAATCTTACATTAGTAGTCTTAGTAAGCTTAGAGATGTTTCTAATGACTTAGAGAAGACAAAGATAAACATGGAGAATATATAAAAAGCGTCTGAATATGGGGGTGGGGGAGTTTAAATAACTGAAGCTGTCCATTAAGTCCATTGCTTTAAATACCTGAGAAAAGGAAAATAGAAGAGAAGCAAAGAGACTTATAAGTGAGCCGTCTGAAAGCAATAAAATACAATCTTGTTAGCTAAATAAATCGGAGAATCATTAACATTTTTAAAAAATGTTGACAAAACAATAGTGACAATGTTTGTTATATTACATTTCAAGTTAAATGAACTTTAGTATGAGCCCGACAATTATATCTTTCAAATTGAAAGTAAAAGGATATCAATGTTACTACTTGCACTATATATCAACGAGAGTGAACCAAAGTTTGAGGTTATAAAAACATTTGAATAAAAATATACATTATCTGTGACGGGTATTATATCTTTTACAGGTACATAACAACCGTATTTTATTATAATTTTTTCTAGGAAACTATTGCAGCTGTGAATATATATGCAGATTCTTCTTCATACACTAAGCGATTCTGCACCTTCTCTTGTTGCTCATCAAGACTATGAAAGGTATCTCTTCCAAAAATACCATCTTATGCATCCACATCCCTTTCTTCCTTTGAGTTGAATAACATGTCTTCAGATTTAATTCTCCAATCAAAAATAATCCATATGAATAAAGGACAGATTTAAACGTAAAACTATAAATACATTTTTCCACATTTAATATTTAAAATTCTAAATTTGTGAAAATATTAGTCACTAACTTTACAACTTTAAGGACATTGAACACTATGATAGACTTATGGTTCAAGGACTTCAAATACACTATTATCTGTAAAAATACGTAATAAATAGTTATTTCCTAACATTTTATAACCACTAGTTAATATTTGATAAATATTAGTTTTTTTTTAGAAAAAGAATTTTTAAGAAAATAACATTAAAATAATAATTAAATTCAAAAAAACGTAAACACCCAAACCGAGAATGTCCCAGATGGTCTCAAAATTTGGAATCATAATCCGAAATTCTACCATGCAAAATCATAAAAATAAAGTGTGTAACGAAGTTATTGCACGTCCCTCTTGGCCAGGGTCCTCCACACTCCTCTCCTTTGTAAGTCTAACTTAACGAATCCTAATAATTGTCGAATGTCTAGGCCTTTTGTGCATGTCCTTGAACCCCTCAAGTCCGTTTGGGACCGTGGTGAGCTCCGGCGGCTACAAACAAGGACAAGGTTAGTCTTGAAACCCAACCCTAAATCAATGACATAACCATGGCGATCTCGGGTCGCAACCAAGGTGACCGCGTCTAAATGTGTCACAAAAACTACAAATCTAGTTAGCTTCTTTACCCAGTTTACTTTGTAAATATTGGTAACATTTTTTGACTGTAACATTACATTTAGGCTTATCCTAGGCTAGGATCTACATTTTGGATAATTAACCGCTTTTACCCATGCCCATTTTGAGGTCTAAATTCATGACTATAGGTCTGCCCATCCTCCTTTGTACACCCAGCTTTGAAGGGATTATTTAAATTAGTATTGCATCACTTAATTAAAAGTAATTGCTAATTAAACACTCATAAAACAGAAATACTAGTTACCAAGGGAGTTGAACTTGTGTGATCCCCACTGTGGAACCAGTCTAGTTTAAATAATTAATTATTGCGAGGATTTGGGGTTTAGGAATTTAAAAAAAACACGAACGCCATGACCCCAAATAATGAAGCAGTCATGTAGTAATAAATAAAAATTATAAACATCAAAATTTAATACGACACACTGAATCAGCCTGATTGTACGGTTCAGAACACCTCTCCTCGTTCTGCAATAGTGCTCTGCTTAATATAACTGCAGTTCAGACCACCTATTCGTTATTGTAAAGTAAAGCTGATAAATAGGTCTCGCTCAACTATCGGTCCCAAAATAAGTGACACACGATATAACGAAAAACATGAACGAAGAACGAGGAAATAGCTTCCTTAAGTAAAAAGGTTAGGAGAAATAGGAAGCAATGAGACATTAATCAATAGTGCCTTGTGGGGCGTATTCTCCGTACGCGGAAAAAAAAAAACAGAATGAGTTCCAAAATTAACAAGAGATTGATAAAATAATGGAGAGTACAGAAGTATAGTGGTAGTGTGGTTGGTAGGAGAAAGATTTGTGTCCTCTTTATTTTGTGTGTTTTTTTATATTTTTTATTTTTTTAAATTTTATTTATTTATTTTTTATAGAGGACGAAAACAAAGGATGAAAGTAGGAGAAAGCAGAGAAGAGGAAGAGTAAGGGCGATATATTAATTAAAATGTCGAAGCTGATTGGAGTTTACTAATATTCTTGAAGTGGTTGACTTTAACATGAACAACATAGACACTATGGATAAGACATTGTTGACGGATAACTGTATATAATTTCAATCGATGCTACGTGCATGTTATTTTCATTACTAAACAGAAGGTAGCTTTCATAGCTACTGCAGCTGACGATAACCACGAGAAATCCTGAAGAAGTTGGTATTTGGTTAGGTGGGGAAGAAAATTTTTAAGTTAAGGTGTATTTGTTGGGTAAAGTATAATATAATAGCTGTAAGAAAAATAACTATGTTTCATTGGCATCACAAGATATATAACAAATATTTCTATAGTTATAACAAATATATTTATAGTTGTTATAAATATAATAACTAATATTTTATAACGAAAATGAATTGATAATTTTGATATTGGTTTAAACTATTGAGAATTTCGGTAAAGCTAAAAGAATAGTGAGAAGATATAATAAAAAATAAAAACATTTTAATGAATGTGGGGTGGAAGTGAAAAACTGGGAGTATGTAAAAAGTTTAATATTTTTAAACCAGAAGTAAAAAATATTTCCAAGAAAGTTTTTTTTTTTTCAACTTAACAGTTTTAGTTACTTAACTATCAAACGTAATTTCTTTGTTACAGTTATGTTTTTGAGACATTACAAAGTTTGATATATGTAGGATTTATTGTATTCTGAGTGAAGACTAGTTGAGATTTCCGGTAAGATACGAGCGTGATATTAAATTTGTCCTTGGTTTTACCTACGCATCCTAATAAAGAAAAATTAATGAAAATGCAATTTGTCTTTGCAATGGCTATTGAATTGTTTGTCTCATTTCTCACAAAAACATGCTTTTGAAACATACACTACCCAATTCTCATTATGTGGTTAATTAAGTTGTTTTCGTAATACTAAAATCTATAATATACGATTTCATTCTGCAACTTAATTTCAAATATAAATAATATTTTGTTTAAATAGTAAGTCACTCCAAGTTTAAATTGGATTTGACATTTTAAATTTGGTAGAGCGCCAACATATTAATTCATTTTATCAAATAAATATACACACAATCAGAATAACTTATGGTTTTATTTCACATTCCACACATAACATTTAAGAAAAAAAATGTAAACTCTTTAGTTTTTACCCTTAACAATCCCAAGGATAATTTTTTGGAAACAGCTATATTTTGCCTATATTTTGGACAATATAAAGAATTTACATTCTAAGTTTGAAATATATATAACCTATGATTTATCGTCTAGTCTGCGAAGATTGGTTGCAACTTAAAGACAGTTACGTCCATGAAAATATAAGGTTTTTTGGATTCACATATGAAAACCTTAAAATTAATAATAAGAAAACCAAATAATTAAAGTAGGATGTCTTCGTAGTGATAGAATTGTAGGTATTGTAAACTAGACAACACTATTTCAATTTACTTCAGTTTCGTTAAAAATGGTTTTATGTTTAACTGTAGCAGTAAAACTAAAACTTTTAACGACACCAATTAAGATAAAAGCTACAAGATAAAACCTAGAACTGTTTCATGCTTTCGAGGCAAAAATATAATGAACCTCCTGGAAACTTATTGAGCTTGAAACTTTATGGTCCCTCTTTAATACTGTAATTGTGTTTAGAATTGTTTATGCATTGTGGCTATAAATCCGTTTTATTTCTAGTTCACATATTCATATTATGTGAATAAACATTTTAAAGAATTAAAGATAACACAAATACGCATTAGAATTGACTTTTAATATTCATTGAAATTTCGAGTTTTTAAAAATAATTTTGTTTTTATTGATGTAAAATTTATTAATAAATGACAGTCAGTAGCTTACGAGGAATAGACGATGTACAAATATTTCACAAACTCTCACACATTGATGTACAATAAAAAGTACACATAAACATATACACGAATAAACTTTGTTCGAAGTTGTGATGTTCGTGTTGTAACGTTGGGCCCGGAGTGTTTGATTAAAATCGTTCGATGCTAAACGTACTGTAGAGCACTGCACGTATGACAGACTCCGAATAGCAAGACTAGTGACAGACCTTATTAATTTCAAAAGTCACTTTTCGTACTGCGGGAACCTCAAAAAAGATTTATTCACCAAAAACTGGATATACCTTTTCTAAATATATTTTATAACTTAATCAATATTATGAATAGCTAGAAAATAGAAAAAAAAGTAATAAACCTAATGTGTTCAACGTAATCAACAAAAAATTGTAGAAATAGAAGTTAAATGTGAAATATGTATTACGATATTGAATGAAAATTACACATACAGTATATGGCGAATGATGTTTTAACTAATAGATTAATAAAAAAAAAATTGCCTTTTGTGACATTGATTTTTAATATAAACTCCTACATCTACTAAAAATCATAATACACAATTGAATAACGATTAATAACAATAAATAATACATTTTTGACTGATAAATCCGATGAAACAAAATCGTTTGTTGTAAATATAATTTGTCTTGTATCTTCAGGACCACATGTTATCAATACATCAGAGATGATTTTAGTAAAATGAGAATGTTGTATTCTAGTCTCAATGCAGCAATTGAAAAATAATTAATCAACTACTATAGATATGGCCGAAATGTTTCTACTTATCAAACTAATCAAAATATATATGAACTATAAATATGGCATCGAAAGTATAACAGACAGATATATTAAAAAAAAAAAATATCTACTTGATGTAAGTTTAAAATTACATTTTAAACTGAGCTAAGATTTTTTTTTATTGCATATTAAAATGTTTTGCAAAATACATTTTCCTCGGAATGAGCATCAACATAATATTTTTGATGTAGGCCTACAAACTTTCCATAGAGTGGTTAGTGCTGTAGAAACTCTAATTTTTCCTGTAATATAAAATAATTATTACTAATTTATGCTTTTGAGGTCCATATCAGTTTTCCCCCAAACGCATTAAAATCAATTTCGGATTATTA
Source organism: Aphrophora alni (assembly GCA_963513935.1). Taxonomy (NCBI): domain Eukaryota; kingdom Metazoa; phylum Arthropoda; class Insecta; order Hemiptera; family Aphrophoridae; genus Aphrophora; species Aphrophora alni. The sequence goes on from OY740774.1 coordinate 56,410,712, forward strand.
CTATTTACTATATAATAGTAACTCAGGTAACAAACGCAGCTAAATCAAGCCAGTATATTATGGAAGCACTAATATATAATACAAATATTCATTTCTTTATAATAAGTTATATATCATAATCTCTAGATATCCAATTATTTACTATTCAAATTATGCACAAAATTTAGGAAAACTTTCCGGCCTTTTTATCTGCACACCAGATAAAATAAAAATACCAGATGTAAATATACTTAGTTGATTTGTGAAAATAATAATAATAATAAATAAATAAATAATAATAATAAAATAAATAAAACGACAATTTTTTTTTTCGAGAATGACCTTCAATCTGTTTTTATCAGTAAATTTCTACTTGATAAAAACCTTTGCAGATTCGTTCAAACAACTACGTTTTACAAAACTATTATTTATAAAAAATAGCTAAGACTGCAATATATAATAATAATTGTATAAATTTTGTTATTAAATGCAATAACAACTTCTGTGTCTAACTCCTGTAATTGCATTGGGTTTTATTGATCGTCGCAATAGAGTCCTACAGGCATAAAGGCCTTCAGCAGTTGTGGCAGGTATAAACTGATTTTTGAATTAAAAAGAAAACGAAAAATACATTTTTGGATATGATTCAGGAAACATCTTGTGCCAAGTGTTAAATTTTACAGTTCCTTAAGACCTTGGTTTTTCTGTTACTATTGCATCCACCATTTAAACTATTTCTATTTATATTTTCAGTATTTGCAAATGATTATTATTTCTTCTATTCTCAGATGTTTCTGACGAAAAGCATAAGATATAGTAGGATGTAAATGAGTAAGTGACACAACAGTAGTGATAATAACAGATTAAAATCCAGGAGTACGACTATATTTTAACTGTATAATATTTCCCATGTGCTACAATTTTTAATTTCAAATAAATCAACTAGTAACAATTATATATTTTTATAAGTTAGGCGAACCACCCCCAATTAATAAGAACATTAGTAAAGCCTCTTTATGACAATTTTTATGTATAGAAGGGAAGTTTTTGTTTTATACTAATTATGTCTACTCTACAGGGTATCATTATTGATATATTAATATAATATTTTTAATATTTAGCAGTAGGCACACTCTGGTAAAATCTTTGAAATTATGAGATAAATTACTATGATAATGTTTCTCTTATAGTAATATGTATTCAATTAATTAGCCTTAATCATACATTAGAATTTAGATTCATTGAAAGATTTTTACTTCGATGTAGTAGATAAAATTGTTGCGAATGTCGTATCCTTATATTTAAGACGTTTTACTTTTGAATACGTTATATAAAAGAAATATATCAAGGAAATCTATAGCCATGGCATGTTACTTACAAAGTTATTTGATTCAAGGCTTGTTTTAATAATGGCACTATGTATCTAATATTTAAGAATATCAGTGCTTATTAAGATGAAAATCCGTTTTATAAACGAAGTAAGACCGACAGAAGAATAAACAGTAACAGGTGTTGGTTGGCGGGTAGACATTAGGGATTACAAGTGTTGATATGAGAAGGGCTTTATTCTATTTCTACCCCAGAGTAATACTTTTGTTCCTTTGTTAAATTCAAAGCAGGGTGAAACTAATTTTAATTCAAATACAAATAACACATACAACATTATACATATAAGCTCTTGATTTTGTCACAACAAATATTTAATCCAACACAAAATAAAATTCTGTACATAATTAAAATTGTTGATAACGTTTTCGATAAAATGCCAAGTGTTTCTTTTTCAATAATAATAGTTGATAACTTCCAACTTGACATTTTGAAGGGAAGAGGTATGCCGAACCTTACGTTTTTGTTTTAAATTCGAATATTACATCATCATAGACTATTCTTATAATATAATGTACCTAGTATTTCCAGACATCGTTCCAAAATGTAAGGATATGGTTCCGTAAATTATAATAAGTAAAGAAGTACGTAGAAACATATGTTATGTTCCAAAATGCTTAGTTTTCCATCTGTCTGCCATTTTGTGTTTTTTACAAAAAAAAGGGAAATAAATAACATATCGAATTTACATTTGGTAGACATATTTTTTATGTGACATTTTATCAATGTGAATAGTCAAAAACCAGCACTTTGTTTTGTATGTTTTCAAAATGGCGGCCGTTTAAAATATTGAATGTTGGATATTTAACAATCCTTTAATGTTACAAAACACTTACAAGAGACCAATAAGGTCTTTTCTTTCAATGACAAACAAAACGAGTCTTGTAATTTTTTAGTATTATTATAATATAACTGAAACTCGACTATCTTAGTAGTTTGTCTACAACACTTAAAATTAGCCTAAAACTGAAATATATTTAAATTATGATGTTTCTAATTAGACAATTATATTCCCAACTGCTATCCCAAATTTCATTTCATTATATTTAACAGGACTTTAAATATTATTTTCGTCTATAATAAAGTGTCTGACTCTCTGTGGGTAGCACAATAGTGAGCCCACTCGTCATGACACTCGGCCAACCAGACAGAGATACAAAAGAAATGTTGGGGTATTTATTTTATACTTGGCCCTGCTTATTATTGTCCCAGTAGGGTTCCAATTGGTTGTCCGAGACCTCGGTTTTCAGTTTTATAGTCCAACTATTAGCGAATACCCTAAAGTTATGGAACTTTCAATCCCACCAAGATGTTTTTACCTGAAATTTTAAATGTTTAGAAATGGGAATAGACTTTTTGAGGTCACCCCCTTCAAATTTTATGTTACATTCATTAACATACAAGATTTGTGACCTTATTGGAAGTAATAAAACAATATGCGGTCACACTTTATAAAAATAATTACTTAATTTCCATCGCATGAAACAGTGTTAAAACAAAACCTACGTTTTTTTATAGTTGTAAGCCGAGTTACAAAAGCATAGCCTAAGCAGAGAGTTTAGGTTATTAGCTTAACATCTTCATAAAATGTAAAAAAAAAAAAAAAAAAAAAAAAGAAAAGAAAAATACAAGTTTGACGTAGTACTGAAGCTAAACACCCCAAAGACATACTTAATAGAAAGTAAGAAATTTTGTACAAACTGCACAAAAAACATTAATGGAGTGAAATCCTGGTTTGTTTAAATACGAAATATGTAGTATTTTTCCGAATTCGTCGTAACGTCCATTAATTAATAAGAATACACAATTTATAAAATAATGGTACTTAGAGAAGGAAAAGAGAGGGGAAAAAATAATAAAAAACAATAAAAAACTTCCAACCTATCTAGATAGTTTATTGAAAATGTTGTTGGTGTTAGTTTGCGTTATTATTTATTATCTTCATTCACTTGAATCCAAAAATATGTGTGTAAAAAGAAGATATTTAGGACTTATTTTTTAGTATTGATTCGACATAAACTGTTGAGCAGATACTATTATATTTAGTGTTGACGTACATGTGAAATGTACATAAATATAATTTTGCCACACCCTAAAATTTGAGAGTACCTGGAGTAAGAAAACAAAAATTTGCAAAATGTGATATAACGATAATAAGAAAACATAGCACATAGGTTGAAAATTTATTTTTGTCCATTCCTAAGAATATATCTAAACCAGATTTTTTTAAACATTAAAATACACCGTAGGAAGCGTGTAATCGCCACATTTCTGCCACTCAAGCTAATCAATTTATGTAAATATATACACTAATACAAGTCAAATTATACTGAAAAATAAATTACAACTCTGGAGTAATACTCAAAAACTAAAACGGATTTCCCCGTTTTGTTATTTAAAATACTGTCAAATACAGAAATATATATATATATATATTAAAAGTAATAAAGTTGCGTAAAAATGAACTAACAGAAATGTAATAATTACAAATTTTTTATATATATAATTATTACATTTCTGTTAGTTCATGTTTACGCACCTTTATTACTTTTAATTCTATAACTAAATCAAGACAAGTTTATATTTTATAACCATTTATAGGTTAACGTTCACAACCTCCCTCACGCCTACAGCCTCACAGCCTAATCTAAACAGATTGTTCAAATTGCCTTATACCAAAGATTTACGTTTATCGACAAAAACATTCTGTGAGAGTTGAAAAGACACGTTATCGAAAAGACCTATTGATGTGGGTGAACACTTGACAGCTACTTATAACTCTAGAATATAAATGTTTTATTAAACTAGAGTCTCTAGCTGGTTTTACCCACTTCCGATACACTCGGAAAAGTTATAAAGAAAAATAAATTGAATAGACATAAACGTTGTCAGTCTGTTGATTTGAGAAAATTAGGTAATGCAAAGTTTTTTTGCCTTAAACCAGAAGTTACGAACTACCTCTACGTTGTTTGTAATAACAAAATATAAATGGGCTTGAGATAATGGCTAACAGATTTGTATTCCAATCGTGTCCAGCAGGTATATGAAAGACCATCTTGGATGGAGAAGTAATAGAGCGTTTAGAAATATATCCTCATCAACAATTATTTGCTTGCACTTTTATCTATTCATTTTTAGTATGTGTCTTTATTTATGTTATTACAAGTTCTAGCATATATTTTAAATTATGCGTTTTATATTTTAGTATAGTTTTGTCCTCTTTTTTATAGTGTTAAATACACTTGCGAACAAAACAAAAAGAAAAAAAAACAATCGGGCTTTAATACATAATTCCAACTCAGTTTATGATATTTTAATTTAGTACAAATAATGATGGTTATTTTATTTTAAAGTTTATGTTCAATAACGGTAAACTAAAACTCCGTCTGGTTGTTAGAGCTACTACAGTAAAGATAAAGTAGCTGCAGTCTTTAGTAATATTAAGCCCACCAAGGTTTCAATCAGTGCAAGTATTAGAAGGTATTGGGATCAGTGGTGTTGTATGCTGCCCTCATTTATCACAGATCTCTGCTTTTCGAAAGGTGTAGAAAAGAGCTGTGTAATACAAAATGAAGTTTGCATTGTGTGTCTGTCGTCCAAACTTCATTTCTTATTTTGAATAATGGAAGAATTACCAATGCATGTCACTAGTAGCAAGTAATAATTACAATCGAATGTATAAAAAAGTAATAATAGAGTTTTATTTTACGGTTTATTATAATTTATCTTGAATCACCTAGTACTTGAACATTGAGCAATGATTTTCATTGGAGTTTGGCTACAGATTAAAGTTAATGGTAGATATTTACGTAAAAATCAGAATGATTTAAAAAAAAAAATTGTTTGATAATTTAAGACAATAAAAAACAACAATTACACAACGAAACCTTGACTGCCGCCTTTATTGAAAAAAATGATTACAATCAGTAAGAGCTTTAGTACAGTCAAGTTAATTACCATCCTTTTTAAGTATTGTAATAAGTAGTCAATTATTTTATTATTTATAGTCCATAAGCCATATCACTCACTCAAGCACAGATTTATTTCCCATCTTGGTGAGTGATGTGGCAATATACTATTTTTTTTTAAGTTTTCTTTAAAAAAAGTAACGAATTTCATTATATATTTTTTGTATCAATTAGAAAACGTTCTGAAATATATGCCCTCTTCATTAGTTGCCCTAACATACTTACTATCTCTAATAAAAAGATGCGCCATTTTCCCAGGTTTACCTTATAAAAGATAAAATTCAATATTTAGTTTAAGTCAGTTGAATTTTATTATAGGAAGTTGCAAAATTATTGTCCAAGGAAATTTAGTAGTTTTTCTGGTAGTTAAGATTGAAGGAAAATTTGTTTAAAATATAATTTGTGCACAACCCTATGCAATAATTGAATATAATTGTTTTCATTTGAATTTATATTAAATGTAATCTAGAAAATTTTCATATTTTGAAATTATTACGTCAAGATTTACACAAAAAGTTTTGACCGAATCATAAACAGATTTAAATTTTCATGCATAAAAAATATTGTCGGTGTCAAAATATTTTTCAACATTAGCCGAAATGTATGGAGTGGAAGGAGTCACTCTCACCCCTCACCCACTTTTATCCTAATATTTTGACCGATAGATTTTTTTCAAGTAAACTATTTATAATAAATTCAGAACAAATAAATCTTTAGAGATTTAAACGATGTTAGGTTCCCACTAATCAGAGGTCAATTTAAAAATTTCATTATTTAAAAAAATATATATATATATATAAACTAAATAATAATTTCCGAAATATAAATGACGTGCACTTTAAAAGCAATGCAAATTATTTAAATATTACATGAAATTAAATTCCAGTTCTAAATTGTGAACTTTGGAAGACGGAAAAAACATTTCTAGTCTTAAAAAAAGAAATAATTTGGAAAATACACAATATATTTCGGTTTCGTTTCCATATTCCTTTATAGGATATTAAGGTAAGTACAAGAGATCGATTTATTTTTAATTTATTTTAGGTTTTGAAATTAATTACTTTGTTAGAACGGACATTGAAATTATTATTTTACTAAACTTGCAGCCCTTACGTATTAATATATACATTGATTTTAATTTTTATACGTTTTTACCAGCAATTATTGTTAATTTAAATACCATTTTCTACTCGTTGGTGAAGCATAGGCGCGTAAAGCCAAAGGTCCTGAGTTCAATTCCCAGTATAGGTTGTATAATGTTCCTTGAAATGTTATTTAATTAACTGAACTTGCTGGTAAAAATGTATATCCGTTAAAAATCCATGAATTTAAAAATCAATTTAATAAATAGCTATGCTAAATATGTGTTATTTCACTAATATATGAATATAAATTTGTTTTACATAATACAATATCTTGTAAGTATTATTATTATCTAATAATCAATATGATAAGGAAAATGAATAATAAATGCACTCTGTTTGTATATAAAACAAAATGATCTTGCAGATATTTGACTAAATACAATAAATTAATTATGATATTATTTTATTGCTTTTTTTATTACATTTTTTTTGGATCACAATTTTTATTCGACTTCTAATAATATTCACACACAAATAATAATATTTCAAAAACAACTTCTGACACATTTAATGCAGATATTCTTCTGTGCGGGGGGCATGGTCTTCCCCTACCCATATACATGGATGACCATGATACCTCTTCCCGCAGTTAAATTAATGGCACAGCGGTTGATTGAAGTAAGTTTGTATCTACATAAAAACATATTTATATCTTAGTGTTATAGGCAATATTGGGAGTACCATTGCGAAACTTGTTTTATTGTTTCAATTACAGAACATTATCGTTATTTTAAATTGAACTTAAAATTTAATATTTCTACTAAGAAAACCCTCCTATATTTTTATGTTTTTTACGTTTATAGCTAAAATTGTGTACCAAACCTAAACTTTTTCCAATCTGATTATGAATAAATGTATTTAATATAAAACATTTACAACAATTCAAATAGTTGTCTAAATTTATTAAACATATCTTTAGTTAATTAGTAGGTAATCTTACAATTCAGATTTTAAATAATTTATAACTATTTTTTGAACACCAAAAAAATAGTGCAAATGAAAAACTAATAACAATGTGTGATTATATTTGTTCTAGTTTTAGGTTCCCTTCAGCCTTTTGTTTGCAGAAATATTCTAAATCTCTAAATTTAAAACTCACTAACTTGCAAACCTAATGTATATATATAAATTGATTTAATATTAAACTATTGACTCATTTATAATAATCAAAAATCTGCAATAAAACCTTACACGGATCAAAGTAAGAATAACATAATTTTTACATATATACTAAATTAGATCTAAGAAATATAGAAACCATGATTTATCAAGTGCTATCATTCATGTAATTTTGTATAATCTGTGCGAGATAACAGTAATAAGTTATTGAGCTGGAGGGGGGAGTGGGGTCCAGTGTCCAGTGTGAGTAGAGGGAGAAGAAGTTTATATCTTGTTAGTCAAATTGGATATTTTAATAAATTCTCATAACTTCAGTGGATTACATTGTCTCTTTACCGTAATGTCTAGCACAATAATGTAGCCAACATGTAGTATAAGTGTAGTAATCCCTGGATACAAACCTGGAGCTACACCTTTATTCATCTAGTTTGGAATTATATTATAATCTTTCATCTTAGTTTTCATACGCATCCGACCTTTTTAGAGTATTTGAAGGCCAATGGTATATTTTGTGCTCTTATTTTATTAGGGCGATTACAATGATATGACAAAAAAAACAAGCACATATCATTAGAAATATGTAGATTATGGCATACACTTTTAAAATGTACCAATAAATTGAAGCATTTGTTTGAAATTTTCTTTATTTATAAAACTCTTAATGCAAGAGAATTTATGTATATCGGATAAACATGAATTAAATAATTACAAAATTGGTTTCATTATTGACTGTATTAAAAAGTACAAGGATAGGGCCTACACTTAAAAATATGTCAACCTACTCCACCACTTTACTTTTCACTCCACTTCTTCAATCCAAATAATGAACCTTAAATAATGTTTTTCTACACTTATTCGTTTACAAGTTTTAGGAATATAATTCTATGCCAGTAAATTTACAACTTAGTAAATATTGCTTTCCAATGATTTATAAAATTATGTTTACATATTAAACTTTCTATATAGGATAATTGAATAACAAGCTTATTTAAATAAATTATATTTAAACTACAATATCAGTGTTAAAAGCTACTGGCCCTCCTCCGTTACTAAAATAAAACCTGTAGTTGAATTTTATTATAAATGAAATTTACGACTTCCGCTCCCGATCATAGATGGGGGTTAGGTAGAGTTAAATTTGTACAATTCTGACTTGATGATTACAATTAGTATGCAGTTTCACATCATCCAATGTTTTGCTCTAATTGTAAAAATATGATCCTAAATAAATGCTGTATTTGAAATACCTAAAAACCCAGATATCCATACATTAATTTGTGAGTCTTCATGAAATAGTTACACAAGTATAAAGAGTAGACAAACTGATAGCGCGTAAATATAATTAAATATCTTTCTTAGTGAATAAAAAAAACAGGCCAAATAAAACCGTCTTGCAATAAGACGAAAATAAATGTATTTGTCTTTTACGTCGATTCTATAAAGATCAAACACAGCGGTATATATTTTTGTAATTCACAGAAAGAAACGTGTACATGTACAGTTAAAGATTTAAGGAACAATTTAAGAATATTAGTAAATAAGGCGTTTCAAATATTTGTACCTTTGAAAAAACTCTTAAAACCTTTTAATTTTCCTGAATGAAATAACTAACAATGAGTTGACAATTAATTGTTTATAATCTAAAACAAAAACTGCATAAAACATCCTAATACAGCGGTATAACGCAAGGATTTATTCTAGACAAAATCTCCATTTCGGTTGGCGAGATTTAGGTTTTAGCAAAAGTGATTTAATCCAAGAGGCTTTGGATAGGCCCAAGAAACGTTTTTAGTATTCAAACTTATAATCCTTATAATCTATTTTCTTCTTGAAATCTAATACGAGAGCTGGGAATTATATTAGAGATGGAAAAGGAAAATTAAACTTGTTAAGTTCTTGTTTTAAAATGTTTATAAATTAATTATCAAAACTGGGTCCTCGGTGCTCTGGTTGGTTTGACATAGTTAAATATGATAAGTTATAATCAAGTGTCGAGATATCTTCGGGCCTGTTTAACAAAACTGATGCAAGAGCCACATTTCCCATTAGTTTCGTCAATTACCTTATTTTTACCAACTATTTGTTTCCTGTACTATAATGTATTATTTAGTCTTTTAACACCAATAGTTCAAATTCAAATAATATTAATAAATGTAAGCCATTATAACTTATCATAACATTATCTAGTGTATCGTACATTAGAACATAGCCATAGTATATGTTTACAACATAAATTAACGTTTTGTTAGGTTAAGTGATATTGTAGTATAATATTAAAACAAATAAAACATAAAATATATAAGTGTAAAATTTCGTTCTAATAAACCATTTAACCAATCTTAACTAGTCAATGAATTTCAGGTTATCGTTCATACTATAAGAAATAAGTGTTGTAACAACCTAACAATGCAATTTTCATTAGAAATGAAGTATAAAGTGATTACCAAGTTTGGATTTTTACTTTTTAAAACTATTCAGAAAGTATGATCGAACGTTCCAGCTGGATCCTTATTGACTTAGTAATTAAAATACATCAGAATTTGAATTGAGATAGTCTTCTCGTTTCTCGTATATTATATAATAAAATTATTCTATATGTATTAATTAGGTTTTTTTCATACATTTTCTAAGAGTAAATAAATCAATACAGTAGCGACTTACGAGTTATCACAATATAAGCAACTTTTTTTTATTTATCTCACCTAAATTACATTATTTACCTGTTCAATAATATGTAAACAAATAATGTTGTTAAAAGCTATATTCAATTTATATGCCGTGATAATGAAATTCAAAAGCACGATATAGAAGGGGAAATAAAATTTGGTGTTATTGGTTGGCCATCCTGGATTAGATGGTAGAGTTGAGAAGTTCAACCCTCTCCAGTTGTTATTGGTGGGAAAGTCCGGCCAGAGACGAAAAAGGGACAAAGTAGCAAGTATAATTTACCAGAGAACGTTTAGGAGGTAAACTTTATTTACAATTTAAAAACATATGTAATTTGTATATTATTAACATGGCACTAACCCTTATAACTATTATATTTGCTTTATGTATGTATCCTAATTTACTTCATTATAGGTTTATATTTTTATTCAGAATAAAGCACAATACACAAATAATTATTATTTATTGTAATAATATATTATAACGATCTCAAACGATCACAATGGATAAATAATTAATTAGGCCTAATATCAAATATTAAAATAATAATAATCAATCAAAAGTTAACATTAATAAATAATTGTGTAAAAGTGTAAATTGAAACAAAACACATGTGGACGAGCAAATCTTACCGAAAGAGCAGCTGCAAGGTTAAGTTTGGAAAATAACTGTACAAATTGACAAACGTGACAAGGACAAGGGAAAGAAGACATTCTGTTTTACTTAAGAGAAGAAAGTTCGCCGACACAAATAAAAATTAAGTAGAAAACATAACGGAGTTTTGCTATTCAACGCAGCTGCGTGTTGTAAAAAATGGGAACCAAGAAAAAATGAGAAAGCGAATTCCTAACGGTATCTCCGAGGGTGAAGCCAGCGCGTGTAAGAAAAAACCAACGATTTTTAAAAAGTTAGAGGTCCAATCAGGAGAGGCCTGAGTTTAAAAAAAATGAGATTTAACCAATAAGCGAAGAGGACGCTACACTTGAATTTCGGGAGAGGTGAAATCCAGAGTAAGGAGGGTCAGTCTAGAACTGGGGTTAAGAGCGTGTAGGTCTTGGCTTACAGCTAGGAATCAGAGTAGGAGGTGTTAAGTGTTAAGAATTAACCTGAGGGTTTAATTCTAAGTCATTGGTTAATTTAAAGGCAGAGCGCCACAAAATTTAGTAGTTTCTTTTGAAGTTTGTTAGAATCATAAATTAAATAGAGTCAAAGAGTTTAAATTTCATAAAAGAAGAGGAGAGATCATCGCGTCGGAGTCCATAGTAGTCGAGAACGAGTAAAGAGACTAAACAGAGTTAGCGGAGTATCACCAGAGATTCACCACCAGTCAATGAACCAGTGTTAGCAGCATCCGACTTCCCAGGCTAAGGATACGTTGTGTTGTTGTGTATCGTTAGTGATTTGTGTTGTGTAAAAGTGCCAAAATTATAGCGGACGAGGAGAATTGCTGATAAGTACAAAATTTCAGAATAAATAATCATTAGAGTTAGTATTTCACTTTAATTGAGTCATTAAAAGTTCCCATGCCCGAGATAAGAGTCAAGTTTTTTTGTATAATTAATTTAAAAGTAAAGTAATTGAGCTAGCCGGCAAAAATAAAAGTAAATTTGAAAAAATAAGTTAATTAAGATAATTGTTTTGTTTTTGTAATAAAATTGAGATAAATTTAATAAGAACATTTTGGACAAGATTTGTTGAACATTTTGTAGAGTTTTGATTTTATGTAAATTGAATAATCAATTGTAGATTTTAAATTTGTAATCAATAATATTGTGTATTAGAGTAAATTAGTTTTTAAAGAATGCAAGTGTGAGAGAATGAAGTAGCCTTAAGATATTTCAATGAATAGATAAATTGAATTAATATTGGTTGTTATAAATAATTGTTTTGCTAATAAATCCTGAAGTTAGTTAAAGGATAAAAACTTGTTTGTTGAACTAATTTACTTAAACCATCATAATAGTTTTCATAGTTTCAAGATAATATTTTAAAATCAATTAAAATTAGATTAAATAATCAAAATAAAAAAAATATATTATATAACAAACGTTCTGTTATGTTATATTTGGTCGCACAACGTGTGGCATTTGTTTAAAATAAATTGGCAAGATAAAATAGATATAATAAGATTGTTATGTTATATTTGGCGCTCCACCGCGTGGCTCATTAAAGTGAAATTTAAATTGCTAGTTATAGAATTGTTAGAGGATAAGAATATTAACATTGTTACAGGAAATATTGTGTGGTAGATAATAGGTTAGAATAGTATTGTTTATGTTAACCAGAAGTAAAAAGAGGGAATTAGAACTTAAAATGGCAAATGAAAGTGAAATATATAATCAATTGGGATTAAATAGTGGGAGTTTAAATTTTAGTCAAGAAGGGGAACAATTAGAGTCAATTAATCAAAATGGGGAATTAGAAGTAGAAAGTAACGTAAATTCACGGGCGGGGACAGAAGTAAACAATCCAACAACATCGGCGGCAGTGCAAGCAGGAAACGCGGGTATGGCAATGTTACAGGAAATGTTAGAAAAGATGACAGAAGAGAACCGGAGAATCGCGGAAAAAGCCGAGAAAAACGCGGAAAAGCTGGCGGAAGAGAACCGGAAGGGTTTTGAAAAATTTGAGAAATTTGAAAAAACTATGGAAGAGTAATTTGGGGAAGTTAAGGGTAGTCTAACCGCATTAGAAGAAAAATTTAACAGGAGGATAAATGAGCGTTTTGACGGAGTCAACAGTCGAGTAGAGATGGTCGAAACACAAGTCGCGGAAATTCGTACGAGCGTCGAAGAGAGGTTAAAGAAGACGGAAGAAGAATTCGGCGATCGAGTCAAGGGATATCGCGCGGAAACGGAGGGTCGCGTGCAAGAATTCGAAAACCGTGGCGTAGTCGTCAACAATCGGTTGGAAGAACTCGCGGCGAAAGACGAAGAAATCGGGGAAATATGCACGAAAAATAATGAAACTAACATCGCGAAAATTGAGGAGAATGCGAAGAAGACGGAAGAGGTCGCTAAAAAGGTAATTGAATTAGATAGGAGATTAAAAACGGTCAGAAATTCAGGGGAAGGATATTGTCACGAGCCAGAAGTAAGAAATATTAGTTTCTCGGGAAAAGAGAGGTTTCCCATACAATTTCTAAATGTAATGGAAGAGATAAGCGAGCAGGTAATTGGAAACGGCATGCATTGGATTGACCGATATTTAAAAGACGAGGCTTATATATGGTGGCAGCTACATAGGAGAAGTGTTAAAAATTTTAAAGAATTTGAGGAATTGTTTAGGGAGAAGTATTTCAATGAGATAATACAAGCGAAAATTAGGGACCATTTAGAGTTTGGGAAATTTAGAGGCAGAATGAATGACGAGGCAATTGCATATGTAGAAATGTTGATGCTACAATGTTCCGAGTTAAGTCCGCCGTTAGCAGAGGAACAATTAGTTTATAAGGCGGGAAAACATTTCCATCCAAATATTTTGATTGCAATAATTACAAGGGGGATTAAAAAGAAAACAGAATTTATAAAACTGCTCATGGAATTTGAACATGCTAGGATAGAGGAAGTCAATGAAAGGGAAAGGGTAAACAATAATAGAGGAAATTTTAGGGAACAAGTAAATAACAACAAACCGAATAATTGGGGTAGACGACCGAGTGACCATATGACTCCATGGCGAGAACAAGGTCATAAACCAGTTGAGTGGAGAAGACAGGGAAACAATGAAGGAACGAGCAATGACCCGAGAGTTCCGGACAGGCGGTTTGTTAGAGAACCAACCCCTAATAAAAAGGAAAAGTGAAGGTTAGCCGAGGGCGTAAGCAACCGACAAGGGGCAATACAAAACAATAGCGTTATGAACACCTTATTTACTGATTTAAAAGATTATTTAGAAGCACAGGATAACTCAGATTTAATATGTAAAAATTTAACAAAATGTCCAGAAATAACAATAGGTTTTAATAGAATAAATGTACAGGCTTTAGCGGATACAGGGTGTGAATTCAATTCCTTGTCGGAACGGTTTTATTTAGAGAATAAGGAAATAATGGGACCATACGAAGAATTACCAGTAGCAGGAGTTAAGGTAATTGGAGCAACCGGCTTACGCTCGAAGAATATTAAAAAACAAATAATAATTGGAGCAAATGTGGGAGATATTGTAATGAATATTCATTTTATCATTGTACCAGACTTAATAAGAAACTGCATTTTAGGGTTAGATTTTTTGGTTAAAAATAAGGCTGTCGTAGATTTTATCAGCAATAAATTAGAATTAGGTATAAATAATGAAGAAAATTGTGAAGTAAGGAAGGAGATCATGTTTGAGGACCCGGAAGAACATTATAAACATAAATTAATACAACATATGGAAATAGAAAGTTACGAAACTGATCAGAAAGAAATTATGCAAAAAATAAATGAATTAGGGCACATTTCGGAAATTCAAAAAGAACAATTAAGTGAAATTTTAATAAAATATAAAGGGGTATTTAGTAAAAAGCCAGGGTTAATTAGTACATACCAGCATAAATTGAAAATAACGGATAAAAGTCCATACTGTCAGAGAAGTTGGCCGATTGCGATGAAGTATAGGGAAAGCGTGGATCTGGAAATCAAAAAGATGCTAGATTATGGAATTATTGAAAGATGCAACAGCCCATATATTAATCCTATCGTTCCAGTGTGTAAAAAAGATGGAAGTGTAAGAATATGCCTGGACGCTAGAATAATAAATGCGCGAACAGTTCCAGATTATGAGGGGTCGCAACCGATTCAAGAGTTATTAACAATAGAACAGAAGATTAATTGGATGAGTAGCTTTGACTTAACAAGTAGTTTTTGGCAGATACCACTTCATGTAGAAAGCAGAGACTACACCGCGTTTCTACATAAAGGCCTGTGTTATCGATACAAAACAGTACCTTTTGGACTAAGCACCAGTTTAGCCAGTCTCACAAGGGGATTAAATTCCATATTAAATGAACAGGTGAAGAAATTTTTAACATTATACGTCGATGATTGTTTATGCTTAGCAGGGAACTGGAAGGAACATTTAATACAAATAGAACAAATTTTAGAATTATTTAAAAATGCAAATTTAACCGTTAACCTTAATAAATCAAACTTCTGCAGACAACAAATAGAATACTTAGGTTTTTTATTAACGACAGAGGGGATCAAACCACAAGAAAACAAAATGGCTGCAATTAGGAATTTTCCAAGACCGAAAACAGCAAGGCAACTGAAGGGATTTTTGGGTCTTACCAATTTTTATCATAAGTTTTCGAAGAATTACGCTTTAGTTACTGCACCGTTACAAGAACTACTAAAAAAGGGGGTAAAATTTAAATGGACCACAGAGGTTGAAGAAAGTTTCAGTAGGGTTAAAAGGGAATTTGTAGAAGTTGTCACATTACGGCACCCAGATAAGGATAAAATGTTTTATTTGCAAACAGATGCTTCGGAAATCGCAGCTGGTGGACAACTGTACCAAATTGGGGATAACCAGGAGATCGGTGTAATAGGGTACACCAGTCGTACATTTAAAGGAGCCGAGAAATTCTACAGTACAGCAGAAAAAGAGTTATATAGCGTCGTAATATGTTTAAGGAAATTTAGAAATTATGTTTTAGGGAAAAAGTTAACGGTAATAACCGACAACAAAGCCATTACTTTTATGAATAATTGTAGACTACTGAATGCACGCATGACCAGGTGGATTTTATTAATACAGGAGTACAACATCCAAATTCAACATTGTAAAGGAAAGGAGAACGTAGTAGCAGACACCTTGAGTCGATATCCTGAGGATAACGCCGAAGTCAAAGAAACAAGTGACGAAAGACTGGTCGAAATATTATTATTAGCAAAAGGGTTTAGTGTAGAAATAGGTAAAATATTAACAAATTTTGAAGTAATACAAGGAAGAGATCAAAATTGTAAAACTATAATTGAAAATTTAAATAATAATAATCAAAAATTTAAGGAACATTACCAGGTCTGTAAAAATAAGTTATTTAGGAAAGAAAAAGAAATATGGAAATTAATGATACCACCGGATTATGTCAAAATATTAGCAAATGAAATACACGTAATGTATGGACACATTGGTATAAATAAATATTATAAGATATTTAAAGAAGATTTTACGGGAAACAAAATTGCTAGGTATATAAGGGAGGAATTAATAAAATGTCAAAAATGCCAGAAATGTAAATTTGATCTGAAACATCGAAATGGGGAGCTAATACCGATCATACCAAAAGGAGTGGGAGAGTTAATCTGTGTGGATTATTACGGACCGTTACCAAAGTCAACAGGAGGGTGCAAATACATCTTTGTAATGATCGACGCATTTACAAAATATACGAAATTGTATAAAGTCAGGAACACTACTACAAACACCACACTTAAACAAATAGAAAAATATATACAGGAAATACAAGTACCTCAATACATATTATCAGATAACGGAACACAGTTTACTTCACCGAAATGGGAAACAGGATTAACAAAATTAGGGATACAGAAAAGAACAGTAGCGATCAGGAATCCACAAGGGAACATGGCCGAGCGGATTATGAGACAAATTGGACAATTTTGCAGGATATTATTAAAGGACAGGCATCAAGATTGGGGAAAGATAGTAGAAGTAATAGAATCATGCATCAATGAATCGTATCATGACACCATTGAAACCACACCCGTAGAGGCGCAGTTTAAAAGGAAACCGACACGTAGTTGGGCCAGATATCTCATCAAACCAGATGACCAAAAAGAGCCAATCATCAGCGACGCGGAAATTTACTTACGTATAAAGAGCAAAAGAGAAAATTATGCAAGAAAATTTAATGAGCAGCACCCACCCACCGAGTACAAAATAGGCGAGCAAGTATTGGTCAGAGCATGCATACCTTCAAAACTGATCATAAAAAGATATCACAAGTTTTGCGAGCTGTATGAAGGACCTTATAAAATAATAAATAAATTAGGAAATAATACATATAGGTTAGGACACATAAATAAAAATAAAATTAGGGGAATATTTAATTGTAGATTATTAAAGAAATATTATAATTAAGGACACTAGGATAAACTTAGGCAGTAAACAAAACATAAACAATAAAGGAGCAAGAGTGAAAGGAAAACCATAAAAGGGACTAGGGTTGACCACAAGAGGAACAATAGAAGAAAGGTCTATTGTAAGACAGTGGGTAACCGCAACATAAAGGGCATTGTAAGAAAAAGGTTCTTTACAACCTATTGTTAAAGAAACGGGCGTAAGAAAAAATTTATCTTGAAGCTTTTCAAAGACAAATTTTATCTGGGGACAGTATAACGATCTCAAACGATCACAATGGATAAATAATTAATTAGGCCTAATATCAAATATTAAAATAATAATAATCAATCAAAAGTTAACATTAATAAATAATTGTGTAAAAGTGTAAATTGAAACAAAACACATGTGGACGAGCAAATCTTACCGAAAGAGCAGCTGCAAGGTTAAGTTTGGAAAATAACTGTACAAATTGACAAACGTGACAAGGACAAGGGAAAGAAGACATTCTGTTTTACTTAAGAGAAGAAAGTTCGCCGACACAAATAAAAATTAAGTAGAAAACATAACGGAGTTTTGCTATTCAACGCAGCTGCGTGTTGTAAAAAATGGGAACCAAGAAAAAATGAGAAAGCGAATTCCTAACGGTATCTCCGAGGGTGAAGCCAGCGCGTGTAAGAAAAAACCAACGATTTTTAGAAAGTTAGAGGTCCAATCAGGAGAGGCCTGAGTTTTAAAAAAATGAGATTTAACCAATAAGCGAAGAGGACGCTACACTTGAATTTCGGGAGAGGTGAAATCCAGAGTAAGGAGGGTCAGTCTAGAACTGGGGTTAAGAGCGTGTAGGTCTTGGCTTACAGCTAGGAATCAGAGTAGGAGGTGTTAAGTGTTAAGAATTAACCTGAGGGTTTAATTCTAAGTCATTGGTTAATTTAAAGGCAGAGCGCCACAAAATTTAGTAGTTTCTTTTGAAGTTTGTTAGAATCATAAATTAAATAGAGTCAAAGAGTTTAAATTTCATAAAAGAAGAGGAGAGATCATCGCGTCGGAGTCCATAGTAGTCGAGAACGAGTAAAGAGACTAAACAGAGTTAGCGGAGTATCACCAGAGATTCACCACCAGTCAATGAACCAGTGTTAGCAGCATCCGACTTCCCAGGCTAAGGATACGTTGTGTTGTTGTGTATCGTTAGTGATTTGTGTTGTGTAAAAGTGCCAAAATTATAGCGGACGAGGAGAATTATTGCTGATAAGTACAAAATTTCAGAATAAATAATCATTAGAGTTAGTATTTCACTTTAATTGAGTCATTAAAAGTTCCCATGCCCGAGATAAGAGTCAGGTTTTTTTGTATAATTAATTTAAAAGTAAAGTAATTGAGCTAGCCGGCAAAAATAAAAGTAAATTTGAAAAAATAAGTTAATTAAGATAATTGTTTTGTTTTTGTAATAAAATTGAGATAAATTTAATAAGAACATTTTGGACAAGATTTGTTGAACATTTTGTAGAGTTTTGATTTTATGTAAATTGAATAATCAATTGTAGATTTTAAATTTGTAATCAATAATATTGTGTATTAGAGTAAATTAGTTTTTAAAGAATGCAAGTGTGAGAGAATGAAGTAGCCTTAAGATATTTCAATGAATAGATAAATTGAATTGATATTGGTTGTTATAAATAATTGTTTTGCTAATAAATCCTGAAGTTAGTTAAAGGATAAAAACTTGTTTGTTGAACTAATTTACTTAAACCATCATAATAGTTTTCATAGTTTCAAGATAATATTTTAAAATCAATTAAAATTAGATTAAATAATCAAAATAAAAAAAAAATATATTATATAACAAACGTTCTGTTATGTTATATTTGGTCGCACAACGTGTGGCATTTGTTTAAAATAAATTGGCAAGATAAAATAGATATAATAAAATTGTTATGTTATAATATTATTTTATTTTTATTTTTGTACTTGTATTTTATTGTACGTTATCCATATTTAATTGATCTGTAATTAATTAAATAAACCAATATATTGAAAATAATAATAAACATCAATGAAAAATAGTCAATGAAAAAATGGGGTTTTTCAGATTATTTCGATTGTATGTGACTAGAAAAACAGCAAAGAAAGAAATATTATTTATACCACGTAAACACAAATGGTTTATTTTTAAATATATACATCAGAATTCTAATGTTTCTATTGACACAGATGTTATTTAGATAATGTGAAGGAAGATCTAATTTTTAGGTTATACGAAAATATTGGAGTAGGAAATTTCTAAATATTTTAAACATTTCAAGGGCGGAATTTTTGGCTTAAATTCAAAAAGAGTTAAATTTTTGAATTTTGAGTTCTTGGTGTCTTTCGTTTAACATATAAATTATTTTCTTTAAAAAAAAACAAGCAAGTATTTATTGACAATATTAAAAATAATTATTAAATATTTATGATATAGTGGTTTATAACGTATTTTGACTCACAATCGTATATTTGATGTCCTTGAATCATAAAGTCCATCATTGTGTAGAATTTCTTTAAAATTGTGAAGTAAGTGACTGATACCTACTTTCAAAAATTTGGAATTTTAAGTGTAAAATGTGAACAAAATTTTCTTCTGTTACTAGTCTTACATTTAATTTTATCGTTTATTGAACTGATTATTTTCTATTAGACGGACAAGAAGACTTTCGTGCTTTGGAATATCATTCAAACTTGGAGGTAGAAGGAGATGAAGATGCAGAATACAATAAATTTGTTTCATTTTCAGAATCTTGAAGCTCAACAAAAAAAAGGTATACAATCGATAGGTGTATGCAGTAGGTACATCGTAGATACTGGGAGCTGGAATAATTTCCGAGGAAAATTTCTAATTATATAGTGTTTTTATTTACCTTTTAAACATTAATATCTTTCAAAAATTAAGTTTATTTGTATTCCAATTCTTTTCTATGTGGTTATATCATGTTGATATATATATTGCAAAGACCTAATTTGTTATACTTCTTCTCTCAATTTGAAAGCCATTGTTGGTTGGGATATTTAATTTCCGATTAGTATAGATTGAAATATGTAACAAAGATAATGTTGATATAAAATACGAAAAATACGATATTCTCCAACCCATTTAAAAATATTAATGA